>VXAZ01009168.1:256354-313854 GCA_013399875.1 Gymnorhina tibicen
CCACTGCAGGCCCCTCCTCAGCCCGTGCCCAGTCTCTTGTCCCATGTCACTGCCCCTTGTCCCCAAGCCCCCTATAGCATCCAAAGCCCCTCTCAGCATCCCAACTCTGCTCAGCATCCCACCCCCTGCACCCAAAGCCCCCCTCGGCACTCCAAGCCCTTCTCATTCCCTTCTCCACCCCAGATGTACCCTACTTCCTCCCCCTCCGGCTCCCCCAAAGCAGGCTGTGAACAGGGCAGAGGTGCTATGGAAAGGCTGACACAGGCCCCAGGGCTCCCTCGGGATCAGGGATGCTCCGGGGTTTCTGATCCTGCTGCTGGAGCCAGCAAAGCCTGGCTTGGAGGGAGCTGCAGCTGTGACCTGCCTGACCTCAGTGGGGTGGGGGCACTGGGCTCACAGTTTGTGGGTGCTGCTTAGGGCTCCCTGTAATGTGGGGCTGGCACCGTGGCCACGGTGAGCACTGGGGTACCATGAGCTGTGGCAAAAGAAGCGGCACACAGACAGTCCCTGCTCAGGACCTGGCCCCAGATCTCCTCAGCTTCCTTGCCTGCAGGGGAACCTTGGCCTGGATGGCTCCCAGGAACCCCCTGCCCAGGCCACCAGCAGGAGCAGTGAGCCCAGGGCTCCCATCAGGCCCCTCCTGAGCCCGCAGGGCGCACAGTGTAACTACACTGACTTTGAGAAGAACAGAAACGGAGGCTTCGTTCTCTTGAAAGCCCAGATCCTGCCCTGAAATGTTTACTGTGAATCACCTCCCGGTGAGAGCGCCTGCTCCTCCCGGCCGCTCTGCCTGTCAAGTCAAATAGCCAGAGCGATGTCACGAACGCACAACACCAGTGTCAAACAGCACGAGACGGAGCCCAGCCTCTTCCCTAAAGAGCCAGTTTGTTGATGCTGCCATCTGAGAAGTCCCCGCTACCTTTGCGAGAGCAATGACACCGATGCCGTTACCTCAGCAACAACCATCACACTCTGGTGTCACTGCCAATGCCACCACGCAGAACACACCGAGTCAAGGAACTGTCCAAACACGGGCACTGATCCTGCTGCCGTTTTCCCTGCCGGGCTGTGCTGAGCTCCTTCCTGCCCCGGCGCCGCTGGAAGCGGAGGCAGCAGCCCGGGGATGCTGGGGAGCGGGCGGCAGGTCATTTGCATTCCCGGTGTCACTCCGAGCCGCTGCCAGCTGGGAGCAGTTGGGCAGCAGGAGCGAGAAGAACAAAATAAGAAAGGGAGAGAAAGCGGCGAGAGGTGCAGCGCGTTATTTAACACTGTCACTCTCATACCCAACTGGGACTCGCCTGCTCAGAGGTTTAATTTGGTCGAACAAACCTTCCCGTGGCACAGCGAGCGCAGCCTGCGCCGCCTCCCCCTCCTCTCCAGCCCTGCTTCCCTCCCGGCCTGCCGGTGCTAAAGATAAGAGTTGGCTCTCATTTAGCAGTTCTCCTTGAGTGATTTTTATTGTGCTCATCTGCATTGTAGTAAACTCCTAAGATAGCCAGATAATAACAGCAGCACCATGGAAACAGGCAGGAAAAGAGACCAAACACTGTATTTGTGATGCAGAAATGCCCACGAAGTGGCAAAAGTTGTTAGTGATGGAGAGGGAATGGTGAGGCTCAAGCCTCAGCTGCCCAGCCAGGTTCAGGGGGTGCAGGTGGGCCCAGCTCCCACAAGACTGCACCCCGTGACTCCAGGGCATCACAGCTGGGGAAGGGACCTGCTGCTGGGAATTGCTCTGCCTGGGGGTCTCGCAGCGGTGCTGGGGTCCTCCCGTCCCTCCAGCATCTTTGCTGGGGACTCAGGTGAGCTGGGAGGCAGGAATGCGTGTAGGGAGATGGGCTGGGATGAACCACCGGATGCACTCCCCGGAGCTGCTGGGATTTGAATCATTTCCCTCCCGCAGCCGGCACCGAGGCCTAATGGGCTGTGAAATCTCACCCGGAGAAGCAGTGGGAAGTGCGCCGAGGGAGAGCAGCAGCCTGGGTGCTCCCGGGATCACCGTGCTCCTGCTGTCCCCGGAAACACCAGGCCCCTTCTGCCTCCTGTCACCCTGAACCCTCCTGAGCTGCACCAGCTCCTGCAGCCCTGGGCATGGCTGGGCATGGCTGCATGCACAGCCCAGCTCCGTACCAGGAACAACACCGACAGGAGCGGGCGAAAACGTGGCCTCTCGAGCTCCTTCAGCAGCACTCAGGGCCAGAGATGTTTGCGTGGTCAGAAACCTGAGGTATTCTGAGAAATAAGACAAACGTCTCCCGAGGCCACTTTATGGGCATTGCTCTAATTAGCGCCGTGTTCATCGGCCGTTACCTCAGACCTTTGATTAACAGTGGAGAAAATCAATAACTGCTCTAAAAACTCAGATAAGTTTCACAGCTAATTTTAATTTCACGTTTTAATCTTGTATTAATGTCAATCTTAATTACCATAATTAAGTCAGATGTGACTTCGCAAGAGCAGCTTGAAGATAAGACATTAAAGGCAGACGGTGCCTTTCTGGTGCTGCTCACAGCGGTTTGGGATGGGGCTGATGCTGGGGAGCCGGGGGGGTCCCACAGGGAGCACAGGACACCCACTTCCTTGTCCCTCACAGTGTCCCCAGCCTTGCCAGCTCCCTGCCTGGGGTCTGTCCCCTGCACTGCAGCTCAGAGTTGCTCTGCCTTTTGGCAAGGAGTTGCTTTTATTTTGGGTGCCTGAGCCCCCAGCCCCTCACACGGCTGCTCCTCAGCACCGGGGAGTGCAGGGAGGTGACAGCCCCACGGCGTCGGCCATGCCTGCACTCCGCTTGTCACGGCAGCTGAGATCCATGAGACCCGAACTGCCCAGAAAATCAATCTCTCATTTATTTTCGCGATGGTGCTGCAGCCGCCGGTGCTGCCGCGTCGGCTCTGCAGTTGTGCCTATCGATCGCCGCCCACTCGCAGCTCCGCGCGCCCACGGGGCAGGGGCAGCTCCGTCGGGGGCTCCATCCAGCCCGGGCACCGCCTGTGGAACCCCGGGACACGTCCACCTCGTGGGATCCTGCAGCAGCCGCCCTGCAGCGGGGTGGGACAGACCCTGTGGGTCCCGGAACCCCCCAGCACCTCCCAGGCAGCTGCTGTCCCCCCCACGCTGGTGGGAGATGGGGACAGAGGTGCTGGGGGGACAGACCCCACCAGGGTCCATCCCAGATTCGTGTGAGCAGTCCCAAAACAAGCCGGGGATCCTGCTGAGGACGCAGCTGCTCCACGGGGCTCCCGTGAGGGCACACAGGGCACGCAGGGGGTGCCAGGCTGCTGCCTCCCAAGCCCTCTGTGCCCACAGGGGACCGGCCTCCTCCCTGCAGCTTCCTTGGGAAGCTTTCACCCCTCCTCCGCAGTGCCCGACGGGGGGGCTTCAATGGCAGAAGGAAGCGGAAAAATAACCTCAGCTTTAGACTTGGAGGCAGAGGTGCCCCGTAGCGCAGCTGAAAGGCGGCTCTGAGGAGCCGTGCCCGGGCTCCGCTGGCTGGGGGCACGGCTGGTGAGTGGCAATATTGTCCCAGGGCAGAAAAGGCCTTTGTCCCTCCGAGATGGCAGAGCCACTCCAGCCTTTGGCTTTGGGAACGGGGCTGATTCCCTGCTCTGCCTTCCAAACACGGCGCTGAATGGGGGGTTTGAGCCGGAGGCCAGGCTGGGATCCAGCCCCTTTGAGCCGGTGCCGGCGGGCACAGCTGGGGGCCTGCTCAGGAGGGAAGTCCTTGTTCCTCGCCAACAGAAGAAGACTTTGCACAGCTCAAAAATAGGCTCCCTGTTGCCCACTGGGGCTTGGAGGGGGCTGAGGGAAACAAACCCGCTGAGGGGAAGGCAGCCGGCAGCATCGCTGTGGAACGGGAGGGAAGGGACAGCCTGCCCGGGGTGCGGTGTCCCCAGCATCACCTCTGCACCCCTCAGTGTCCCCGTGGGCCCCAGCACGGCTCCACAGTCTCCGTGTCACATCCCAGTGAGCCACCCCCCACTGCGGAGCAGAAGTTCTCCTCGTGCACCAGGATTGAAGCCTGGGAGCACCCTACCTGAGCCCACAGCTCCTTAATTCCCCAGCCAGAAATCAGGACATTGTTTTATCCTCTATGCATAATTCATAATTCAGGGTTTAATTAACTAAAGCTCCTCGTGGCAATGCCCGGAGAGGCTCGCACCAGCTCCAGGCACTGCAGCTCTTCCAGACGCTCCAGTCCGTGGCTGCTGGGCTCCTTCCCAAGGCAATGGTGTTGCTCTGGCTGCTGTATCCATCTCTCACTGCTGCACTGTGATGTCCCAAAAGTTTTCAAGACTTTCCTGTCGTGATTTTCAGTTCTTTGCTCTGGCAGGATTTGCATCGGGCAAGGAGCAGCCGGTGGCTCCATGGTCCTCCCATCCTGACCACCCCCACAGCTCCTGGAGAAATCTGCCTTCTACAAATCTGCCTTTCGGCTGGAAAATACCTGCTCTGGGGAGGCCTTCCTACCTCGTCCTCCACTCTCCACATCCATTCCAGAATCGGTATTCCTGCCAGGACTGCTGGTGTTTACTCATCGCATCCCATATAAATTGCAAGAGAAATTACCCTGATACATAAAACAGTATTTGTAAATCCAGGAGCGCACAGAACTGTTGTCCTCTCTTGCAATTCCTCCTTGAGGAATAACAAGAAGTTTTTATGAAGTGAGGCAGAGCGCAGCGTGATTTTAGTGCTATCCCACTGCCTCTGGAGAGAGGGATTTCTTTGTCTCTGCGTTACTCTACACTCGCTGTAATCCATTAATTGCCTTCAGGAGAATGCTCTGGCTTTCTCCCTCACACCAGTGTCTCCCGGTGCATTTCAGGGTCCCCTGAGCCAGGCAGGAGGTCTCAGTCCCCTGAGCCAAGCAGGAATGCCCAGGAAGGCTGGAGGTGTCTGCAGGATGGGATGAGCCGGGTGCAGACCTTGGCCCTCAGCACCCGCCACAGGTAAATATTTTTCACCCGTCTGGCCCGAATAATTTCCCCATGGGAATCATAAAAGCAGCCTGTGAGGAACTGATGCAATCAGCGTTCCTCGGTGATGCTGATTGGGAACAATCCCTGAGTTGCTGGAGACACTGGAGAGAGGGGGCGAGCACCAGTGATGAGTGGGAAGGGAAAGGAAATAAGGGAAAAGAAGGAAATCACGGATTACAATCGGCACCAGTAACCATGGCATTGTGAAAGCCGGGCTTTGTCCAACAGCTGATTGTGATCTTCGAGGGGATGATGCATTTGAGGGAGGGAGGGAGGTATCCGGTGGCTGCCGTGGGTTGTTGTGATGGATTGGATGTGGCATCAGGCACATTCTCCTGGAATCAGCGTGATGCAGGATCAGCACAGCGCATCCTAAGTGGGAATGAACTGGCTCACTGACAGATCCCGAGAACAGACAGATGAGGAGAATCATCCTCACAAGGAGGAATTAGCAACGAGCCCGCTCAGACCCGGCGTTTGCTCTGTCAGTGCTTCCCGCTCCCACGGCCTGCAGGCAAACACCAAATCCCTGGAGATGCTGTACAAGCCGGCATCGGGGGCTGCTTACCGGGAACGGGGACCTGCAGCCACACGGCACAGCCCCGATCACAGCACAGAGTCATTTCTGCAGCCAAAATCAGTCCAGCCACTCGCACCAACTCACCTCTGTGCCACGAAACAGGGGGCTCGGAGGGTCCCAGGGACTGGAGGGTCCCTCTGCAGCGGCTAAAGGCTCCAGAAACCTTCTGCAGCTGGAGCAGGGAGCGGTGCTTTGCTCCCCAACAGCTCTGCAGAGGCAGTGGCAGCCCCACAGAGCCCACTCCTGATGGTGTCTGCGGCCTGGGGCCAGCAAAGCCTCGGGCCAGCAGGGCCACACCTGCACCTCCCCTGCTTTGGGCACCACGCAGGGAGCAGAACCCATGAACTGGGTGGCACAAGGAGCAGGACAGTGGCACCAACTGCGGCCGTGCCTCACAGGGGAGGTGGCAGCCCCCTCCCAGCCCACCCCCGTGTCCTCCCTGGTGCCCCAGGCTTGGCTTTCTCCGCAGAGGCTGCTTGCTGTCTTTGTGGGGGAGAAAGGGATTTGTACTAAAGCTCTTTGCATGAAAAAATAAAATCCATACTGTGCTGCTTTGCTCTGCCCCGGCTCCCAAGCTGTGATGTTTCATTGATTAGCTTGTAAGAGCTTGGAGCAGAGCCCGTGCTTTGCTGGGAGCGTTTCCGCAGCTCCCGCAGGTGGAAAGCCATTAACCGCCTCCAGCCTCGTCCCTCCGCCTCCCGGGAGCCTTTGGGTGGAGGCTTCGTGGTTGTTTTAAGAGGAAAACCCTTAAAAACCCAGCCCACACACCGTGGCTGGGGTCCTCACACTCTGCTCTGGGCTGGGGACCCGGAGCGGGGGGAGTTCCCACGCACAGTGTCACCCCCCGGGGCAGAGCCGCTGCCCATCCTGCAGCTCCGTGAGCTCACGTGGGTACAGGGATATTTATTCCCCGAGATCTTAACAAAATAACAGCATTTCACTCGTGCAGAGCTATTATGGAGCTCGCTGGAACTTCCTGCTGCTGCGTGTGTCAGCGTGATGAGGGGCCGGCAATAAACCTCCGGCACTCCCCGAGTGCTGCTGGATAAACGCCTCCTCTGGAATAACTGGAATAACGGTGCCTTGGCTCCCAGCAGCTGCTCAGCGTCCTGCGAGAGGGGATTTGTGGGGATGGAAGGTCTGGGCATGGGATCCAGCGCTATTTCCTGGAGGGGCTTGTCCCTGGGGCTCTGAGCTCCCGGCAGGACCCGGCCATGGCTCTGCAGAGGGGATTGCTCTGAGTGTTTCGGAAGGGTGGGCAGAGACCCAGCGTGGTGCCACAGCAGCCAGCAGCACCAAGCCCACCCCAAATCCCTGTTTGCAGAGGCATCAGCACCTGGGGGATCCGCAGGGATCCGGGCAGGACTCGGCGAGGCAGGAGGGAGGCTGGGGAGTAGGAGGAGGAGGAGGAAGAGGAGGAGAAGGAGGAGCAGCCAGGCTGGAAGCAACACGTGTGGGGCGCTGGCAGGGCTTCAGCGCGGCAGCGTGTGCGTGTGCGTTCGCGCGGTGGGAGATGTAGCACAAGCTGCCACGAGATTTAGGGAATGTTCTGCAAACACGAGCCAGCCGCCAGGGAAGCGCTCCCGGGGAACGCCGACCTCGCTGCCCGGGACTGGGGGTGCTGCTGCCCAGCTTTGGTGAGCGTGCAGGGAACGTCCCTCGGTGGGAGAACCCGTGGTTTCCTGCAGCTCCAGCACGCTGGGAGCAGTGCCTGTGCCTCCTGGGAAGGTCCTGCCTCTCCGTGGCACGGGGGTACGGAGCTGCCAGCCCTGCCCTGCTGGCCACACGTCCTCTGTCCACTCGTCCCACCAGGCACGGACTGAGGCATCACCCCGGGGTGGTTCTGACCATGGTTCCCATCCCACCCCAGTGCCCTGTGGGAGCCATTTCCAGTTGCAGATAACGAGTGTGTGAGGCGAGGAGTCACCGCCGGTGTCAGCTGAGTGACACGAGCGTGTTCCACGCTCCGCTCTCTGTGACCCCCGGGGAGATGCCCCTTGCCCTGTCCTGTCACCCGGAGGTGACACCAGAGCTCAGAGCTGCCCAGGCTGTGGCTCAGGCGGGGCTGGGAGCTAGCAGAGTGGGAAGGAGCCTTGGCCGCAGGTTAAAGGAGGTCAGGTTATTGCAGTCAGCACTGCTGAGATCCCTGAGCAGCCACGGGGTTAATGGAATAAACCAGGGAAATTTGTAAAACTCTCACCAGCACCCAGGAGATCAGTTTCTGTTTTGTGTTTGGCAGTGGAAGCAAATCCTGCTCCACTCTCCTTGACCTGGCTGTTAGGATGAAGTAGTGGGGACTGGTTTTGATTCTCAGGAGGGTTTTATGCACCTGGGAAAAGCTCCAGCTCCAGCTCCCCGAACTCTTGGTGGCCCTGAGCCCAGCGTGTGCCAGGGCTGGAGGGACAGGGGGGACACAGCCCAGCTGCGTGCAGGGAGGGCACAACATCGTGGGGGATTTAACAGGGGAGAAGCCTCCTGACAGCCCACATGTAGGTCTAATAATTTACTATAACTGCTTTCATGGCAGACCGTAAAAATCTAAAATAAGGCTGGGAATTGTCAGAGAATCCCACACGGAGCTGAATTTCTGCGTAATCGGAAATTCCGGAGCCACCGTTTTTAGGCTCCAGTTTTTAGGCCTTCCTCTGGAAACTCTGAGGTGTTCACCGGGCTCCCGCAGTCCTGGCGATGGGTGGGGTCACTGATGGAGACTCCGGTGGTCCTGTCCAACCTCAGTGATTTTGGGAGGCAGAGATCCCTTCTCTGCTCTGACTCTGGAGAGCAGCCCCTCACCCCGCACCCTCCTGAGCACCCTCCCATTGTCCCCGGCCTCCCCACAGGGACCAGCACCCCAAGGAACGCACAGAGGGGTTTTGTTTCCCCGGGCCCAAGCTCTCCAGTCCCCTCCACGTGGCACAGGGAGGACACGGTCTGTCCCTGGAGGGTGACATTAAGCACCGAGGTAATTCTGCCTCCGAGTGCTAACCCTGAGCCGTTATCAAAATTACTCCCAGGGCCACTGGATGATACTCGGTAATTATGTGGCTCTTTCATCTGGGATCTCGGAGCACTTATGGATCAATTAATTACACTTTGCAGCAGGCTTTGGCCTCGGTGCCAGATGCAGATCAATAATCCCTCTCCTGAGACGAGGCTGGCTCTGAATGACACGGCCCTGCCAGCACAGAGCTCACCCAGCGGGATTGTGTCCGGGCTCCGGGGTGCCCAGGGGAGGTGGAGGATGAGGGCATGGAAAGCTCATGGGTGACAATCACAGAATTTTGGCTGGGTAAGACCTCTAAGATCTTTGAGTCCAAGCCTTAACCGAGCTCGGGAGGGTCCTGAGCGCTGCCAGCTCTTCCCCACCCTCCAAAGGTTTTGTTCCCCTGCTGTTGGAGACAGATGGGAGAAGGGAAGTGCCAACCAGCTCCTCCTGATCCTCACGGCCCCAGGACAAGCTGTTGACTTGGAGCTTTGGACACAACACCAAGTGCCGTGAGCACGGCTCGGAAATCTCCTCCCAGAGGGGAGCCTGGCTACACCCAAGCCTGGATTTATAAGTATAAATAAGATGGAAAGCAGGAACTCCCCTCAGGGCATGCAGGGGTGGGAACCTGCAGGTCTCCTGCCTGAAAACTCTTCAGGTTTTTCATCGGTCACCGCAGGAGGAGAGAACTCACAGGGCTGGGGAGGTGCTGGAGCAGGGACGGATCTGCAGGAGGCTTTGGTGGGAGACTGGGAGGGCAGAGAGCTGCCAAAAGCTGCGGGTCCGTGGCAGCCCCATCCCTCCTGGCGGCAGAGGAAGGATGGGGTCGGCTGAGGACGGTGGCAGGGTCTGCCCTGGCTGGGTGCCCATGGAGGATGGAGCCCAGCTGGATCTGGGGGTTTCTGGGGTGTCAGGAGCCAGCCAAGGGCCAGCTACGCTGACAGCCCACAGAGCTTCTCAGCTCTCACTACAACGACCTTCTCCTCACAGACTTGCCCTGTCTTGATCTAAATGACTCGACTGGGGACAATTACGGCTCTTACAAAAGATTTTCCATTGCATTTCCCCACTATCGACTCTTCAGCGCTGCAAGAGTGGAAATCAAGGGTGTGGGGGCTGTCCCCGGGCAGGCTGTCAGAGCCACCTCACAGCCTGGAGCAAAACCGCAGCGTTCGCAGCCCGTCCCTGCCAGAGAGCCGCAGGCTGCACCCTCCCTGTCCCAGCTCACGGCTGAGAATCGCCAGTCGCTGGCGGAGAAACTCTTCCCTCCCCCCGTTCCCCCGGAGCCCCAGGGCTCAGCCGAGCTGCTCTCAGTCCCCTCCTGCTCGGCCAAAGAGCTGCGTCACTGCAGCCCGACATCCTCTCCCTCCTTCTCCTGGCTGCCCTCCGCGGTGCGTCCTCCCCGTGTCACCCGGCTGGCAGCACCGCGGCTCCCGGTCCCCGTTCCCGATGCTGGGGGGGGACGGTGGCACACGGGAAGGGGAGCAGAGCCGTGTAGGGGGGCCGGGCTGGAAGCGGGACGGGTTTTGTCCCCCCTGGGACAGTGGTGTCTGCACTCTTGGCTGTCCTTCCTTCCTTCCAGGCAGCCTCTCAGCCCAGATGGAGAGCGCCATACGGAGTTTCGTTTCCTTCCCAAAACACGCGACGCATTCCCTGCCTGTCTAACGAGGCGTCCGCGCCGGGCTGTGTGCGAGGCACAACCAGGGATCATCCACGTCCCTGAGCGGGGACTGAGAGGGACACAGGGGAGCTCTGTCCCCCCACGCCCCACATCCACCGCTGGGCAGCACGGAGGAGGAGGTTTGGGAGCTGGGGGCAGGTTTGGGGCACAGCCAGGTGGGAGATCTCCTGCTTCCAGCTGGGGCTTGTTACTGAGAGCTGCTGAAAAAGACAGGGCCGCCCCTTCCAGGGGTGCTCCTGTGAAGGAGGATGAGGATGGAGAGGACTTTTACAAGGGTGTGCAGTGCCAGGGTAAGTAGGAATGGCTTTGAGCTGAAGGAGGCTATGTTTAGATTGAATATTAGGAAGAAATTATTTTCTATGACTGCCCAGAAAGCTACGGGGATGTCCGGGCATTGGGATGAAGCAGTGTCAGCGGAGAGATAGAGGAATGATCCATCAGCTGGGATTTCTCCAGCGCTTAAAAGCCTCCTTCATATTCTGTGCCATGAAACACAGCCGTGATTTTTGCTTTACAAGTGTGATTGCTTATAACAGCGTGAAATTACAGCCAGAGCTGGTCAGCCTGGCAGCAGTTAAGCAGAGCTGTGAGTGTGGCACCGTGTTGGTACACGGGGAGGGAGGGAGGGTGGCAGCCCCTGATGAGCCACATCTCTGGGCTGTCCTGGTGGGAAGGCAGCGGGGGTCCTACAGGGGATGCTGCAGGGTTTGGTGATGGAGGTGGGTGGGCAGAAAGGATTAGGCAAGGGGCTCAAATTGGGAATAAACATGTGGGTCCCCTGCCCAGGGCATCCTCAACTTCTCATTTGAGGACTCCAATTTGAGCGCTCTGGGTGCTTCTTCCGGCGCTGCTCTGTGCCAGCTCTGCTCCCAGCCCTGTCCCACACCTCCCTAAACCCCTGTCGCTCCTGGCGTTCTCCTCACTTTTGAAAGCTTTTTTACCGCTCTGTGGAAGAAAGGTCTCCATTTACTCATCACTGCTCTAATCCCATTTGCGAGCTGTGGGTGTCAGCCAGAGGTGGGCCAGCGACACCCGGGAAGGATTCCTGGCGGAACGAGCCTGTGTGTGCAGGGTGGGATTGATTTCATGGTGCAGGAGCCGCTCAGCAGCAGCCCCTGCCCGTCCTCCTGCCGAGCACAGCACTGTGGAAAATGCACTTATTCGCATATTAGACCGATTCTCTGAAGTTCAAGCCTTCCAGGTATTTCTGGTCCCTCCCAGCCTTGCCACCTGCTTTCATCCCCTTTCATCCCACTGCCCCTGCGCCTCCCTAGTTCTGCTCTGCTTCCCGTGTTCGTCAGCGGGCGAATAAAGCAGCTGAGGGCTGGCCCGGGGCTGGCAGTGCTGGGGGCTGGGAGTGTTTTCCTGGCGACTGCGCTCTGCCAGCCTGACCTTTCCAGGGGCCGCCCCAGGCACGGCTGCTCCCGCTGCGCGCGGCTTTCCCTGTGCCACAGCGGCAGCACAGCCAGGAAAGGGGCCAGTCTCAGCCTCTGGATGCCCAGAGAGTCTCGAGCATCATGGCACGGCAGCAGAGGCCTTTGTGGGGCAGTGCTGGTGGCAGGACAGGGCTTGGGGGGGTCAGGGCAATGCTGCTCTGGGAAGCAGTCGGTGCCTCTGCCTATTCCTCAGACCCTGACGGATCCCTGTGGCTGATGGCCGAGTCTTTCACCCTGAACCAAGCTGACAGCTTCCAAAAATCCTGGTGACGGATGATCTCATTACCCAGGGGTGCACTGCGAGGGAGGGAGGGGAGCAAATGACTTATTGCCTCCGTTGGGGGCTTTGCCGGCAGCGTGAGGATGGTTCATTCCCTCTTCCCCAGAGCCAGCCAAGCAGCAGGTGTGCTCATCGCTGCCTGGGAGGTCCCTGAGGCGCTGGGAGCAGATGCCAGACAGAGGTTGGGGTGCTCGTTGCAGGTCCCTGTCCCGCTGCAGCCCAGAGCGATGCTCCATTTCCAGCTCTCGTGCCCAGAAGGAGCTGATGAGATGACCCAAGGCAGCCAAGGATGCCACGGGGCTGGGAATGTGCCTGCAGCCCGGGAAGGCACCTCATAGTGCTGGAGAGCCATCTCACCACTCATGGTTAGTTCATCCCCACGTGCTCGCAGCGTGGATATCCAGCAGGGCGATGATCCAACACAGGAGTGGGAGGGATTTGGATTTTTCTTACGTGGATCGTGTTTGTTTTCTCGACGTGCTTCAAGGAGCTCTGTGCAGGGGTGTAGAGGATGAACGGGCTCTCCCCAGGGGTGCCTGGGTGCAGTTTTGGCAGGGGATCAGGGATACAGGAACTGAGAGGAGATGGACTCTGCCCTTCAGCGATGCTGGGATACTGGGGCTCGTGGCCCAGCGGGACACAATTTGGTTTACCCAAGTTTGCTCGCTCTTGAAGTGAAGAGTTAAAGGGAGAGTGGGAGCTCAAGCAGGGGAAGGTTCCTGGCTGTGTTAGAGGGAAGGTTTGCAGTGCTGGCCGTGGGATCAAGGACTGCATTAGTATTGACCTCAGGTGTGGCGAGATTTCCTAACTCAGCACAAGGCTGTGCTCGACTCTGAACCTCACAGAGCACTGGGCAGCAACAGCCCCTGCCTTGCAGGGCTGTTCGGGGTCTTGATCCATCAGTGTCTCCTCAAAAACCGCATTCCCAGAGGGGAAGGATGCTCCGGCAGTGGGACCCACAGTCCTGGCTGCTGATTGTGCCTCAGGCACTAAAGTGGCATCTGAAACCCAGCGCTGTGCTGAGCAGGATCCCAGCTCCAGTCTCAGGGAGGGAGGGAGATGATTGAGGAAGGCTGGGGGAATCAAGCTCCCTTATCCCCTTGTCCTTCTGCTGCAGCTCCGCTCTGGCACAGCGGAAGGGCCTCATGCTGGCCTTCAGGCAGAAGGAGCAGGTGATGGTTGTAAAGCCTCGTGTTGCTTGCAGGAATGAGTTATTCCAGGAAAAATGCAGGTTCTCTCCCGCTGTGGGCTCCTGAAACTTTGATACGCTCCTTCTGCGAGTGAGAGAGCCAAAGGGAACGTGGAATCAGCATTGTCTTCCCCCTGGAGTTCTTCTTCAGGCTTCACTTGGTGTTCTAATGATCCAATCAATCCCAGGAGGCTCCAAATAATTATTAATTAAGGCAATGATTGGGTGATTTGGCCGTCATTGCAGCTGTCTTTCACAGGGAGAGAGAAAAGCCTGTTCCTTTCTTATTTTTCCCTAAAGCCTGACTCTGATGGCACGCGGCTGCTCTGCAGAACACAATGTAATAGCAGGGTGAGTCACAGCCAAGGATTTGTATTCAATATCGGTTTGGATTACATTAGCTTTGCCTAATGCCTGAGCAATAAAGTGCCTCTTCATTGTATGGCTGCAATTTATTTCGGCTCCTGGGTTGGTACAGAGCAAACATCCATCATGCAGCAACACGTGTGCCCTGCGACGGGGAGCAGGCTGGGGGGACGCCGGCTCTGCCTCTCCTCCTGCTGCCGGCAGGAGCTCCTATTGTCGTGGAATCCTGGGGTGGTTTGGGTTGGGAGGGACTTTAAAGCCCATCCAGTGCCACCCCCTGCCATGGGCAGGGGCACCCTGCACTAGAGCACGTTGCTCCAAGGCCTGTCCAGCCTGGCCTGGGACACTTGCAGGGACGGGGAATCATCCGTTTGTTCGGCCATAAAGCCTGCCCAGGTGTCACGCAGGAGCCCAGCCGAACACGCTGGCCTGTCCCCCCAGCGAGCTGTTACGCTGGTGTTGGGTTCTTCCCTCCCGGAGCAGATCCCTGAATCCCCCGTAACAATCCACAGGTCCGGAAGCAGCATTCCAGCCCCCATTCCTGCCGTGCTGCGGGCTGCAGCTGCTGCCTCTCAGCGCTGAGCAAGGGCTCTGGCTGGGATTTGGATCCACCCGAGTCCCTGGGTGGAGCCGGCAGGTCCCGGGGCCGGTGGCGTTCTGCTCACATCCCCGCTGTTCTCCCCCCTCTGCCGGCCTCTCCCCGGTGCCTTTCCCACTCGCGCCGTTCCCCCGCGTGCGAGCGCCTTGGCAGAGGAAGAGAGATGCAGAAAAGCGGTGAAGGCTGCGAGAGCACAGCCCGGGCTCTGTTCTGTGCCGGCTGCAGCTGCTTGGCAAAGGCTCCCCGTGCTGGGCTCTGGCAGCTCAGCGCCGCCGGCACAGCCCAGAGCAAGGGCGAGGGGACAGCCAGGATTGCTTTTTTTTTAGTTCGCGGAGGTCTGGGAAAACGGAGCGTTCTCCTTGGCTGCCCTAACGGGACCCAGCGACGCTTCACGTGGGCAGCGGTGAGTAAGAGCCTTATCTTTATTTACTCGATGGTTTCGTGCCGGCGCTGTGGAAGACCTCGGAGGAGGAGGGGCAGGTCCACAAGGAGCCTCCGTGAGCGCTTCCAGCCCGGCTCTGGTGAGAGGAGGGCTGAGCGAGTCACTGATGATTTATGAACTCTCCCGTGCGGGGCAGAAGTCCCTTTTTTTTTTTTTTTTTTTTGCCTTGCACTGGGCTTGTTGACGGAGGGAACCGGCCCCAGCCTCGCTCAAAGAAGCTGCCAGAGATTTCCTCATTGCCGAGGAAACGCCCCCGCATCTCCTCCTGCCGTGCGGCGGTGGGCGTCGCGCGGTCCCTTCCTGTTTGTCACCCGGCCAGGAAGAAGGAGCGGGGCCGTGTCTGCCCTCACCCGCGAGGAGCAATCCATGAGTATTCCCAGCGAGCTCGCTGCAGTGTCCCCGGGCGGGGGGGAGCGGGATGGACAGGTCAAAAAGCCGCCACCAAGCAGGGACGCGGTGCTGCGCCGCTCACCCGGTGCTGACACAAAGTCCCACGCCGTGCGGGAGTGAAGGAAGCGGCTCCAGGGCTGTGCTGGGATTGAGGGATGCCCCTTAAGGCTGGGCGATGCCATCACCACTGATTAGCCCGTGCAGCCCTGACTGCAGCGCCCGCGGTGTCCCCGGGGCTGCGGCTGGACCGTGCCGGTGTCAGCGCTCCGGGAGCAGAGCTGTGCTGTTCCCGCACGCACGGAGCTGGAACGCCGCTGCCCTGGCTGCGGACATCGCTAGAGGTGACATCCGATTGCTGAGAGCACCTCGGGCTCGCGGCCCGTGACTGCCAGCAGGGCTGGGCCAGTGCCAGCTCCGGGCGCCGCAGCCACCGCGGGCACACGCCCGGCCCGGGATGGGGCTGCTCCGGTGCCCGTGTGGTGCCATCCACTTTCGGCACCTCGGTGCCATCCTCTGCTTTCCCACCTGCGTTTCCCAGGAGCCAACAGCTCTCCCACGGCCTCTCTGGGACCTCTGGGATAACCCAGGAGCAGCACCACGGGGCTGGGCCCTCGCTTGTGGTTCTGGTGGCCAAGCCAGAGCCCTGGAGGGTGCATGGTCACCCTGTTCTTTCCTCAGAGGGTGGCTCGGCCATCCCTTGTACTCCAGGGTGTGCCAGCGGCCTTGTGGAGGGCCACAAGGACTGAGCAGGGCAGGGAGTTCCCTCAGTGCTTCCCAGGCTGCTGGGATGGGAATGGGGATCCCTGAGCCCTGATCTTCCTGCAAACCCAGCACTGCTCTCGCTAAGGAGCTTAAGCCGTGGGGCTGATGCTAAACCTGTTAGTGCTGGCAGCAGCACCCAGGAGCCGATGGCTCCATGCCAAGGGTGATTCTCTGGGATTAAGAAACAGTTCCCTTCCCACAAAATTTGGGAAAGGAGCCCTGTTTTCTGGGACTGCTGGCTAGACGGTGTCCCACGGGAGCGGGGGGATCTGGGTTCCTTGGTAAATCCACTGCCATCCAAGACAAAACACGTTTTAATCAAATCCAAGGCAATGTTGTGATCTAGACACGGGAAATATAGGCCACGCTCACAAACTGGGAGGCTGCGTCCCAGAAAACATCAAATGAGAAAATAATTTAGAGGCTGGAGGAGCAAAAGCAGCTCCATGGGCATTCTTAGGGCTCTGACACCCTCCAAGGCTGGAGCCAGTGGCCCCAGCACAACCCTGGTGAGGTTTAGGGGGTTGCCGTGGTCCTGGCACGGTCCTGATGCACCTGGGGGAGCAAGGGGAATATTCCATACAGGGCTGGGAGATGTGGTTCATCAAAGAGGGGTTTGGCAAACAGGAGAGGGTGAATAAAAGAGGGAGGAAAACTCTTTGAGGACTGGAAAAACACCACTGAAAGGCGAGGAGGGAGCGAGGTCCCTGGGGTTTAACCAGAGAGGGATCCAGAGGTGCCTTGAATCCGCTGTGCAGAAATGTTCCTGGGATTCAGCAGGCTCTGAAAGGGCCTTTTAATCCAACAGGCAAAAGCACACGAGAGCCAACAACTGGAAGCTAGAGCCAGACACACTTAAATCAGAACAAAAGACACATTTCTAATAGTGAGGTAATTAACCACTGGAACGAATTATCAAGGGGAAGTGGTGCTTTCTCAGTCTCTTGAAGTTTTCAAATTAAGTCAGGATGGTTTTTTCTGAGAAAAAGCTTCACTTGAGCAAAAAAAACAACTGGAGGAATTTACTGCCTGTGCTCAAAAGTCAGCCCAGACCCTGCAGAACACTCTGGCCACAAAATCAGCTTTTTATAAAACTGGTGGAACTTTTAAAGCAAACCCAAGTTCAAGTAATTACCATGGAATGGGAAGAAGAGGCATTTCCCAGAATATTCCCGCTCCCAGTGAAGCCAGGACCACTGGTCCTGCCACAGGCCGTGCTTTTACACTTGTGACCCTCGGGGCAATTCCTTTGCCCTTTGGTAAAGGGCATCTGTACAAAATTTGGAATTTGGAGAATGGTCTGGATGGGGCTCTGGGCCATGGGGCTGCAGCTCCCTGGTGCGAAACCGCGCTGGACGCAGAGCCCTGTCCGAGCTGGGGCTCTCCTTGCAGGACACTGTAAATACACGCACAAATACCTGTATTTGTATTTATCTGTTTGCATTCCTACGGCACACTGACGGGCCTCCAGCAGCGGCACCGCTGCGGTGGCCGTGCTTGAGGTGAGGTTGTCCCTGCGTGTTCGGTGTCAGGCAGTTTGGCCCTTCCCGTGAGCCGGGGCTGAGCTGGGAAGTCAATCACAGCTGCTCCGTAGAGCTCTGGTCCTGTAATTACTCCGTGATTAAATAAAAACGTAATTCCTTCAACACCTCCGCACTCCTGCTTTATTGCAGGAGAGCCCACACAAGGAATTAATGTTTAAATAATGGCTTTCCTCCCCAGGAGCAGGCTCTGAGATAGGCAGGAATATATTAACGCTCTGTCCCACGGATGGAAGGAGCCAGCACCTTGCTGGGGGCCACAGAGGCGACAGCGCAGCATCCACTGGGATTTTCCCAGTGGTCTCTATCTCCATGGCTTCCGGGCACAGCCCAGGGGTCCCTCGGGATGCAGCCCCCCAAATCCCCACCCCAGCTGGCACGAGGAGCCTTCCCCGGTGCGATGCCGGGGCCTGGAAAACGCCCGGTAACTCCTGCAATTCAGATGGAAGTTCGATGCCTGGAGGAGCGCGGAGAATTCCGGCCTCTGGCTGCACTGATTCCTAAGCTGTCCATCTTTTCCTATCGGCAGATGCCAGCTGAGACGTCAGTGCCTGGTGAAGAATTGTCTCTCCCTGCAAAGGGCGACGCGGTTTCAACCTCTTTATTAAACCAAGCACAATCCTGTGCACCAGCAGAGATGAAGAAAAGCTCCTGATAAGTGGGACTGGCCATTCCCCGGGTTCCCAGTCTCCTTGGTTACAGTACGCCACGCAAATGCTTTTCTCGGAGAGCAGGCTGTGAGCAGGGAGCTTGAATCCCGGATCCTGAGAGGTTTCCCCATCTCCCTGCCTCATACCTGGTGCTGGGAGGATGCTCAGCGCACGAGGGGGTGGGGAAGGGGCTCCTGCTGGTTTTGCAGAGAGTCAGAGCAGATCCAAAGGACTCTGCGCAGTCCCAAATCCCAAAGCCCGGATGAGCTGCTCCCAGCTATTAACAAGACTGAATGGAAGATGTGATGCCTGTTGGAGCCGGTGTGAGGATATGGGGACCAGTATGGGGCTCAGAGAGCCTCAGCCCTCACCCAGCACCTCCAGGGAAGCCCAGGAGGGTGCCGGTCCCATATCCAGTGCACAGGAGGGTGTTGGTCCCATACCCAGTGCACAGGAAGGTGCCAGTCCCATATCCAGTGATAAAAGGATGCCAGTCCCATATCCAGTGCACAGGAGAGTCCCAGTCCCATATCCAGTGACAAAAGGGTGCTGGTCCCAGCTCTAGAGCACAGGCCGGAGTGGCTTCAACACAAGTTTGCCACTCTGAAGCTGCACCCACGCTGTGCCCGCAGTGCCATGTGCTGCAGTGCCACCTCGGCGGTGTCACCCAGGGCACGGCAGTCCCAAGGGATTGCTGTCCCCACAGCCAACCTGTGACAGCCATTAGTAACGTGATCCCCTGGCTGGTCAGAGCCTCCCGTAGCTATGGTAATGGACTACTGTAATTCACAATTACAATGTCAGATTTAAACCCAGGGCTTGTGCAAAAGGACAAAAATATCGCTTTGCTCATGGGATCTCGGTATTATTTGCTTTGCTATATTGGAAGCTAAATGCTCTCACGAACATCAAGTGATTGTGCCGAGATTAAACACTTTTCTTCTGTTTATGCACGTTTCACCCTTTTATAGTTTTATTAAAACGCTGGCTGCACTCTCAATTAAGTGAATTCTTCCTGCAGTTGTAAGCACATTTCATATAGGAATAAATAATTTAATCTGCAGCGTGTTTTGGGCTCAAAACCACAGCGCTAAGATGTTGGGGGGTGCAGAGGTGGGGCAGGGGAGCGGGCACTGCCATTTCACAGTGCTCCAGCTGGGGTCGGGGGCGTGAGCACGGAGCCCTCCGGGTGTGCCCTGGGTGTGCCCCCTCACACACCCGGTTTGCACCTCCAGCCCATCCCACCACCCATGGGGGAAAAAGGGGGCCCACATTCCCGTTCCTGCACCTTGTCGCTCCTGCACGGTCCTCGGCCACCCTTCACAGCAATGCCACTGACACCTTTCATCTGAGGGGCCCAAAACCCCCTGCAAATATTAATGAATTAATCACCCAAACCGCACAGCTTGTGCTTCCGCCAAACTCGCAGTCGTCGTTTCTCGGAATTTCGCATGGAAAAATCTGTCTGTTTTCTGCCATTTCTTAACCTCCAAATGTTGCTTTCCTGGCACTTTGCAGAAAGCACATGTTCACGTTTCCAGCACAGAGTCCTGTTTCCCTGGATCCCTGCCCACGCTCCCCGTGCTCGGCTGAGCTGCCGCATCCCGGTGCCGGTGCCGGTCCCGGTGCCTGCCCCGGGCACCCCAGCACCGAACCCTGCTCCCCCTCCTTGGCACCTCTCCTGGGTGTGTTTGTACAGCACCAGGCAGACAAAATCCCTGTGAAATCCCACCCACCACTGCTGGGAAACTCTGGCAAAGCAGGATGGCTTTATCCTTCAGGATGGCAGCTGACAAAGGCTGTGCTGTTGGAGAGTAATTAAAATGGACAGGTACCAAACCTTTGTCTTCAAACCCCCGAGACCTTGAGCTATTTCTGACACATCAGCAAAAAGTGGCAGCCGTGTGACAAGCTCAGGGTCACAGCCGGCTCCGAGGGGCCCTTTTCCCAAGGCACAGCCATGGTGCCCTGGCTGCTCCAGCCAGCAGATGAAAACATGAATATTCCTCAGGAAAAGCATTTTCAGCAGCACCAGTTTGCCCCAGTTTTGGATTTTTGCTGTAGGTGATGCCTGGGTGGGTTGGAGTCGGTGCCAGCCCGGAGCTCTGCAATGGGAATGCAAATGAGCCTCGGATCCGGGATTTGCTTCTGCTGGGTGGGTTTTATTCCCTTTAAAACCCTCCCTCTGCTCCAGGTGCCCCAGTGCCAGCACGGGGCTCTGGAAGGGTTCCTGCAGCAGGAGCTCTCTCCCCAGCTGGTTTGCAATGTGCCGCACGAGCACAAAGACCTTGCACTGTAATTAAGCTCTGGCTGTTCTTTCAGGACTTAGATTCAGAGAAATTCCTCACTCCGAAAGAGCAGCTTGACTGGGAGCTGAGGGAAAAGCAACACTTTTCCCCCAAAGCCATGGCCGGTGTGTGGAGGTTTATGCCCAGCAGTGGCTGCTCCCATGTGGGTGAGCAAATGAGGGCTCGTCTCCCGCCCTCAGTCCTCTTATAAATTATTTAGCACAATCCAAATTACTGGGAACGTTCGCTGGCTGTCCAGCAAAATCTAATTTGTATAAAGTTCATTTGGCAGCAATTTTCCTTAATGGCCGGGGTGGCCTTCTGTGGGCGCGTGGTAAAAGTGATCTCTCGGATACAGGTGGGAAAGGCCTGCGTGGGCCTGCACTCCAAAATAACAACCAAAAATTAATTATAGCCGTCATAGCAGCTCAGAAGTGCATTTAGTGAAAGTGGAAAATAGAATGAGGATAATTATAGTGGGTTTTCCCTACTGTATCAGTCATTTGATGACTTAGCAAGTTCCTCTATAAATATAGAACACATCAATAAAACACAGAATATATAATATACAATACATAATATATAATATATAATATATANATATTACATATTATGTATTACATATTACATATTACATAGTACATATTACATATTACATATTACATAGTACATATTACATATTATTTTATATACAGTAGACAATAATTACAAGACATATCAATAGATAATGTATCTAACATATATTTATATCTAATAGTTTCTTTATAATATATATGCAAAATATATAATATTAGATATACATGATAAATAATATATTTACTATATATAATACATAATATATTTAATATCTATAATAAATAGTATATATATTATATATATATATAATAGATGTATTATATAATGCATATTCTGGACCTTTTGAGTTGAGAGAGACCAGGAGCCACCCAGGGACTCGGGGGGGTCTGGAGCAGAGCCAGCCCTGTCCCTACAGCTGCGGGGCAGATCCCAGCCCGGGGAGGTCGCTGCACAGCCCCACCACATCCCCCTTTGCCATCTGGATCTCAGCTTTTCCAGGCCCCCGGAGCAGCAGGATCAGTGTCAGCCTGAATCGAGCCCATCAGAGCCTCAGCCCAGACACCCCAGCTCTTTCTCCCGACTCCTTATCCCAACTTTAGGGGTTTTTTCCCCCCTCGGGGAGTGTGAGGGTGGTTGATATTCCCCAGATGATCCGGGATGCTCCGGGCTCCGCCAGGATCGCCGGGAGCCTCGCTGGAGCGCAGCACGCGCCTGTCACCGGCGCGGCAGGAGGGTGTGGGCTGGCTGGCACTGAGGCAGGAATCCCAGCGGGACTTCAATAAGGATAAAGCTCAGCCTGATAAAACCGAGCCCCAGCCTGACAGATGGCCCTGAGCGAGGGGGAAAGGCGGGAGCTGGGCAGGGAGCACATCCTGCCTTCCTCCCGACAGGCCCCGCACGGGGATGGGCGATGGGGGGACACCCTGGGAAGGGGCAAGATCCTGATTTTGGTAGGGATGAGGGACTTGGGGTCACCCTCAGTGTTCCTGCACAGCACAGGGACACAATTCCCGCTCTCCATCCGCACAGGGATGAGGAGGGTGGCCAAGGCTGCACTGCTTTGGCAAATCCGGTCCGTTTTTGTTTTCCATCCATCCCTGCCATGCCACGCCGTGCCAAACGCTTGGCTCAGCTCATCACGGACCCATTTCCCCGTTCCAAACCCCTTTGGAAGTCACCGTGCTGGGGGTGGGCTTGGCCACTGCCGGAGCTGCCGGAGCACGAGCCCAGCCACAACAGGAAACAGCGAGCAGGGCAGGGGGAGGCTGCCACGCCTGCTGAGCCGCCCGAAGGAAGAATAATTTCAATTCTGTCTCCCTTTTGGAAGGGACACATTTAATGGCAGAGAGGCTCCGTGCATGGCAGCAATCGGGAATTAACTCCCTGCATCCAAGTGCCGTGAAATTGAATCCTGTCAGAGCGGGCAGGAGCTGAACACGGTGCAGGAGAGGTGGGGGTCCCACATCCCCATCCTGCTGCCGGAGCCACCAACCCATCAGGACAACCCTGGCTGCTCCGCCAGGTGAGGATGAGCAGCTCTGGGTGTTTCCCATCCCCCTGAGCAGAGTTAGGAGTCAAAGCCAAGCGTTCACAGATACAGGTGCTGGGGAAACCAGCTTATTTGTTGGAAAAGAGGCTCATAGACCTGGATAATCACTTGGAAGTGCAGTAAATGGATTTCCCTGATTGCTCTGAGAGCATTGGAGGAGGCCACAGAGCACCTCAGGCACATGGTGGGATTGTCGGGGTGGTCCGGTGCAGGACTAGGAGTTGGATCGATGGTCCCTGTGGGTCCCTTCCAGCTCAGGAATTCTCTGATCTCCCTGACACTCAGCTCCTGCAAAGCTGCCATGGTTCAGGGGGGTCTCCAGCCCTAGTACCCGCCTCAGAAAGGATTGGAAATTGCACCCGAGCCTGCTCACCCTCCAGGATGGCTCTGGACACTCAACCCTGAGTGATGGGCATCGTGCAAGGAAGGAGCTCTTAGAGGGATCACTCCTCTGAGGAAGGCTTTCCACCGGCACAGCTAGTGGAAGAAAAGAGCACGCTTTAATTATGCTAATTAGAGACTTGGCAGTCTCGTTTCTCGGTGCTTTCGCGTTTGCTGAAGAGACATTTCCCTTTGCCAGGGTCTGCCCTGCCTGGAGAGGGAGGGATGGCTGCTGTGGGGTGCTGGGGTCCAGGGGCGTTACCCTCGCATTCCTGCTGATCCCAGCTCCGAGTGAAGGATCCTGGGCTGACAGGATCCCTTCTCCAGGCGTGACATGGAGCCTCCACACTTCCCTCCCCACGGGCTCCATCCCTGCCAGCAGCACAGGGCAAAGCTCCTGTGCTGCAAGCAGGCAAATGTGCCAAAACACAGGGGCAAAGGGAATAACTCCTGTCCTCCCACTCCAGGCCATAAGTGGCCGTGGTCCTGCTCCTGGCTGGCTCGGCCATCGGTTTTGTGTCTCCTGAGCATTCCGGAGGGGAGCAGGGAACAGGAGCTTTCCCTCCTGTGCCGTGCACACGCCGTGTTTTCCGCCGGCCAGCGCTGATGGATGGCTCGGTCTCACCATCCATGAGCTTTGCTCTCTGGCTGCTCCAAGGGCAACCAATTCTCTGGACTCAGCCCGAAACGCTCCAGGCCAAGCATCGTTTTGTCCTGGTTTGTCATTAAAGGATGTGCACAGCCATTCCAAGTGACAGAGCAATTTCCTTTGTGTCCTGCAAAGCAAAAGGAAAAGAAAGAAGTCAGCGTATTACACACAAATCTGCTTTTCTCCTGCAAGTTGAAATAGGAACAGCTTAATTTCCAGCAAAGCCAACGCCGTAGTAATTCCAAATCAAAGGCTTCGTGTCAAAGGAATCATTTTGCCACAGCCACAAATAATGAGCAATTTATGTCACGTTTGGAGATTAGATTAAAAGCGAGCTGCAAAGCGACACCTCGGCCGGCGGTGGCTGTAGGTCGGACTTCAGAGGCCGAAGGTGGGGCAGCACTGGACTCCTGGCCCTGGCTGTCCCTTCTCCAGGTGCCACTGGTGTCCCTCCCCTCAGGTGCCACCAGTTGGCTCTGGGCAGGCTCGAGTCCCGAGGGCTGGAACCCCTCTGCCGTGGAGCCAGGCTGGGAGAGCTGGGGGTGTTCACCTGGAGAAGAGAAGGCTCCAGGGAGACCTCAGAGCTCTTTCCAGTGCCTAAAGGGGCTCCAGGAGAGCTGGAGAGGGACTTGGGACAAGGGGTGGAGGGACAGGACATAGGGAATGGCTGCCCACTGCCAGAGGGCAGGGATAGATGGGATATTGGGAAGAAATTCTTCCCAGTGAGGGTGGTGAGGCCCTGGCACAGGGTACCCAGAGAAGCTGTGGCTGCCCCATCCCTGGAAGTGTCCCAGGCCAGGTTGGATGGGGCTTGGAGCAGCCTGGGATAGTGGAAGGTGTCCCTGCCCATGGTAGGGGGTGGGAACTGGATGATTTTAAGGTCCTTTCCCACCCAAACCCTTCTGTGATTCCCTGCTTCTGTGAAATCCCTCTGGGGAGCGATACTCGCTGCAAAGAGAAAAGCACTCGCTTTTTTTTCTCCCAGAAATAGCAGAACCATTAAAAAGACCAATTTTAAACTAATTAGAGGTAATTTCTTCATTTGCTGCCTTCTTGCACGAGGCTCGCGTCCTGAAAGGGACACGTGGGAGCACAGGGAATGTCACCCTGAGCAGAGCTGCCTCCTGCCAGGGCTGCTGGCCCTGCAGGGACCGAGGAGAAGCCGGGAACTGCTGACAGGCGGCCGAGCAAAGTGCTGATGTGAGCCCTCATCCCCAGGCTCCCCATCCATCGCCGACAAGGAAAATGCTGCTTGCTGCAAGGCTTCGCTTTAAATTAGAAGCGAAGGTGAAGAATCCAACAGGCAAAACAAAATGCTGAACAGTGCCCAATTGGCCTTTCAAGCTGCCATGGACCCGTGGCTGTCCTGGGGGGGGGTGGTGTCCAGGGAGGTTGTGCAAATTTCCCAGCCAAGCAAATGCCTTGGAAATCATGGATTGGAGGATGGAGAGGAGAGATTTGTGCACAGACCTGTATCCTTCTGCCCCAAACCTCTGATCAAGGAATAAGTTTGGATCTTTTCCAGGAAAGAAGGGTGAGGCCGAGAAAAAAAGAGTTTTTTGTGCGTGTGGAAGGACGGGCTGGGCTCTGCACTGCGCCGCTTCCACGGACCTGCTCCCACCGTGGGGGAAGGAGTAACAAGCAGGGACCCGCGTGTCAAAGAAGCAAATATTTTATTGTGTAAAAACCAAGCAGGCATTAAATAGAGCCCCCCTCCGCCGCTGCCCCCACACCGCGTGCCTCGCATGCCACCGGGATGTGCCCGGGTGTCCCCCACAGGCTGGAGCCACGGAAGCACACATGGATCCATCTTCAAACACCTGTGGAATTACAAAAGCTTCCGAGCTCTGCTGCTGCTGGGTGTCACACCGAGACCCAAGAGCCTCCTCGAAGATGGGCTGGTTTTTGAGCAGCGCAGTGTGGGATGAGACACCGGGGCTGCAGCTCTGGGTTGCAAAGGAGGGGTTTGGCGTTCCCCCCCCAGCTCCTCCCAGCGTGGCCTTTCCCCGGCCATGGCACGTCCTCAGCATCTGTGGCAGCCGCCGGGTTTTAATTAAAGCACCAACTCCCACGTCAAACAACTGCGGGAGAACAGGAAAGTCCTCGTCCCCGCGGCTGGCCCTGAGCAAAGCTGCGGCGCTGGGACACAGGGCAGAAGCGGTGAGGAAACCACGTCCAAGACCAAAAAAAAGAAGTTTGTAGAACCATCCCACGACTTCCGTGGAGCCGTCTGCGGTCTCTGCTCACGCGAGGCGGTTCTGCCAGGAGCAGGGAAGCCGTGTGCCCAGCGTGGCTCCTCGTCGCTGCGGGTCAGGGGCCGGCTGCTGCGCTCGATCGAGGCGAATCCTGCAGAAAGTGGGACGTTGCATTATGCAAATTTGCTTCCTGGAAAGAAATGTTTTATTAACACGCGCTCCCTTCGTGTGTTGGCTTAGTCAATTTGGTCACAGCTTGACATCCAGTAAGTTACTCTAAAGGCAACGGTTTTACAAAATGTTTTTCTAATCTATTTTAAACACTTAATTACAGTTGTGGCGCATTCATTAGGGACTCTGCTTTCAAACCTGGATTGCAGCAATAAATCCTAATTCTGCAAGTGTCAGTTGCAATCCAGACATGGCATCCAAGTGGGTGTCGGAGGCTGCTGATGACTGGGGGAAGGATGTCTGGGCCAGGCAGGAGCCCCGTCCTCCAGAGAGGGAACTCCCAGCATCCAGCCCCAGCTGATTTCTAATCACCAAAAGAAATTTGGGCCCCTGAGGAGGGAGCGCTCGAGGGCCTTGGGGGAATGTGTCTGCTGGGTGCTGCAGTGGGAGCTGAGGGATGCTGCTTTGGGGAAACCCCAGTGAATTCCGAGCTGGTGCTGTGAGCGGCTCTGGGGCTGTGCCCGGCACCAGCAGTGTCCCCATTGCAGCTCTGAAGGTGCAAAGGCAAGGGCGGGGGGGGCCAGTCCCAGTGCCACACACCCCGAGGGACACCCTGGCAGCCCTGGGATGCTCTGACACGCCAGGAGGAGCACGGGGACTCCCACTGTGCTGGGATACCCTGTCCCCACACACCCCCTGGGATACCCTATCCCCACACACCCCCTGGCATCAGCACAGGCATCGAGGCAGGGGCAGCGGCTCAGGACCAGCATCCCAAACGTGCCCCCACAGCTCCGAGCTCAGTGGCTCAGCACAGTTACCTCAGTCTTTGCCCAGGTATTTCTTCATGATGCTGCTGACATCGTCCTCCTTCCCCTCGGCCTCGGCACGGCGGCTCACCCCGCTGCCCTGGGCGCTGCCTCTGCCGCTGGAGCCCTCCCCGTCCCCTCTTGGGGGCTGCGGCCGGCGCTTGATGCTGTCGGCGCTCCGGGAGGAGCGGTGGGAGCCAGAGGACGAGGAGGAGTCAGAGAGGTCCCCGGGCTCTTCCCGGCCGCACTTGGCCGCGCCCTTGGTCTCGGAGGACTCCAGAGTGCCCGCTAAGGCCTCATCCTCGAAGCGCACGGTGAGGGGCCGGTGGCCGTCCCTTCTGTCCCTGCGGGGTCTGGCCAGGCTGCTGGTGGAGCGGGACTTGCGGATGGCCGGCAGGAAATCGTCGAAGTCAACCTTGGTTCTCCTCTCGTAGTTGAGGGTGGGTATTCGCCAGCTGAAGGGGTCGCTCCCCTTCCCCTCTCCCAGCCCATCGCTGGACAGGGAGCTCAGAAATCCCTCAGGCTCCTTCCCCAGCTCCACGTCCTCCAGCGACGGCTCCAGGCAGCTCCTCCAGGAGCTCAGCCGCGGCACACCCGGCACCTCCACGCCGGCAGCCGGGGAGCTCGGCCGGCGGCCGGAGCCGTCGAGCGCCGGCAGGAGGGAGTCGTACGAGCCGAATTTCGACGCCCTCTTCAGCGCCGGGGAACGCCGGGGCTCGGCCGGCTCCGAGGCCATGCTCCGCAGGCTGGAGGAGCGCACGAGGCCGGCACCTGCTCCCTCCCCTTCCCCTGCCTGATCCCCCTCCAGCCTCCCCCGGGGCTCCTCGGCCGCTGGGACCCCCCTGCAGCGCCGCAGGGCCGCGGCGCCGGTGGTGCGGTAAATGGGGAGCGGAGAGGTGTCCCCCGCCAGCGCCGGCAGCCCCGGCTCCCGCTCGGCTCCCCGCTGCCGCCGCAGCTCCTCCACGTACTCGGAGAGGGCGGCCGAGCTGGCCACCGGCCCCGATGCCACCGAGAGCCTCCTCCTGCTGGGCACCGGCGGAGACACCGCGCTGGGGAACCTCCCGTCCGCAGCCGGGGAGCCGCCCCGCCGCAGCGGCGATGGGGACGTCTCTCCTGTCCTATCCACGGGCTTCTTTGGGCTCTCCGGCTCCTCTTCTTCTGCCAGAGGTCTTCCATATTCCCGTCTTCGGGCCCCCAGCAGGGGACTCGCCGTCCTGCCCGGATCCGCAGCTTCGCCGGGCCTGGGAGAGCTCCGGGAGGATGGCGGCCGGCTCAGAGCGGGGTCCTTGGTGTCTCTGCTCACCCTGAACGACAGAAATCGGTGTTAGTTTAGACTGTGGGATTCCCAGTGGCCAGGATGTCATTCAGCAAGGACAAGGCTGAGTGAAAAGCCGGCATTGGCATGGGAGTCTCGGGATAAACTCCAGTTGGGCAATGCCCAAGGATTTTATCTTAAATAAGCCCGGGTCGGCCAGGCCGGATAATTCCTGGTGTAGAACATGTGGTGTGACCGGCTTCAGCTCTGCCAAGCCAACACTTACCTCCAAATATCCTTTTTCTTGACAGATTACAGCAGTATGTAGGATTTATTTTATTTCTGTCAAAGCCAAAGATTATTCACTAAAATTTTATGAAACCAGCTCGCAGCGCACCCCCGACGCATCTCAGTGTTATTGCTGGGCATGTTTCACCCAGGCTGCTGCTCCAACAGCCCTGAACGGAGGGAGCCCTGCAACACCTGGGCAGGGGCTGCGCGGCGAGGGGGGATGGCCAGACAGGACCACGTCCGGGACGAGGGCTGGTGCAGGAACCGCACGGGATCCACCTCTGCTCAGCCCTGAGGATCCACGCCAGAACCCCTCAACCACGCGGGCTGATGCACAGAGATGGGGGGGCCGCAGTCACCAGGTGGGCTTGGGGTCACTGGCATCACTAAGCCCCTGATGGGACACACTTTATGGCCCCCTCCAAGCACCTACATCTGCTTGCTGGCAGTGTCCCCACTCCCATCACTGCTCAGCCAAGGGAGCCCAGGACTGGCCTGACCGGGAAGTCCGCTGGGACGTGAATTTGGGAAAGAAAGGAGGAGGGAAAAAGAGGGAACGGGGCAGAGCAAAGCAACAGAACCCGAACAACAAACCCGTATCTTGGAGGGGGCAGCGCTCAAGCTGTGCATGACCATGACAAAGCTTCCTGCCCTGGGAACGCTGCTGTTGCCATGGGAATGGGGTGGGAGCGGATAATCCAGGCACCGCGCGGGACGCTCCGACCAGGCTCTGCTGACCCGTGAAATAATTTACATGCCAAGATGGGCTGAAGACAAACTCCAGAGCTGGGAAATGCATGATTGTAGAAGGGAAGGGGCAATGGAGCAGCTCCAGCTTCCCGGCACAGCCCAGGGCACAGAGGTGCCCACCTGTCCTGGTACCCACCGCCTTTCCCTGCTTATTAAACCAGCCTAAATCATTCGATTATTCAATACAAAAGGAATTAACCAGAGATTTCACGTCCCTGAATCACTGCACCCTCCAGGGCCATCCCGTGCTGACGCTGCCGAAGCACCGCAGCTGATTAATAGTTCGAGACATTTCAACAATGCTGGATTTTAGGATCCTAAATTGCATCTTACTTAAGCGGCTGGCGAATTCCTTCGGCGAGGTTTTGCACGGAAATTGCTCCGTTCACGCCGCACGTTTCCAAATGATGTTGTAACCCGCGCGCTGCATGAATGGCTTCCATAAATTAAACACCGGCATCGGTGTTTTTATTTGGGTTTTAGGGCTGAGATAAAAGCGAGCGGAGAGGTGAGAACCACTGATGGGCTGTGAACAAGGACTGAACGTGCCGTATTTACTGCCTTGTTCAGCCTGGCAGACAGGTGCCGCTTTTATGGAAATCTTTGGAGTCTGAAACGGAGTGAAAGCTGCAAAGGTGGGATTGTTCCAGCTTCCGTGGCCGGCAAGGGCCACACAGCCCTGGAGTCCAAGCAGGGACCTCACACTCTCCTTGCCCTGGTTTCCATCCAAATGCCAAGACTGCCTCATCCGTCCTTGTCTCTCCCGAAAGTCCCCATTTCCTGCCAGTCCCCATTTCCTGCACCCGTTAAACTGCCGGAGGGCAGGGTTAGATGGGATATTGGGAAGAAATTCTTCCCTGGGAGGGTGGTGAGGCTCTGGCACAGGTTGCCCCATCCCTGGAAGTGTCCAAGGCCAGGCTGGACAGGGCTCAGAGCAACCTGGGCTAGTGGAAGGTGTCCCTGCCCATGGCAGGGGGTGGAACCGGATGATTTTGAAGGTTCCTCCCGCCCCAAACATTCCATGATTTGTTTCTTTAACTGTACCCTTACGACTACCAAAATCCCCCTCCAAAATCATGGCCAGTCTTCCTCATCCTCATCCTCATCCTCATCCTCATCCTCATCCTCATCCTCATCCTCATCCTCCTCACAAGGCAGGACACAGGAGCCAGACGGTCGCACCCCATCCTGTGGCATCCTCTGCTCACCCATAAATCCCTGGCAAATGGCACCAGCAGGAACTCCCAGGGCTTGGAATGACCCCAGGAAGTCACAGGCAGCCCCAAAGGAAGGTGATGCCAGAGGAGGAAGGACCACGAGCCCCTCCAGCCCTGAGCTCCTCCATCATCCTCAGGGAAGATGATTTTCCCTGCAAAAGGCAAAAGATGCCGAGCCCGGGAGGCGCCTGGAAGCCAACGGAGCTCTGCAATCTGCCATTCACACCAAACCAAATGACATACAACAATAATTAGTGAAGATTACATAGCAATTAGCATGATTACAATTATACCAGTTGAAATCATTTATACAATAAAATCCACACATGGTTTGCAACACATGACCAGGGCCGAAAGTGTGGCTGGGATGCTTTTCCTGGGAGCTCATAAATAAAGCCAAGACAGCTCCATTTCAGGGAGGGAAGAGACACTGGCCTCATTTCTGTCAGAAGAGGATTTTCTTGTCACACCGTCATCTACACAAGAGCTCCCAGTTTCCCACGTAATGATTTGCTTTTGACACAGCCGTGGTTAAAAATAAACGTGTCGGAACCCCAGCAGCCTTGGGACCTGGGCTCCTGGTTTTGTGAACCAAGGTGGGAGGGGAATTGCTGCCAGGGTGGTCCCAAGGTGATGCCAGGGCTGCGGATGCAGAGGCAGATCCTGGGCTGTGGATCCACTCCCTGGCTGCGCCTCTGGATAACCCCCCCATCACAGCACAACCCTGACCTACCTGGAAAGGGGCAGAATAAATACATAAACTTTTAAACCGGCTTCTTAACAAAATAAGTTATATTTATTCCAACCCTGCACTGTGTCATATTTATGGAGGCTTAGCTCTGCTGGCCAGCGTTTTGTACAGGCATTTAAATAGCAGAGAATTAAAGGAAACGTTAATCAAAGCTCTCCCTCCTGTAGGCACTCGGGTGGTAAGAGCTCCTCGCTCTCCTCTGGCTCTTGGCAGCTGTTTGTTCAGCAAACACCCCAGATGTGGCGCCGAGCAGCCAACGCGAGCAGGACTCGTTTTTCATTACTGGGTGCTCGTGTAAGACAAAGGAATCTTAATAAGGAAGAGCTCATTTCCCTGATCTCGTTTTTATTACCTCCAGTCTCGTCTCCTGTTTGTTTGCATTTCGTCCCCTCCTCGCTCTATTTCCATCTTAGATGAGCTGCAGCCAAGCACAGCTCCCACGCCAGCATTTGCAGTTTGCCCCTTCACAAGCCCGAGGATGGAGGATGGTGGTCACACTGTGGCCAGGGCTCGGGACAATTCGCTTTTCACAAGGGCCACGGGCAGCCCGGCAAACCCCAGAATCCCAGAATCACTGAGGTTGGAAAACACCTCCGGGATCATCGAGTCCAGTGTGGGACCAATCCCCACCTTGTCACCAGCCCAGAGCACTGAGTGCCATGTCCAGGCATTCCACGGACACCTCCAGGGATGGGGACTCCAAACCTCCCCGGGCAGCCCCTTCCCATGCCTGACCACCCTTTCCATGAGGAAATTCCTCCTGATGTCCGACCCGAAAGCCTGCATGTCTTTTACTGTAAATCCGAGGTGTTTCAGCTCAGAAATAAGATATTAGCCACCACGCCTATTTTTCTGTCACCCATGAATGATCAGAGTTGGGTCATTTGGACCAAAACCTCCTCGGCAGCACTTAGGAAGGACCTTATTTATTGTGCAGGGTCCCAGTGAGCTCAGCCAGCTGCTCTCAGGGCTCCCACTCATCGCTGGTCCATGGAATGTGTCCCTGCCCCATGGAATGAGCTGATCTTTAAGGTTCCTTCCCACCCAAAGCATTCCAGAATTCCGTGATCACCCCACAGGTCCCTGCCCTACCTGACTGTTCTCAAGACTGTGCCTTGTACCTCCCCAGACTGCTCCAGCTCGCCCAGGGTGTTTCCTGCCGGGGAGCCGCTCTCCAGAACATCAGTTCTGACAGCAGCGATTCTCCTGTACAGGGCAGGCGGGGGCCGTGGGGACAGAGCTCGCCGGAATGGGAGCGGGGAGATTAATACTAATGTCTGCAGTGCTCCTGTGCTCCACAATCCTGCCGAATTCCACCGCCTTGGAGCATCTACCGACACACCTGAACACGAGCAGGGAGCAGCTGGGAGCTGCAGTGAGCTGTGCCCAGCCTCAGCCTGGCACCTGCCCCGGTTACGGGGAGAAAAACAGGAAAAACAGCGATGCGTGTCCTGAGGGAACATCCCTGGGAAAGCAGTGGGGTGGGGAGGCCCCGAATGACAGGGGCTGCAAGCAGGGGCACTGCCAGCCCTGCCCACCCTGAGTTTGGGCGGTTGGCACCTTTTCCACCTTCCCTACAGGGCGATGATGCTCTCTGGAGCCCACTCTGCTCCCTGCCCCAGGACTCAAAGCTCCATCCCTGCTCTGTCTCTGCCCTCACGAGCCTCCAAGGGGATCCGACACCCTCCTCCATCCCCACCGCCTCCCTCCATGATGCAGCCCCGGACCCTGATTTACAGCGCTCTCCCAAACCCAACCCCTGTGATTGTTCCACACGTGAAACACAAAGAACCAGTTTCCCTGTGACCCCGAAATGGGGTTTTGCTCCGGACTGGGGGGGTCCCTCTGATGAGCACCAATTCAGGCTGGGCATCTGGGCACCCACAGAGCCAAGCACGGACGCTGGGGTTGTGCAAGTGCTCAGGCCCCTCTCCAGCTCTCTCCCAGCCCGTCAGCATCACCATCAAAATTAACATATTTGATATTAGAACGGTAGAAAAGCATCCCTCTCCCTCAGCAGCGAGCAGCGAGCATATGGCATACAAATCCTCAAATAGGCTGCATTGCCTGTTTAAATTATCTCCAGAGAATACATCAAGGGATATTTTCCTGCTTGAAGCGTGTTTTTGATGTAGTGACTTTCATCTGGTGTTTCACTGATCCTGGCGTGGCAGTCACTGCCTTCCTTGATTTGATGTTTTGACCTTAAACGCCACAGGTCCCGCTGAGCTCCGTGCTGAGGGAGCCCAGAGGAAGCCCCCACATCTCAGCACCCCCCAGCACACCCAGGATGGGCTGGGGGTGCCTTACCTCAGGCTCTGGGCGCTGCGGCTGCTGACGGACGGTGCCGAAATGCTCCTGGCCACGCTGGCACTCGCCAGGGACGTCCAGCCTGTGGAGGAACTCGGCCAGGACTTGACGCTCTCCGCGGGCTCCAGGCTGAGCACGGAGCCAACACTGGAGCAGGCATCCCTGAGGGGACAGAGAGACCTGTGAGCTCTGCAGGTGCAGGCAGGACAGGTCCTGGGTCACTGTGATGCTGACACACAGGGCACAGAGCGGGGGGCGGTCCTCACACTTCCACCGCAGCAGCTCCAGCTGGTGGGCTCTGCTCGGGCTGGTTTGTGGCACCAGATAAAAAGAAACCTTTCCAGGCAGCCTGGTCCTTGTGCCACTGCTGCTGCCGTTCATTATTTCCTCCAGCTTTTGTAAGTGCCCTGCAGCCCTCGGGCAGGAAAACCCTGCACTGCCTGCCAGGCCTGCGGCTGGAGCTGCAGTGACAGAGCCAGCGCGACCCCAGGCACCCCACAGGGCCCTAAGCACCCCAGGGCTTCCCCAGGGCTGGAGCTGCTGTGACCCTGGCCACCCTGCTGGGCACCCTGTGCACCCCTGGGCTCCCCCAGAGCCAGGGCTACCCCAGCCCACCCACCAGGAGCCCCCAGACCAGGTGCAGCGGATGAACCCCTTTAGGATCCCAGTTTTTCCTCAAAGCCACAGATCAGCTTCATCTCCCAAAGCGCAGCCCAGAGGAGTGGGACCTCGGGAGCCCAGAGGAGTGGGAGCCAGAGCTCCCAGGGAAGCGGGAGCAGGTCGATGGGCATGGGGCGCACAACGCCAGCACATCTGGATGCCAGTGTGAGCCCTGCTCGTGCAGCTGCAGCAGCCACTGGTCCAGGACCCCTCAGAGCAGCAGCTGGTGGTCCATGAGCCACGGCAGAGGCAGGCACAGGCTCTGTCCTTCGGCAGCAGCATCCCCCGGGCTCACTCACGTGTCTCTCCTGGAGCACAGCGACTCCCGCGCCGTCCGCCCGCTCCAGGGACCACAGGAGAGGGTCAGCGATGGCTCGTGGGCACCCCAAACCCACCGAAAACTTCCCACACCGACCGCAGCAGAGCCGCTGTGGCCGGAGCAGGGGTTGGGCTGAACCGGGCAACACCCCCAAAACAGCCGGAGCTGCAGTGCCAGAGGGAGCGGGGCTGGAGACCCCTCCCTGCTCCCCGCACGGGTCAGCCCCGGCTGCAGACGGGACCCCAGGGCAAAGGGAGGGAGCAGAACACACCGGCACAGAGCTGCTCCTGCCGGCAGCAGCTGCCGTTCCTGCCGGGAAGCGCTTCACACCTCCACTGCTGCATCAGCTGCACTGGAAATCACTCTCATTTGGGAAGCAGTGAGCGTCTGAGCTCACGGTTTGTATCTCACCCTTCCCTGGTTTAATCACCACACGGAGCAAATGGTGACAAGCGCACCACAGCTTTTTTTTCTATTTTTTTTTTTCTTTTTAAACTCATTTATCTGTTTTGTCCCCACCTGCCGCGATGCCCCCTCAGCTGCGTGGCAGACGGGAAAATGGAAGGGCTTTAGAAGTAACACCTGAAAAATACACTGGAATTTTTTTTCCTCGTTTTTTCTTTCCTCGTAAAACTCTCTACCCCAACCACCCAGCTTCACTGGCTCCCGGAGCTGGGATGATCAAGGCTGGAGTTTCACTCAGTGAACCCAGGGACCTGCTGCACAAACGGGGCTGTTCCCACCCTTTTTTGCTCACTTTAAGCTGGGCCACACGGGATGATTTCAAGGGTGACACTTCTTCACGAAACCTTCCATTAGCACGAAGTTTTTTTGCTCGTACACGCAGCGCAGGGTGAGGACACGAAACCGCAGCCACCCTGGCATTGCCCGGCGCTGCCTCTTCCCCACCACAGAGCAGCTGAACCACCCCCCCAAACCCCCCCAGCTCCTCCCAGCCCCCGTTCCTCACCTGTCGGCATCGCTGTCGTCGCTGTCACGCAGCCCCTCCAGGGCCACCTGCAGGTCTGCGATGCGGCGGATGGAGGTGCCCAGGTCAGCCTGCAGCACCTGCCTCACCTCGGCCAGCTCTGCCAGCTGCTGCTCCTGCACGGGGGACACCGGGTGAGGGCCTGCACCGGAACCGCGAGTGGGGTGACTGCGGAACCACCCCGCCCTCACCCCAGCGCTCCCAGTGCCTGTCGGAGCTGGTTACCTGCACCACGCTCTGTGGCACCTGGGAATGGGAACTGCAGCTTCCAGCACTTTCCAGGGCTTAAAGGGGCTCCAAGAGAGCTGGAGAGGGATTTTGGGTAAGGGCATGGAGTCACAGGACACAGGGGATGGCTGGCCACTTCCAGAGGGCAGGGTTAGGTGGGATATTGGGAAGAAATCCTTCCCGGTGAGGGTGGGGAGGCCCTGGCACAGGGTGCCCAGAGAAGCTGTGGCTGCTCCATCCCTGGAAGTGTCCAAGGCCAGGTTGGACGGTGCTTGGAGCAGCCTGGGATAGTGGAAGGTGTCCCTGCCCATGGCAAGGAGTGGGGCAGGATGAGCTTTGAGGTCCCTGCAACCCAAACCGTTCCGGGATCTACAATCTGACACAACCCCCAGGGCTCCACGGGCCCAGCACTGCCCGCCTCACACACCAAGGACACCAACGTGGCCCTGCACCCGTGTTCATCACACTCCAAGCCCTTCCAGCCGGGAAGGAACCCTTCCTGCTGTTCCTAAGCCATCACAGGGCAGAGAGGAGGGAGCAGCAGATCCCCGGTGATTGAAGCCGCCAGCTGTGAACTCGCCGTGGCGGCGGTGACAAGGCGAGGGATGATCTGCGACAGGCCACGGCACAGGAGCTGGCACGCTGTCACACTAAATAATGGAAGGCCTGGAATCACCAGGCACACGGGCCCCAGGGGAAGAGCATCTCAGTTCATCAAAACATGCAAAGAAACAGCCCCCGTTTGGGTCGCGCGGTGTCACAGCGGCTCCCGGGAACGCGCTGGGATTGGTGAAAACCTCAGTGCTGCCGAGTTTTCTGAAACTCGGGTGTCTCCAAGCCCTCCACTTCCCTCCTGGCTCGGGCAGAAGGTGGAAAGGACCTGTTTCTCTTCAAGGGAAGTGTTTCATCGAGGAGCTCGGGGGCTCAGGACATGGGGCACATGGCGAAACACCAACCCCCGAGAGGAGGAAAGAGCCCCGAGCTCCGCGTGCCTCCGTGCCTGTGCTCAGCTCTTTGGGACTGCAGGAGCAGGGAGGCACAACAGATAAAGAGCTGAGCCCTTCCACAGGCTGATAAGAGCCTCTATTGACCCAGCTCCTCAGCTGCAGGATGTGGCACAAATTAAATACGGTTCAGTGGCTGCGTTTAATTCCACTCCTCTGTTCCGCTGTTATTAACGGGGACGGGCAGGGAGGCACAGAGCAGCATCCCCCACCAGCACCCCAGCCCTGCTTCCTCCAGCCACGGACACAGAAATCCCCTGGGACAGCTGTGGGAGCAGCAAACTGATTGTCCTGGGGGCTGGAGGGGTCCCCCTGGCTCATGGGGTCCCCCCTGACCTCGCTACCTTCTGCATGACACCGGGAATGCTGAGAGGAAATGGACCATCCCGGGAGATGCTGCTGAGCTGGGGCTCCCCCTGCCTCCACCAGGACATCCCTGGGCGCCCACCCTTTGTGGCACCCCATGCTGGTGGCCTTGGGAAGGGGTCCTGCAGGGCACTGGGGTGACACTGGGGACCGTGGGTGACGCTGGGGTCCCCCACCCACAGGCTGCCCGAGGGGCAATCCGAATGTGAGCCAGAAAACGGAGCTGACTCTGCTCAACCCCACATCCCGCCCGTCCCAAATCTCATCCACGCAGACACCTCGTGTTTTTCTCCACACCCTACAACTGTCTCAGGGGAAAGGAATAACTCTGCCAATATCATTCAATTTCGGATGGAAAAATACTGCCTGCAGAACACCAAGTGACAAGGCCCGTCCCAGCACCAGGCCCCTGGCACCCAGGGAGCTGCTGGACACCTTTGACACACGTTGTTTCTATCTAAATGTAAATCCAAGGACCATTTCTCTTCTCACACAGTCCCTGGGCTGAGAACCGACACCCTCACGCTGGGCAGAGCTGGCTTTTTGTTTCCTCTGAGCAGAAAAAAGGGGAGAAATAAAGGGGGAAATACATCAGTTGAGAAAAAACTCATATTATTGGGCAAACTGCACCACGGCTGGACCTGAGGGGCTGAAAGGAGCATCCTCTGCTGTTAAATCCCTCCCGGCACCAGCATCTCTGGCTGCTTCCACCAAACCAGCCAGACATGCACAGCAGGACCAGCCTGACCAGCTCAGAACCCCTGGCTGATGTATATTTTATCACCAATAAATAAAATATACGTTCTGCCCGGTTCTGAATACATTTCCAAACCGGGTTCTCCCGTTCGCGCTGGGGGAGAGACCACCCCCAGAGCACAGCACTGGCTCTGCTGGGGGGTCAGAAACCACGGTTTTAGAAGGCTGAGGTTGATTCCTGCTGACAGGGAGCCTGGATTAAAGGTTTCCCCAAGACAAAGGGACGGGAGCTCACTCAGTGGCGGCTGGCACACAGCAAACCCACAGGGAGCTGCTCTCAGCTGGGCTCCTGCCCTCGCCCACGGGCTCCCAGGGAGGAGATCCTACACATCCCTCATGGAAGGGGATTTCTAAACCTTCTTTTTCTTAAGAGGTTTTGGGGGGTTTTGTTTTCCCCAGCTGATTTTGTCTCAGATTTATTTGAAGAGAACTTAAAAGGAGATAAACGAAACCAGCAGTGAAATGATCCGCGGGACTCCCAGGGATGCCCCGGAGCACCCAGCACCACGTCCTTGTCACCACCTCGCGTTTTTGTTGGTGGTTCTGCTGTGACAACACCACCTTTGCTCGCTCCCATCCACCTCGAGTGCAGCGCAATCTAATTAGCCCAATTTGGATCACCTTCCTTCGAAGAACTTAGCGCGCGCACCTGCGGAATTCATCCATCATTATTATTTTTAATTAAGCCGTTAACTCGCGCGTTTTGCAGAAAGTTTGAAGTGACAAAATCTGCGCAGCCAAAGGCTCGGAGTGAGATGGGGCGAGCACCGTGTAATTGGTGTGTGAGCAGCCGCCGGTGCTGATGGATTCCTGAGGAATTTACTCCTTTAATGGCAAAGCGGGATCACAACAGCCCTAATTAGCGCGTACACAGCCGAGCTTTCACTCCTGGCTCCTCCATCACCCACCCTCACCTCTAAGGACCGGCTGCCTTTGATGATAATTGTCGTCACACTCCCTCAAAGACATTCGCTCTTTGAGGGAAGAGCAGCTGGAAAGACCCAGGAGCAGGCGGAGATGGGGACAAGAGACATCAGAGGTTTCGCTGGGACCCTGCTGGGAGCTGAGCGTTTGCCTGGGCGGGAGCGTGGCATTCCCGGCTGGAGGCGCAAACAGCTCCCACTTCGCTCCTCAAGTTCACTGGAAGCGCCAAAAAAAAATTAAAAAAGGAAGCTTTAAAGTTCGCAAATGAGCAAAAACCCCTAATCCTGGAGTTGGGGCTGTGTTGTGTTACACAACGCGGCCGTAGCGGGGCCGGGGCACAAAGATCTGCCAGCAAAAGAACCAGAAAAAAGAAAAGGGTTATTTACACTGGGGCTCTCGCGAAGAAAAACTTGTGAAGAATGTCTTCACACCTGTACTTCAGTTTTCTGTAAAATTAGTTAATTATTATGCTGATGAATTTTCACAGCTTCATTAAAGAAACGTGATTTTATAGGATAGCACCCGACAGCCCCCCTGGTGTGCTCGGGGTGGGGGGAGTCAATGGAGCTCTGCTGGGTACAGAGGAGCAGGAGGAGACCCAGCAAGTCCCTGGATTGTGCCCTGGCCAGCCAGGGCTTCATCCCAGCAGGATCAGCCCCCGCTTTTCCCCACGAATTCCATGAAGGAAGCACAGAGCTCTCCAGAAAGGAGGGAACCGAGGGGCTCCTGCCCATGGCCGGACCCCATCCCAGAGTTTTCATCCCAGAACCCTCATCCAGATGCTTGATTTCTCCCACGAAATCCAAGCTGCACAGGCAGCTCGGTCAGCAGCAGCACAGCCAGCACCATCCTTCCCTAAGAGCAGCCTCAGGAGGGAAATCCCGGACGGTGCCTTTTCCCAGACACCACCCATCGTCCCACATCCCTGCTCCACGCCTGCTCCCAGCCCTTCTCCATCCTTCCCAGCCCCTGTTCCTTCCTTCCCAGCCCCTGGTCCATCCTTCCCTGCACTGCAGCCTCACCAGGGGACACGTGCAGGGGACAAGCACGAGCCTAAGTGCACGCACAATGAACACAGAGAGCAGGGCTCGGGTTTAAGCCCCTTCAGGATTAACTCCAGGCTGGAAATCCATCCCTCACTCCTCACCATGACTCAGTGTCTGCCGTGGTCTGAAGGCACCAGGGGGCTGGGGCTGGCTCGTGAAGCTCTGGGTGTCAGCACAGCAGCTGAGAAACGAGGAGCTGCTGCAGCCTGGGATCCGGATTTTGTTGGAAGAGGAAACCCAGGATGTGCAGCCAGAGCAAAGAGAGACCAGCAGGGCCAAGTCCTACCCCTGCCATCACCAAACACGCTGGGAAAATGTTCAAAACCCATCCTTCTTACAAAATTCATAAGGCAGAGCCACCTGCCTGGCAGCCAGCTCTCCAGCTCCCAGCCCTGCTCCTCGCTGCACATTCCCTGCTGAATGGCACGAGGCTGCCTCCCAACTGCCCTAAACCGGGTGGGAAATGAGGGAGGGATGGAAATAGCTGCCCTCCCTCTGAGCCTGGCTGGGGACAGTGGCATGGGATTTTCCAGTGCCTCCACCACTGATAAATGTGAGCTGGGAGAACAAAATACCTTCTATTTTGTATATTGCATGTGTATGCCATATATACCTACATATACAGGCAGCAGCTCTGAAACAAGACAGGATTTCTAACCCAGCCTGTGCAAGGAATTTGTCCCTTCAACACCCCTCCTTAAAACCTCGACAGTGTGTGTGTGGCAAGTCCACAACCCCACCACCGTGTATTTAAATAAATTTAAGAAAAAAAAAAAAATTGTTAGGAGCAGAGCACGACTTAAGTAATGTCAAGTGAATAATTCACGCTGGATTTATAATTGATGGGGGATTTAGCAGGAGCAGAGTCGTAAGTGGCTTTCTATTAACTATTGATGCTCCCGACGAGCTCGGCCGGGCTCCTCGATCACAGCCCTGCCCCATGTTTTATTCAAGCGCTCTTAAGAGGACGCACAGTCTGGGGGATGCCTCTGCTCCCAGGAATGTCACAGCATTCCCCGGCTGTGGCCGTGCACAGCTCCCATGGAGCAGTCACCACGCAGAGGCCGGGATGGGGAGGTGTGTCTGGGGGAGCTCCCTCCTCCTTCAATGCCAGACAACCCCAAATTTCAGAGTGTCTGGATAACCCCAGACCGCTCAGTTCTGCCTTACAGGTTCGGCTGTTTGTGGGGTTTGTGTCTTATCTGAGGGAGGTGCCTCTAAAACTCTTTTCAGACCTCTTTGCACGCTTCATTTGGGAGAACGCCAAGAGTGCCAAGAAGTTCCTCTACCTTCCTTCGCCCGTCACTCACGTCCCCATATAAAACACTCAAAAAGCTTCTTCCCCCTTTCCCGTGGGAATTTTGGGGTCCCTCAGCTCCCTCGGTACAATCCTTTGGGAGAGCCTGACACAGTTTGGATGTGGCACTGAAAGCCCCAGGGCGGTCTGGCAGCACTTTTTAACCTCTGCATGAGAAAACGGTGAAAGAAAGAACAAAAAAAGGACCCAGAGGGGCAGCTGTAGGACTCCCCAAGTACTGAAACTAAAGCCAAGACACCAAAATACGGGCACAAACCCAAAAACACAGCGAAAAGAACCCAGCCCTATCCCAACAGCCAGAGCATCCATGTTCCAAACACCACCCTCCCAGCAGAGTTGCAACCAACACCCAATGCCGCAGCAACCAATCCCTCCACCCCGCAGGGAAAGCAGCAGGATCAGGGAGCCCGGCATGCCCACGGCTCCTCAGCACAGCCTCTCACTCCACCCTCTCATGGCTCTGCAGAGCATCAGAGGCTGAGAGATCCGACCTCATTCCATGCCCAGGGGAGCTGGAGCAGCACGCAGGGCTCAGCCTGGCCGAGCAAGGACGAAGCCTGACCGCGGCGAAGGAAGAGGATTGGGAATCGTTCACACCATTCCCCTCGGGAAGGCTGGCAGCCTTGGGGCAGAATAAATGCTGGAATCTCCTCGATTGCTAAATAAAAGATTATTGATAAAATAACTGCTCCTAATTCGGCCCTGCTGCCAGCAGAACTGCAATATCTTTCAATTACCGCTCGGGAGCGAGGCTTTCCCTGGGATTACTGGAAGAAACAACACGAAAAGAGATGCTGGGAAAAGGGCTGGAAAGTGCAGGTGAATCTATTTTTGCTGCTCTCCAAACCCAGCTGGGGCTCTGCTCGCTCAGAGCGGGTTTAGCTGCTGGTTGGCACCATCTGAGCTGCAGCCACGGGGGTGGTTTGGCAAAGCCGGGAGCTCCAGGAGGATCCGGTGCTTGGGCTGAGCCCTGGCACACCCAGCCCTGGCACACCCAGCCCTGTGAGCAGCGCTCAGCACTCGGGGGCTGCTGCAGGGCCAGGGCATTTCCCACCCGCTGTGGTTCTGCCTGACACGAGGAGAACCAGCTTGAGGAGCTGCAGGAATGACCCTGAGCAACCTGGAATCACGGATTCATCTAGGATGGAAACACCTCCAAGATCACCTGGTCCAACTGTTACCCCAGCACTGCCAATTCCAGCACTAAACCCTGTCCCCAGGTGCCACATCCACAGGTGAACTGCGTTCCTGTGCGGGAAAAGCCACCTCCTTCCCACGAAAAACGTGGAGCAGAGGGACTGCCCAGGCTCCCAGCCCAGCCATGGAGAAAGGGACCCTTGAGGGTCCTGAAGGACAGCTTTGGTTCAATGGTTTGGGGCTGCAGAGGGCTGCAAAGCAATTCCCTGCCCCTCCCAGAGCAGCAGCCCAGGACCCAGGGAGTACTGCACGGGGAGCAGCTCCATCCCCAGACCCGGAGCACACAAAGCGCCACACAGAAAATTACTTTTTTGGGGTTCCCAGGGGTAACGAGGGGTGACCTCCAGCTCCAGCAAACCCCCCGTGGCCACGGGACCGCCCAAACCACGGGAGCAGCACCCCCTCACCAGCTCCATGCGCCGGCGGCTGGACTCCAGCTCCCTCTGCACCAGCTCGTCCATGTCAGCCTTCATCTCCTCCATCCTCCTCTGGTAGTACTTGCTGTTCTCCCTCTCCCGTGCCTCCGACTCGGCCGCCTTCTCCAGCTCCTCTCCCATCTGGATGATGCTGTCTCGCAGGCGCAGCACCAGCACCTGGGGTGCGAGGGGAGGGTGAGGTGTTGGAAAGCTCTGTCTGCGAGCGCCAAGGCGCTGCTGGCTGTCAGGAAACCCCGCACAGACCTAACAGCGGTGCCACGAACCGTCTGGGCTGCCTCAGCCCCCACCTGTGCCTCCCGGCCCTTCCCGGGGGCTCCCGGCCATCCCCGCGGCCGTGCTGGTGGCACCGCCGGGCCTGCCTGGCACGAGCACGAGGGGAGGAGGGGGTACCTCGAAGCGCTTCATCTGCACGGCCTGGAAGTCCAGCTGGCTCTCCAGGTCCCGGATCCGGGCTTCCTGCCGGCTGACGATGGAGCGCTCGGCCGGGCACTGCTCCAGCTGTGCCGCCCTGGCCTGAGCTGCCTGCAGCTGGGAGAGCAGGGGCCGTGTCAGCATCCCCCAGCCAGCCCTGGCCACCCCCAAACCCCTCTGCTGAACCCCCCCACGTCCTCGCATGCACCGGGGGCCTCTCCTGGCCCCTGAGGTGATGGGCACCGTGGCCGAGCGTTGCCCTCACTTCCCAAAGAATTCCCTGCTGTTAAAGGCACACAGCACAGGCCTGACACCAACACGTGGCTTTGAATGCAGACCCTGCTGGCGAGGGACACGTGTCCGGGGCTCCTTTGCTTTTCTCTGCTCACAGGCCCTTTGAGGACAGCAGGCATAAAAACTCACAGTGTTTGTGGAAAGCTGCCTGGACCAAGCTGTTTCCTCAGCTCTGACACCAGGATCTCCAAAGGAAACTGCCCTTTTAGTGATCCCGGTACGACTCGGGCTCAGGTTTTGAATTTGACCCAGAACTACGGGAATTTGTCTCCTTTTATCTGGCCTATCTCCAAAGCACCACCCGCTCCGCCTCGGAGGGAGCGAGTCCCGCTTCTGATTCCTGGGCAGCTTAGCCACGCTCCAATAAAGCACTTAACTTAATGGGATTACTCATGTGTTTAAAATTAAATCCACCACTCCAGGAGGGCTGGCACAGCCACAGAGGCGAGGGGGTGCAGCCCCTGCTGGTGCCCACCCCAGGGCAGCCCCCGGGGTCAGCCAGGGAGGAGGGAGAAGTGGGACTGCGAATCCCAAGGACTCCGCCGGGAAAAGCTTCCTCCAGCCCAAAGAGCTCCCACTCCTTCAGCAGGGCTGCCACAGGCTGGGCAGGAACTACCTTCTCCTGCAGGAATTACCTTCTCCTGCAGGCTCTGCTTTTCCTTCTTCACGTCCTCCACCTGTGTCTGCAGCTCCCGGATCTGAGCGATGTCCGTGGCCGACTGCGGAAACAGAAAGTTGGGAGTGGGAGCAGCGGGATCAGAACCAAGGGCTCGGAGCAGAGGGCTGGTTCCTGCCTGCACCTCCTGCCAGTGATACAGTGAGCTGCCCCTGGACTGCCCTGCTGGAGCTTAATTCTCCTGACTCAGTGCAGCTTCCCTAATTTTTGAAACGAGTATTTGTGGATCAGGACAGAAATCGTGTTGTCATGTCTGTCCTCAGGACCCTTCCAGACACAAGCTCCCGGATCCATGACACCTCTGCAAGGGGCACCAGGCTGTGAATTGTCAGTCTGGCCAGCCTGCCCCTCTCCCACGGGAGTTTTGGGGTCTCTCAGCTCCCGGTACAATCCTTTGGGAGAGCCTGACACGGTTTGGATGTGGCACTGAAAGCCCCAGGGCTGTCTGGCAGCGCTTTTTAACCTCTGCATGAGAAAACGGTGAAAGAAAGAATAAAAAAAGGACCCAGAGGGGCAGCTGTAGGATTCCCCAAGTATTGAAACTAAAGGCAAAACATGTCTCGAGAGAAGACTCACAAGTGCAGGTGAGAGGAGCAGGAGCCGTGAGCCTTCCCTTCCTCATCACACCATCAGTGTCCTGCGGTCCCCACGCCCCTGTGCACCCCAGGGGCCACCACCTGCTCTGTGCCAGCCTGCAGGGCTTCCTGAGAGCCCTCCCCGGGTTGGAGACGCTGCCCCATCTCCTACCTGGGCGATCAGAGCCTTGTGCTTTTCCATGAGCTCATTCAGGTCCTCCTGGTCCTCCTCGATGCGTTTCAGCAGGTCGGCTCTCTCGTGCTGCAGCTGGAACAGCTGCTCGTCCACCTGCAGGAGGACCCACAGGACCACTGGTTCACGGATCCCACGGGGAACCCACAAAATCCCCTCTGGGATGTGCTGCCAACAGCCTCCGACCCACAGGAGAGGCAGAGCGGGACCACGGGGCGCTGCTCCCTTGCAGGAATTTTATCCACCCATGGAACCACCCCGGGGGGGCTGTTGTTTCCAAACAGTCTCGAGTGATTCAGTGAACATCCTCAGCGACTTGGTAAATACTCTCGGACACGTTGTAAATATCCTCTGCGGTGTAATTAACACTCTGATGAGATTTATTAAAACACCCTGGTAGGGGCTGATGTAGCAAAGCAGCAGCCGATTGCTGCCAAACCCCCGGAGCTGGGATTGTGCCCTCCCACCTGCCCTGCCCTGGTCACCTCTCCAGGAACCCACCAGGGTCTTGCTTCTGCTGAGGGCCTCCAGCTCCGTGTGCAGGTTCTCCAGCTGCAGGGCCGCCGTCTGCTGGGATCGCTGGGCCTCTGCACACTTTGCTTCGCTCTCTTCCAGCTGGGAAAAGTTGCAGGGGGATCACGGTTAAAGGGGGAGAAACCACGTGCTGATGGTGCTGTCCCCGTGCCACACAGCCGCGTTTATCTCCACTTCCACAGAGCGTTTTTTCCCTGCTAACGAGCACGGAACCTCGGCCTTTTGAACCTGTGCTGCCCCTGGTTTTCGGGGAAAGCAAAGCTTCCCTGGCAGCTCCCAGCACAGACCCCAACACCACCGACAGCCCTGGTGAGTCCAGCAGCCGGTGCCTCAACGGCACATCCTCCCTCTTCCTCGGTGAGGTAGATCACTGATTTGCAAAATTATGTGAATTACGTGTAATTCCTGATTAGAGCAATTCACGATTCGGGGGGTTTGGCAAATGGGTTTTTTCACGTGGCACATGCTGCATTTGCACACACACGGGAAGATCCCGTTTATAAACGCTAATGTGCTCTCGGGTTTTACAGCTCAGCCATCAGGATCACAGCGATCTTCAATGGGCTGCAAACATCTGGAAGCTGCAGCGTCATCCCCGAAGCTCCCCCCTTGCTCTGGCGGAGGAGTTGTCGTAGGCTGTACCTGAACATCCAGTTCCTTCCCCTGCTCGCCGGGGTTCCTTTCTTTTCTCTGTGGAAAAGAAAAACTGAAAACCCCTCCGCTCACTGCTCGTTTCCTGTGCCTTGGTCCTGGTTTTCCCTGCGGAGTTCCCAGGAGCCAACGGGAAAAGCTGCACGCCGTGGCCAGAGTTTGAGAATTTTAGGCTGTTTGCTCAGGGTTTTGCTTTCTTTTTTATCTCTCTCCCTCCAAAACAAAAAAAAAAAAAGAAAAAAAAGAGGGGAATCCTGGAATACTGTAACTGGAGCAACCCTCGGCTCGTTTCCCTCCACTGTCTGAGGAGATTGAGACCTCTCACTAGAGAAGGAAAAACTTTCTTCCATCAGCTCAAAAAAAGTCTCTGTGCTTTGCTGGGATGAATTGAAGACGCCACTCAGGCCCTAACTCCTGGTTTTATGGCCGAGGACTTTCCCACCTGCCCAGCTGCATCCACAAGCAGCCCTTGGACCGGCCTCTTCCCTGCCACAATTCCCACCAAACTCCTGATAGTTCAGTCAGACAGAAAAAGCGTCTCCAGGACCCCTCATTAAACATCAGCTTCCAACTCACTTGGTGTAATGGAATTTTCCCACTTGGGAAGAATAAATTGAAATTCCCCCCCCCACCCAAAAAATGCATAATGTATGAAGTGTGGAACAACATTAGTTTGCTGTGAACACCATCTGTTAAATACCTGCATAAAATGGATGCCTCAGCCTTATTAAGAAACAATGCTGCACTTCCAGCCCATATGGATTTTGATTAACGGAAATGTAGCATTTTAGCGAAGTTTTTCTTCTCATGCAGGTCCGTGGGCTGCTGGTAGGATGCGTCGGCTTTTGAGATAGTCGTCATGAATGCCATTAGAAATTGTTTCAGCTCAAAGGACAGAATAATCATGTGGCATTTTAAACACATGCAGATTCTCCGTGTTGGTGGCACAGCAAAAAACTCCACGTTCCCAAAATCCAGGCTGTCTGCTCGTCTCCGAACGCAAGGCGGCCGAGCACAGGCCATGGAGTGAGGGAGCCAGGGATGGACTGAATGGCACCACAGGGAGCTCGCTGTGGGGGCCGGGCTGTGCAGGGAGCAAGAATCCCAGAACCCCAGAGTCATTTACTTTGGGAAAGACCTCCAAGGTCACCGAGTCCTGTCTGTGACTGATCACCCCCTCATCAATGAGACCAGGGCACTGAGTGCCACTTCCAGGCCTTCCTTGGACACCTCCAGGGATGGGGACTCCAAACCTCCCTGGGCAGCCCTTTCCCATGCCTGACCACCCTTTCCATGAGGAAATTCCTCCTGATGTCCAACCTGAACCTCCTCTGGCACAGCCTGAGGCCGTTCCCTCTCCTCCTGTCCCTGTTCCCTGGGAGCAGAGCCTGACCTGCCCTAGCTGCCTCCTCCTGTCAGCGATTTGTGGAGAGCCACAAGGGCCCCCCTGAGCCTCCTTTTCTCCAGGCTGAGCCCCTTTCCCAGCTCCCTCAGCTGCTCTTCCTATGACTTTACTCTCTAGAGTAAAGATTTACGCCCCCAGCTCTGTTCCTCCAGTGAACTGGGCATTGTTCCCCAGTGAGATGGGGCCGGACACCACGGGATGGCCACGGGATGGGCAGAGGAAGCACCTCAGCATCGATGTAGGTCCCTCAGACCAGCACATGGAAGAGGCCTGAGAGCAGGGCCCTGCCACATTTCCCTCCCACCAAGGGCTGGGAAAAAGCAGGGGTAGTGCAACCTCTCCAGCCTCAAAGTGGGATTTGGGAAACACTGAGGGATTAATGAAGTGCAGCACTACAGCACCGGGTCAATAACATTTAAGAGAGCACGTGAGTGCAAAAAATGGCCATTCCCACTTCCTGTCCCAGCCATGGCCATCCCCTGCCCTGGACACCCAGGTAACGGACACAGGCGAGGGCACGGACACGGGAACGGGCATGGACGCAGCGCTGGCTCCATCTCACCTTCCCCTTCTCCCTCACACAGGTGGGAACAGCTGCTGCTCACAGCTGTTATTTATGCACAACGACCCTCCCAATTATATTTGGATGTTGCTGGAATCGCTCGTGCCTCCAGATTTGCTCGTTTCCAGGGGAAATGTGCAGAACAGATTAATTCCCGAGTGGTTTCAGAGGACCAGCATCATTAGCTGAGCCCTGGCTGGGCACTGTGGGATACACTGCCCACTTGGGGATGGACAGCTCCGTGGCACCCCTGTGCCGTGGCAGGGCACCCCGCAGGACCCAGAGCTCACCCTGGGGCCGGGGTTGTCCCCAGCGTGGTGGCACAAGCTGGCACAGAGCTGGAGCCGCTGCCCAGGTCACTCAGCACAGCCGAGCCCGGGCTGAGCGCGCTCGAACCGCGGCAAATCCCCCAGATCCCTCTCCCGCTTCCAGCATCCCTATGGCAACGCCGCCCCAGCCCGGCCGCACGAGACACACAGAAACGCACCAAACAGAAGGTAATTAGCGGGGAAAAAAAAGGGGAAAACGCTTCACCACCGTTGGCTTAATTACAGTGAAGTGCTCCTTACAAGGAGACTCTCGGCGGCGCCCGCCCGGGCGTCAGCGCTCGGAGAAACCGGGAGAGCTGGGAATGCTCCCCGCAGCTTCCCCGCTCCCCCGCAGGTCCCTCCGTACCTGTTTGCGGAGGTTCTCCAGCTCCTGGCCGCCGGCTCCGGGCTCTGCTGGGGCCGCCAGCAGCAGCTGCACATCGGCCAGGAGGGCGCGGGTCCGCCGCAGGTCCCGCCGCAAGCGCTTCTCCACGTCGAAGTCGCGGTGGCCGATCTGGGAAGGGGACAGGGGGTGTCTGAGCCCTGCTGCCCCTCGAAACCTTCACCAGACCCACCCCAAGGTGCTCCCCACGCAATTCGGGAGTATTTTGGTCATGACGACCAGCTGAGGTCATGATGCAAGAAGATATTAAATAACAGTGAGTAGATATCACCATTTTCACAGAATCACGGACTCATTCAGGTCGTAAAAGACCTCCAAGGTCACTGAGTCCGATATTTGATCACCACTTTGCCAACTACCCCAGAGCACTGAGTGCCACGTGCAGTTGTTCCTTGAACACCTCCGGGGCGTTCCATATTTTTCACCACGGAAGAGCTGTTCCTCTGAAAACATTTGCCCGCCCCCGGTCTCCATCAGCCGCACCCTCCCCAGTGACCACCCCTGTGGCCAGAGGGATCAGCCTGGCCACACAGCTGTGGGGAGCACCTTAAAAAAACCCACCCTCTGTGCTCCCCCCCTGGAGAGAGGGCGAGAGCAACCACGGTTACAGGGATGAAGGAATTAGAAAACCACCAAATAAACGGGGACATGGTTTCAGTGCTTGATTTCAGCGTAATTGAAGTATAAGACCGTTTTCCATTTAGGTTGTTTTCCACGGCTCTCGTTTCAAATTCCTTCCTTCTCCTATTTTCTGTTCACTGGCTGAAATCAACTGTGTGGATTTGACCTTGTAGCCTGCTTTAGAGCTGGCTGGAATTTGCTGGAACCAGAAATCATTGGCATATCCCATTTCCTTAATTAGTTTTCTGGGTTGGCTGTTTTTCTTCCCATTTTTTAATGAACTTGCCTCTGCAAACCAGAGGGTGTTTGCAGCACCAGCACTGCTGTATCCCTTCCATCCCGCCAGCTGGATCCTGGACACCTCTCACATCATTTTTCTGTTGCTCGGGTTCTGTCCACAACCACAGGGGATAAATTTGGTGCCGTGGCTGGAACCAGCTGCCCCCTCCCACCACTGCAGCCCAGGATTTTTAAGTGACAAGGCCAGGATTTGATTTAACAGCTGCCGCCAAACCGTGGCTGTGTGTCGCGGCCATCCCAGCTGCACGGTCCCATCTCCCCTTCCCTCACACCAGGACCGCCCTTGGGGGGCTGGGGGCTGCCAGGGAACACCCAGGGACTGGAGGGAGAAGGGGCCTTTCCTCATGAGCCCTCCCCAGCTCCTGCTGCCTCCTCATCCATGTCAGCTCTCCTCTGCCGAACAAGCAGGACATGTTGGGCTGTTTTTAATCCCCTGCTTTGGTACAGCATTATTTATTGTGACAGTTCCCAAAACATTTTCCAAGCCAGGAGGAGGAGGGCTGTGTTGGATAAGCCTCGTCAGATCATTTTGTGTCTGCTTGAAATATGCCCCCCATTCCGGTGCTGCAGAGATCCCAGACTCATCCCGTTCAATGAACACGTGGGACTGCCAGGGCTGGTGAAGTGGTGAAATCCAGCTTGTGCCAACAGCCACAGGACCCAGGGCTTAATTTCCATGCCAGGGCGAGTGGCACTGGGACAAGGCAGCGTGAGGGCTGGGCAGGAGGCATTGGGACAGATCCTCTGGGGAGTCCTGGGGTGCAGCACCACCGAGACAGTGACACTGAGCTGGTGCCATCCTCAGCCCTGGGGGAAGGGCCAGGTGGGACCTCACTCAGTCACCAGAGCTCTGGGATGGCCTCCAGGTGATGCCAAGGGATGCCCTCGGGGGCTGCATCCAGCCCCTCACCCGCTGACTGGACAGGAGCAGAACTGGGTGTGCTTTCCTTCAGTTGCTGCCACTGACTCGTCAGAGAGGGAAAAAGGATTTGTTCACCAAATGTGCTTGGGATATAATTCCTCTGCAACGAGCAGGATTGGATAAACTGCTTTTCTAGGCAGTTGGATGCACTCCAGTGCTAGACCTGGCTGTTTTCACTCTCATGAAACACCAGCAGAAAGCAGATGCCTCCCCCTGCTCGGATAATTCTCCCTTACAAAAGGGAACAGTTCCCCTCTGCGGGTCCTTAGCGGGACCACGTGGCTCCTGTGTGATCCCTGGAGTCCCAGCACCTCCAGATCCCAGTGCCTGCTGTGGCTGGGTGGCATCTGGGAGAGGTGAGGGACAGGAGCACCACGTGCGCCAACGCCAGGCTGCTGCTCCAGCTGCACTTTTTTATCCCCACTCCCATTTTTAGGGCAGGACATGGCCCACGAGGCAGCCCCTGGGAGGGCACCGTCCCCTTACCTGCTCACACAAGGTGCCAATGAGCCCTTCCAGGTCCTGCTTCTCGTGCAGCACCATCTGCTTCTGCTCGTGCTCCTGCTCCAGCTGCATCTCCAGCTGCCGGAGCTGTGTGGGAGAAACCCAGCCACGCTCAGTGCCCGGCCACCCCTCCAAGTCCCCACATCCCAGCAGGGCAGAGCCACTGCCACGGTGGGGACGCGGCACTCCTGGGACCTCTCGAGGTGTCTGCAGCCAGCACAGGGGACCAGGGATGACCCATGTCCCCTGGAGCACCTGCTACCCCCGGCAGTGCCAGTGCGGAAGAGGGGAAGCACTCCAGGGACCTACAGGATTCTGGGGACAGGATGGGCTATTTGAAGCACACCCAGACATGCCCAAAGGCTGCCCCTGCAGCTCTGGAATTGGCGTTTGCGCCCACCAACCTCATGGCCTTGTGGGAAAGGTTATTTCCTGCAAATCACGCCCAAACACGAAGCCCTGCAGCTGGCACCCTTGGTGTGATCCTGGTGTTACTGGGAGCAGCGGGTCCATGTGCTGCTTCACCTGTGGCTCTCACGCACTGTCCCCAAAAGCCCTTCAGCATGGCAGGGCCTCACCCCTGACCCAAAGTCCCACCTGCACCCCCAAGCTATGACCGAGGCTCACGTCGGGGTGATGGTGGGAAAGCAGCGCCCTGGCACTTCCCTGGGAACACGGACCCCTGGAAGGGCTCCTGGGGACACGGGGGAGCTTTGGGGAGCACCCAGCAATCAGCCCCCACCCAGCGAGGACCTACCCTCTTCTGGCAGGACTTCTGCATGTCCTCCAGCTCCTCGTCCTTGTCCTCCAGCTCCTTCTGGTGGATCTGCTTCATCCGCTCTATCTCCAGCTCCAGCCTCTCGTGGACCTGAAACACCCAGCCATGGAGCCCAGGGATGAGGATGGTGTTGGCCTGGGCTCGATGTGCCCGGTGGGGATGGACACCCCCGGCGCCCCCAGCCCCACATTACCTGCTCCAGGTGATCGACGGCGGCCGTTTGCCGCTCCAGCTCCTTCCTCTGCTCAGCAGCGCTGCCCTCCAGGTCCCAGAGCTGCTTCTTGAGCGCGGGCACCGTGTCCGTGGTCCCAGGGCTGCTGAGCTCCTTCACTCGGCCGGCCAGCATGGCCACCCGCTGGTCCAGCCTGGCCACCTCGGCCTCCTTGAGCTGGGCAGAGCAGTGGTCAGAGCCTGGACACTCACACCCCGCTCTCAGAACCCACAGCATTTCCAAAGGCATCATCCCAACCCCCTGGGGCAGCAGCAGGGGTTGGGCAGCCCCCACCCCACGTCCAGAGCCCCATCCTCGCTTTTCCCTCTTGATCCTGACCTCACCTTCCCCACTCCCCTGGGCGTGTCCCCTGTGGGTTCCCTGCAGCCCCCGCTGCCTGAGGGTGCTGGCAGCCGTACCCCTGCCACCACAGTGGCATTTGGTGCAGCCCCATCCCACGGGGCACAGAGCGGCAGCTTCCCGAAGGTGGGATTGGGGGTGGGGATGTGAGAAAGAGCACGAGTGACCCCAGTAAAAACGGGGGGGGGCCCTGATTAGCTGAATCGGGGGATGGGGATCACTTATACATAGCAACAGCCCTTCCCCTGGAAGGAGAGAGTTATTTAAACACACAGAGCTGTGCTGAAAGAAATTGGAATCAAGTTCCCTGATTGCCTCTGCTCTAATTGCAAAAGTAATGGCTTTGCTCCGGGAGCTGTTCCCAAAACTGAGCACAACCCAGCAAAGCAGGGTCTCCTCTCACCTCCAGGCTCTGCTGAAGTTTGCCCATCTCCCAGCGGATGCTCGTGTTCTCCTGGGACAGCTTTTCCCGGAGGCTCTTCTCGAAGGCAGATTGCCCCAGGGCCTGGGCTAACTGCAGGTCAAACCTGGAGGGGAACACCCGGCACCTCTGCAAGGCCAGGCTGGACTGGGCTTGGAGCAAGCCTGGGACAGTGGAAGGGGGATGTTCCCACCCCGTGGCGAGGGATGGACCTGGATGAGCTTCAAGGTCCCAACCCAGCCCAGTCTGGGATCAGACCACGTGTCAGTCACGCAGCAGCGGGATGGAAAAATAACCCCCATGCAGCCCAATCCTCCTCATTCCCTGGCTCCTGCTCCGGCACCCCCCCAGCCCTCCCCGTGCTGCTCCCCCCCACCCCGGCCTTCCTTACTTCTTCTGCCTCTTCTCCAGCTCGTGGCTGCGGCTCTGCTGGTTCTCGGCCAGCACCCGGGCGTCCTCCAGCTCGCAGGCCAGGCGCTGGCACCGCCGCCGCAGCCGCTGCGCCCCGTCCCGCGCCGCCTGGCACGCGGCCTGCGCCTCGCCCAGCTGCGGGACGGGGTGGCAGAGGCTGTGGCACGTGGACCCCCGGGGAGGGGGCACGTGGACCTCGTGGACCCCGCAGAAGACGGACGCGTGCACCCCACGGACCCCGCAGCACGTGCGCCCCACGGAGGAGGGATCTCATAGACCCCACGGCACATGCACCCCGCAAAGGGGGGACACGTGGACCCCGCACACCCCACAGAGGAGGGACCCCATGGCACATGCACCCCACAAAGGAGGGACGCATGCACTCCATGGATGCCACAGCACGTGCACCCCACACAGGAGGGACACGTGGACCCATGGACCCCACAGAGGACAGACCCCCGTGACACATGCACCCCGCAAAGGAGGGACACGTGCACCCCACACACCCCACAGAGGACGGACCCCACAGACTCCATAGCACACACACCCCACAGAAAAGGGACTCTTGGACCCGTGGACCCTACACAACCCACAGAGAAGGAGCCCCACTGACCCCACAGCGCACACCCCCTGCATAAGATCCCCACCGGGACTCGGCCTCACTTCAGTCCCCGGGGTAGGTTCCCCCCGGGATTTTGCACTAAATAAGGACAACCTGAGGTGCTGTGACCCCTCCAGCCCCAGGCACCCTCCAAGAGCATGCAGCATCCCAGCCCCTGCCCTGCTGGGTCAGCAGAGCTGCCCCGGGGCCGTGCCCGATCCCGTTTCTCTGCGGAAAAGCAGCGTCTGGACTGGAATCCCCAAGGGTTCCTGCTGTGTTTGGGACAGACATGCAGAGCTCTCCCACGCCAGGGAACGGAGTCGTTAAGGAACGACTTTAAATAAGCAAAATCTTGCATTAATGGAGCCTGTAATTCCAAACTAACTGAGAGCAAATGGGCTGCTTCGATTTGCCCAAGCTCCTAAGACTCAGCGTCTTTCTTATTACTATTTAATGCACCGTGAGGAATCTTTATTTCTTTGTTTTGTCCTTCTCGGGAGCGACCTGGCTCCCAGGCAGTGCTCAGGGTAGCACGTTGGCTTTTTCCCTCCTCGGGGCAAAGCTCGGGGAGCTGCCAGCTCTTTCCACCAGCAGCTCTTTGTGTGGCAGGTGGGGGGAGCACAGCCCTGTACAGACCCCAAAAAGGCAGAGCAGCACCGAAAATCCCCTGCCCGCAGCTCCCCACCCTCTGCCCACGCTCACACTTGACCAAGGTGGAATTTTGCTACGCAAAAGTGGTTTTTCTGAAGCTCAGACCAGTAGAAAATATCTGGTTTTCCCCCTGGTCAGCGGGAAAGCAGCAGCGAGAAGCAGATGCAATGCTGAGCCTCGGCCCCGCGAAGCTCCTGGGAGCAGGGAGAGGACAACCAGCTCCAGGAACAGCCCTGCTCCCTGGGGGTCCCTGTCCCCTCCTGGGCTGGCAGCACTTGCCTTTTGCTCGAGCCCTGTCCTGGTGCCCAGCTCGGCCTCCAGCCGCTCCTCCAGCTGCGCCAGCCGCTTCCGCAGGAAAACGATCTCGGTCTGGGCGCAGTCAAACCTCACCTGCCACTCGTCCTCTGCCAACGAGAGACACCCAGGGCTGCAGGGTGGGTGCTGGGGCCTGACCAGCCCCCGTGGCCCCGCTGAGGGCAGGGAGGGGGATGCACAAGGCACCGGCGCCAGCACGGAGCTCACGGGGCACGGCTCTGCTTTGTGCGCCCGGGGCTGCCCTGGTCACAAAGAACACGTGCCCTGCCTCAGGCACAGGATGTGTGCCCATCCTGCCACATCCCATCCCATCCTATCCCACTTGTGCCTCAGCAGCCTCCTCTTCACTCCACACAGGCTTCATTCCCACCCTGAGGTGCCAGGGCTGCCAGGCAGTGCCAGCAGCACCCTGGGGCACAACCCCTGCCAGCACCACCAGCCCCGTGCCAGAGCCAGAGCTGAGTGTGACCGAGCTGTCACTGCCAGCTCCCACTGGACGAGCAACGCGGGATGACAGAACACACTGGAAAGGCCTGGGGCTGGAGAGTGGCACTGGCTGGGGGGGACAAACCCTTGCCCTCTTCTCTGTGGCCCCGCGGGTCAGGCTGGATGCCCAGAGCATGCATTGCCTCCGGAGGGACATCCTTACCTCCTCCAGAGCCACTTATCTTCATCTCACGCAGCTGCACCAGCTGCTGAGCCTCTTCCAGCTGCTTCTCCACCGACTCCAGTTTCTTCTGCACTTGGTCGTGTTTGCTCTGGGGAAGGGAGGAAGGGAGCAGCTCTACCCGGCTCCGGGGCACTCAGGAGGGCAGTGCCAGGGAGATGGCATGGCCACTGTCACAGCCCAAGGGGCTCAGGGCTCTGGTACCTGCAGCTCCTGCAGCTCGCGGGTGCCCCGCAGCCGCTCCGCCCGCTCCCCGTCCAGGGCCTGGCAGGTGACATCGCCCTTGTAGCGCTCGTCCGACAGCTCCGTGGTCAGGTCGATGATCTGGGGGAGCAGGGGGTCAGTCTGGGCACGGCTCTGCCGTCCCACAGCCACCCAGAGTCCCGACAGCTCCGCCTGTTCCCAGGAGCGCGCACCAGCCCCGACCAGTGCCACCAGTGGGAGCCCAGGCGCTGCCCGTGCCACGCTGCCCGCGCCGCGCTGCGGGCAGGGCTCGGCACATCTCTCCCTTGTCCCTTCAAACTTCCTTTGAAACCAGGAGCGGGCGAGTGAAGGGGAGAATTATTAATCCAGAAAATCAATTCCGTTTTCCGCAGGGCAGACGGGCACATGGTCCTTCCCGCTCAGCAGGGCCCCGGGAAAACACAGCATTCCGACACTCCTTCCTCCTGCTGGCTGCCAGCGTTTTAAGGCACCTCACATCGTGCAGGCACCAGCTCCTATGGGGCTCCCACAAGTTTAACCCAGTAAGCAAATCCCACAGGGTTTCTCTCCCTGGGGACGAGGTGTTTTCCTAGGTCTGCCCTGGGGCAGTCGCCTTGCTCAGCACTCCCAGCCTCACGGGGGTGATTTCGCCTTTAAAAAAGAGCTTAAACTAAATCATTTTTACCATCTTTACCCCCTTCCCGGGTGAGGGTGACGGGAGAGAGTCCTGGCCTTGGGGGCTGTTGGCACCCGTGAGGCAGAGCTGCAGCCCAGACCCAGCTGAGCCCAGCTGCAGCCAAGGGAGCTGGGAAAACCCAGGGTATTTATAGAAACCTTGGGAGCTCCTTCTCCTCGTGGTGCTTGGCAAAATCCCAGGCACAATCACACAGGAGCTGCGCATCTGAGAGCAGAACCCACAGGGGACCAGCAGCCAGCTGGGATCATGGAATTGCAGGATGGTTTGGGTTGGAAAGGAGCTTAAACCCATCCAGTTCCACCCCCAGCCATGGGCAGGGACATCTTCCACTATCCCAGGTTGCTCCAAGCCCTGTCCAGCCTGGCACTGGACACTTCCAGGGATGGGGCAGCCACAGCTTTTCTGGACATCTGGAATGATGCCAGCCTGGAATTCTGCAGCTGGACACTGCGGCCTGTCCGGAGTCCTGTCCAGAGGACCATCCCTGGCAGCTGCCCCTGCCCATGGGTCATCCTGCTCTGATGGAACCGGTGCTCCTGTTCATCGGTTTCTTTCCCAACTCGGCCAAACAGGGCTGTGGCAGAGGTTTTGGGGTCTGTGGCAGAGGTTTTGGGGCTGCACCAGAGGTTTTGGGGCTGTACCTTGCTCTCCAGACTCTCCGTAGTCTGTCTGAGCTCGCTGCACGCCTGCTCGGATTTTTCCAGCTTCCTTCTCAGTGCCGCCAGCTCCTCCTAGGGAAGATTGGGAAAAAAACACACACAGAGAGTTCCAGCATCCTCAGTTTATTTATGAAAACCTTGTTTTCTGTTCAAAATAAGTGGAAGAGACATAGCTGCCTTATTAATAAAATTTACCAGGCAACTTTGAAGGCTGCTCACTGCAAATTGCCGGGACTACAGCTCCTGACATGAATTCCATCGGAGGGAATGTCAGCTTTGGTGTGTGTAGAGCATGTTTTATGAGACAGCAGCAAACCTCAAAAGCCTGGGATGAACAGCCAGGGGCCTGGATCGTGCCCAGGGAGCGTCCCAGGGCGCTGGCAGGTATCACAGCACGGTGCAAAGGCACGGTGTTGGCTGTGATTCCTTCCCAGGCAGCAGGAGCTGCTGCACGCAGCCTTGTCCTGCTTTGATGTCCAACACTGAGCAGCAGCAGAACGTGCAGAGTGGTGATAAAAACAGAGGTTAACAGATGATGGGGCCTGATGGATCCCAGGTGGGTTTGGAGACAAAAACAGAGGCTTGGGCAGCTTTTATTGCATCTGAAGCAGCCCGAAAACATCTTGTTAAAACCTCACTAAAGCAACAGGAGGAGCGTGACTCCAGGGAAACTGGACTAGGAATTTAGCACAGGTCTCAGAGGGTGCAGAGGGGTGAAAGGAGCCTTTCCTGGGACAAAAAATGTCCATTAGCATCTCCCACCACTCAGGGCAACACAAGTGGAAGCCAGCACAGTGCTGGGGACAGTACAGAGTTCCATCCCATCCCACACAGATGTTTGAATGCTCATCCTC
>VXAZ01009168.1:315021-343264 GCA_013399875.1 Gymnorhina tibicen
GGATGGATGGACAGAGGGTCAGGGGCTGAAAGCTCTCCCTCCACCTGCTCGACCATCACAAGGTGCAGGTCTGGATGGGTGGGTGGATGGATGGACAGAGGGAGGGATGGATGGAGGGATGGATGGATGGATGGATGGATGGATGGATGGATGGATGGATGGATGGATGGACTGGCAGTGGGTTCTGACAGGTAACGCACAGATGCACACAGGTAACAGCAATGGTGTGTGACAGTAGCAAAACCAAAATGCACCACATTGTTTTCTTTCACTGAGTTGGTCAGAAAGGCCTCAGAAATTACACAGATTTGCTGATGCCATCAAATCCAGGCCGGTATCGATCTCTGAGTGTTGGAGGTGTCTCTGGGTCACTGCTGGGAGAAGCTCTCGGAATCCAGGACCGGGAGCTCCCACCCATTTCCATGGCCCAGCTTTAAGAACCCCCGAGTGACACGGGCGAGGTGGGGCTGCGCTGAGAGAGCCGCATTTCAACGACGCCAAATCGAATCAAAGCACGATCCCAAGGAAAGTGGCTCTCCCGAGCTGACGCCGTGATTGCTCCACCACCCATTCGATTGCCTCATTAATGTCTGAATTAACTCCCCAGCCCCGCAAGTTTCGCAGCCGGTACAAAATCAATGCTCAAAGCGACGGCGAAGCGAACTCGTCCCTAACGAGATGTGACCGGGGCTGCCACCGCGCTATTGATTAAGGACGAGGGTTCCAGAGAGGAGATAATTACAAACTGCACAGTGCAGGATAAAAGAAAGTCATTTTGCTCCACAGAACCGTTCCGTGGATTCTTTCTTTACAGACTCCAGAGCTGAAGGCGAGCACGCACGTGAAATTAATTTTTCTTTGAGACCGTCACATCGGAGTTCAAATGTTGTTGCTGTGACAGTTCCCGCTCTGCAGCAAACCCACGGGCTGCCCAAGCCCCCTCCACTACCAGGAGACATCAGAGGTAATTAGGAACTTAAATACCACCAGGGGCTGGCTGAATTTTGGTAATTAGGTACAAGTTTTACCCAGGGTACTGCTTTCAGATGAGAATTAGGAGCCTTTTGCTCTGATTTTTAGCGAGGCTGTTTCCCAGCCCACCTGGTGCCACACAGAGCAGTGGAGGAGAGCCTTTCTCCCCAGTTTGGGGAACTTTGGGCTGCTGGGGAGCCTGGCATGGGGCTGTGCCCACACGCACCGGAGCAACGGGGAAGCAGGGCCCAGTCACGGTACCTGCGTGCGTCCTATGGCAACGCTCTTCTTCTCCAGATCCAGCGCCTGGAACAGCTCCTCGACAGCCTGTGGAGAAGGGGCACGTCGTGGGATTGCTCAGGAAACACCCACACCCTGCTATGAGCTGCTGAAATGGGGTGCAGACACCCCCGGTCCTCACGGGCTCCTGGTAAGGGTTCATCCAGCTTAGGGGCACCCCATAAGGGAGCATCCAGCCCTGCCCTCCTTTCCTCCTCCCCTTGCCAGAGCCCATCTGCCCAGTCCCAAGTCCCAGTGCAAGGACTTTCCTTCCCCCCGAGGCTTTCAGCAGGACAGGGAGTAAAGATCTGCAGCTGCAGGCGAGCTTTCCCCCCTTTTGCTGCCACCCCTGGTGTGGCAGGGCCTTGGGGCACGGGCAGGAGGTGACAGAGGGGACAGCGCCTGTCCCAGCACCATCCAACAGCACTCGGTGCTCCCCTCCTGCCCAGCTCACCAACAGTTCATCCCAAAAACAGGGGAAAGGGCTGAGCTCGCCCCTGAGCCCACAGCACGGCACGGAACTCCCCGGAGGATTCGAGCAGGAGATTATCCCGAGGAGAAGCCTGAACTCGATTACTCCGAGCTTTGGACCAAAACACAAACGTAACAGCCAGCAACACCGGCCATTCCCCCAGGGCAGCCACGCTGTCTGCACGGGTGGATGGTTTGAAAGCCCCAGGGCTGCAGGAATTGTAACAAAAATCCTCTGCTAACACCTCGCTCCACACAACATCCTTCGGCAGCCTCACGCAGCTCCTCCCCAAAGGACAAACCCACAGAAGGAATGTTCCACCATGGACCCAGGAGCGGCAGAAGTGCACCCCTGGTAGCTCACCAGTAGCTGTGCAAGGTGGGGATGGAGCACAGTGGGGAATGGGGATGGAGCACAGCGGGGAATGGGGATGGAGCACAGCAGGGAATGGGGATGGAGCACAGCAGGGAATGGGGATATGGACCACAGTGCCTGAAACCCTGTCCTGGGTGAGGAGGCACCAGTGCTGTGGCTGTGCCTGTTCTGGTGGCACTGCTGGGACTGGGACTGGGACTGGGACTGGGACTGGGACTGGGACTGGGACTGGTGTAGGGCTGTGCGGGACAGCCCCATCCCATCCCAGCACAAGCACAGGGCCAGCTGTCGCTGCACGCTCCCAGCCTCTCTCCCGCTCCAGCAGCCGGGTTAATGCCATGTCCCGGGAAGCATTTCCCAGCTACCAAACCCTCGTGGCAGCAAGCTCCAGGGAGGATGGGATTTTCCAAATCCCCTGCTTACACGCTGCTGACAAGGCACCCTCTGCCTCCGACAGCATTTCATAGCAATATTGACCTTTCCCGATTGTCAGACTTGTCTTATTAAATCCCGAGGTCTTAACTGCCTTTGCACATGCTGGCTGCAGTTTGCACAACACAGCACGTGCCCGGCTTTAATTCAGCTCCTCTCAGCTCTTCCTGGCTCATCCACAGCCTTATTCCAGGGATGGCTTTGCCCTGGTTTTTTGCTACAAATTTACCAGGAAACGAATAAAACTGGCACATGTCCGCATTCCTTCCTGAGCTCTTTTGGCTTTCAGCATCATGGGATGAGGTGAGGAGTCACCCCGGCCTGCAGGTGAAGCCCAGCAGCTTCCACGGTCCCTGCTCTCTTGGGTCCCTGGGAATGTTGCCTGGTTTTGGGGGAGCCGGGGAGAGGGACTGTCCTGCTGGGCCACAGCAATGCCCAGATCCTGCCTTCAGTTCCTGCCAGCTGGAATAGCTCTGGCATCATCACAGCCCCACGTGGGGGTCTCAGCTCGTGCCCCCCAGCCCGGCACACACCTTGCTCTCATCTGGCACCTCGTAGGCAGAGTTGTGCTTCTTCATGGCCTCCGGAGCCAGCACCTGGAAGCGCCTGCGGAACTGGGTGAGGAGCAGTCGATCCGAATACCCTGGGGGGGCACACAGGAGTGTTGGGGGCTGCACCAGGCCCAGGGCACTGGCACTGGCAGGCTGGGGAGGGACCTCCAGGGACATCCTGTGCACAGCAAAGGGTGCCGGGGGTGGAGGGGACCAGGGGAGCTGCCTCGAGAGAGAAACCCCTGCAGTGAGAGGGCACCAAGATGAGCTGGAGGTGGCCAGATGCCACCCCAGCACCTCGTGTCAGGCAGGACATGCCCCTGGACCTCCTGCACAGCTCCCTCTCCCCATGGCATGGGTTGTGGTCGTGGTCAGTGCAGGTCCAGCCTGATTCACAGATGTTCCCAGGCAGCTCCACTGGAGCTGCAGCCACTCAGCTCAGGCATGAGAAGGGCTCAGAACCCCTGCAAAAAGCAGGAATAAAAATTGAGGGGATTTCTGAATGGGGAGATTTCTGAAGGAGGAGATTCCTTGGCTGCTGGTGAGAAGAAGGTGATGAGCAAAGGCTGGAAGGGCTGAGCCAGGGGCAGGGAGCAGAAGGTGGGACTGGCGTGACCAGAGCAGGGTCTGGACGTACCAACACGGTGGAGGCGCAGGGCATCCAGGAGCTGGGTCCCCTCCAGCTGTGTCCTCAGGGCCACCACATCCAGCTGCGGGGCTGTGTCCGGCGGCGCCGGGGGCCGAGGGACCGGCCCTTCCCCACCCATCCGTGGGAGGAGGCAGTGGACAAAGTGCAGCTGGGACCGTCGGAGAAGGTTGATGAGGGCATCCTGGAGGGCAGCAGAGGTCAGTGGGGATGGAGGGGACAAAGGGTCAGCACGTGCTGGGGGTGGGAAATATTCCTTGTGCACCTGCAGGGGGTCTGGGCAGGTGGAGGAGTGAGCTCCGAGTTGGGAGCAGCTCCAGTCAGAGGGGTGAACACGAGTGGTGAGCAGGACCCTTCCTCCTGATGTCCCACGTGTTCAGGTGGTGGCCACAAAAATTACCAGGGTTCACAGAATCATGGAATGGTTTGGGTTGGAAGGAATAAAGGTCGTCGTGGTTGAGGGATGCTGGGCAGGGGGTTTGTGAGGGACAGGCAAGACCCCAGAACGGGCTGGTCAGGGAGTCAGTGAAGCCTTAGAGCGTTTGGACACCTAATTACATGTGAGAGCAGCAGGAGCCTGGCCCATGCCCAGCACCGAGGGCTGGTTACTGTCTGAGCACTTAAGAGTATTAAAGCAGTGAGGTGTGTGTGTGATCTGTGTGTGTGTGATCTGTGTGTGATCTGTGTGTGATCCGTGTCTGATCCGTGTGTGATCTCTGTGAGCTCTGTGTGATCTCTGTGGGATCTGTGCCTGACCTCTTTGCCCGGGAGGCTCTCCCTGAGGGACAGCAATGCTGGACAGGCCAGCGCAGCATCCCCGGTGGCCACAGCCACAATGGGGACCGGCAGGAGGCCACTGCTGGGGCCGTGGGGCTCCCCAGTAAGGGAGCGTGTCCAAGGCAAGGTCCCAGCGCGGGGTCACGGCTCTCCGTGCCACAACCTGCCCGACCCGCAGCCGCAGGGTCCCGGCGCCGGCACTCACCGCCTGCAGCTTGATCTGGGCGCACACCGACCTCTTCCTCAGGGCGGCGAAGCTGCTGGCGAAGGTTTTCCTCAGGCAGGCGTTGCGGTGCAGGGCGGCCTGGGAGCGCCCCTCCAGCCCGGCCAGGGCGCGGCAGGACAGCGGAGCCCCGGCCCGCGGCCGCACCAGCTCCCGGACCGCGGCTCTGCCGGGACACACACGGCATGGGACACCGGGCTCGGCTTCCCGGCTTCTTCTACAGGCATGCAGCACCCGCGGCCCCAAATTCGGAACCGGTGCTGAGCTGCGGAGCGGACCAGGGTGCTGGGGCACCCCCACCCGCTCCATCCTCTCTTGGGCTGAGCACGGAGCCGTTCGCTGCTGTTAAAGCTTCCCTGGGCTGAATCCCAAACCGAATGAGCCAGCAGTAGGCGAGCAGAAGGTTAAAATCCCCCCGTGTGCGCAGACACCTGCAGCACTTCGGTTCCTTTTCAGTTCCAATTTAGTTTACAAGGTTGCTCAAAGCAGTGGGAAAACCTGGGCAACTGCTGGTGGAGCCTCACGGCTCCGACTTGTGCTGGACCCCCACAGGCAGGGACACCTTCCGCATGCCCAGGGTGCTCCAAGCCCTGTCCAACCCGGCCTGGGACACTTCCAGGGATCCAGGGGCAGCCATAGCTTCTCTGGGCACCCTGTGCCAGGGCCTCCCTACCCTCCCAGCCAGGAATTCCTTCCCAATATCCCATCCAGGCCTGCCCTCTGGCAGTGGGCAACCATTCCCTTTGTTCACACAAGGGATGCCCCACACGACCCTCTGTCTCCGGAGCTGGGGCGGGTTTGCAGCTCAGGACAGGGGCATCCCCACCCTCCTCCCACAGGCACAGGGTTCCCCATGGGTGCCGTGGCACCTCCTGGTACTTACACTGTGGAATTCTGCAGCACCTGGATGGCGTTCTGGGCCGAGAGGTTGAACTTGGCCTTGCTGACCCAGCCCGTGAGGTCGTAGCGCACGGGGGCCGTGCCCAGCTGGTGGCAGATCTCGAAGTGCAGCGTCTGCTCGCACCTGCGTAGGTGCCCGTCCCCTGTGACAGTGACAGCACCCCGGGGCCGGCCCAGAGAAAAGCCCAGTGAGGGGTTTAAATGCCACATCTCCCAAATTCCCAAAGCCAAATGGTGATGCCAAAGGCCGGGCAGCCGAGCCGAGCCCAACTCACCCTCCTGGTCGGGTCCCTTCGTGGCGAAGTAGGAGCAGAGGCGCTCGAAGGCAGTGCCATCCCCGGAGCCTGGGACCAGCACCTCCTCGTCCAGGATCCACAGCAGCCCCCGGCGAGCGGCCCCGGGGCTGCCGGGGAGCACCTGCGGCTGCCGGGAGACACGAGGGCTCTGGGCTCTGGCCACAGCCACGCCAGCCTGCTCTGCTCCCTCTATCCTGCTCCCTCCAGCCCGCTCCCACCGCCCAGCTGCGGCCCCTACCCCACACCAAACCTGATCCAGCTCTGGACATCGCCCTGAGCCCTCCGCAGGGACAGTGTCCCAAAGGAGCCCATCATGCCAGGCTGGGAGGGGTGACGGAGTGCAGAGCTCGGTCAGGGAGGGTCCTTATGGTTTAAAAAGGCAAAAAAGGTTCTGGTGGATGCTGCGCCCTCCCCTGCAACACCTCGGGTTGCTCTGGGACACTCCTCAGGGTCCCTCCCTGCCTCTGGAGCCCTCGCTGCTCGGAGCAGCAGGATGCAGAGGGGACAGGGTACCTGGGAGCAGCTCAGGTCGATGATGGACAGTGTGGCCAGTGGAGAACGCTCTGGAAGATCAAAAGACACCTCAACATTTTCCTGGAAAACATCATTTAAAAGCTTGCTTCAGTGGTGGGGTGGCATCTGGAAGCCAAGAGCAGGTCCACTGGCAGGGATAGGGAGGAAGGCAGGGATCCAGCACCAGGGGAGAGGAGCAGCCACCGGAGCTGTGACACAGGGGCATGGCCACGTCTGCCCCCCATGGGATTCCCTCTGGAATGCCGCTTCGGGGCGTCAGGCAAGCTGCCTAAATCGTATGATTTATGTTATAATTGATAAGACTTTCTTGACAAGAAAACGACCAATAACTTAATTTGCAGCTTGCAGGCGTTGTGTCCCTCCCTCACCAGGGGCTCCAGGGCTCATCCCGACACCCCCAGCGCCGGGAGCCCCCCAGGAAAGGCGGGGGGAGCATGGCCAGTCCTTCCCCACACCCAAACCAGGGACGCTCAGCAAAAGTCGTGGCTCCAGCGTCTCTCCATGGCAACATGGAGAGGTTCTGCCGAGGGATCCGGCTCTGCGGGCAGAGCAGAGGCAGCAGCGGGGACCCAGTTTCTTCCTACACGGGGCGTGTGCCACTGTCACCCATGTGGCACCCAGCACTGGGAGCGAGGGGCTCACAGAGCGGTCTGGGGCTCACAGGGCCGTGTCCTGCACCGTCCTTATCCAGCAGCAAAGCCCAGGCAGGGCGAGCCTGCCGACCCTCCGGCATTCCGGGCAGCAATTACGTCTTCATCACCAGGGAAGGGCACATCCATCCTCACTCGGTGATGTGTGTGTTAAAACCATGGGAGTTCAGCTATTTTCCCAAGGCTAGAGGCATTACAGTAACTCCCTCAAGCCTATAATAAGTTCATCTCTGCCTGTAGGTTTCTCAGCAGCTCACTTCTGCAATAATTTATCATTTTCCTTTCTATTCTCTATTATTCATCACCTGAGGAAAAAGTCAGCTGCGCCAGCAGAAGGGCACGAAGCCTCCCAAACTGGAGCAAGTATAGAACAGGATTCCAGAATGGTTTGGCTTGGGAGGGACCTTAAAAATCATCTCGTTCCAGCCCCCCTGCCACGGCAGGTCCCACCAAGGTGCCAAGGGAGCGTCTTTGGCGCATCAGAAACAGCCAAGAGGATTCAGAACTGAGGCAGGGGGTGAAGAGAGAGGCAGCTCAAGCTTCGCAGTAAAACTCGTGAGCTGTTCACCCACACCACGGCGGAGCACAGGGACCCCTGGTGACAAAGGCAGCCCCACTCCCAGGTGCTGGGAGCTGCTCCCAGCCCCTGCTCCTCACCTCTCTGTACCTCTCCATCTGCCCCAGGAAGGTTTTCTCGTAGAAGAGCCCCTGCAGCCTCTCCTGGACGTAGTTGTGGCACAGCTCCTCGAAGGTGGCCGCTCGCTCGCTGCGCTGCTGCCGCGGGCTCTGGAAGCCGGGGGTGTCCACCACGGCGATGGAGGCCATGGAGAGGTGCTGGGAGGAGAAGGACCTGGGGAGAGCCGCACACACGGCCAGGGTTTACCCACAGGTGGCAAAGCGGCGCCAGCCGGGCGCTCGCGGTGCCTGTGCCACGGGAGGGCAGGACACGGGAGTCCCGAGTGCCAGCGCCAGTCCCACATGAACATTTTCACACAACTTCCTATTTTCCCAGCAGGAATCAGTCACCTGCTCCACGCCTCTCTCCTCAGCAGCCCCTGGAGAAGGGGCTGCCACCCCCAGTGCCTCTTTGGTACCTGTTGATGAGCGAGACCACGGCGGCAAAGAGCTCCTCGTAGAGCCCCGAGGCCATTCCCTCCACGCACTCCACTCCCGTCATCTTGGGCCCTGGCACGGCGGGAGGGAAGAGCAGGCACACGCATTTGTTTCCAGCCAAGTTCAGCCCGCTCAGAGCTGAGGTGGGACCCGGGATCCCCTCCCTGGGTTGCGGTGCAGGAGAACCCACGCGGCCCCACAGCATCGCCCCTGCACCTCCCCCCTGCCTCCCTTCGGCTCCTCTCCTGCCTCACGAGGATTTAAGGAATACAACGACTGCCGTGGCAAAGGCCACTTCCTCAGGCTCTCACTTTCATCAGGATAATTTGCAGGGCCCAGCTGGAATTCGGCTGCTGAGCATCACGGCATCATCAAGGTTGGAAAAGACCTCCGAGATAATCAAGTCCAACCTTTAAGGAGTGTGGGAAGGCTGACCTGAATGAAACCCAGGCAGTATCTCACCCTCCCACCTTGCACATGCTGGATCCGCCTCCAGGAATTAGATCCACACATTAATTTAAGGTTTACAGTGGCTCAGCAGCGCAATCCCTGATCCAGATCTCCTGGCGGGACACGGGTGCTCGGAGCACAACACCAGCCCAGCTCCATTCGTGGAGTTTGGGGATTTTCCCCGTTTTTTCTAGGCAGAGCTCTCACAGCGTGGAAGCCCCATCACTTATCTGGATTCACCCGATTTCGGGTGTCCCTGAGGAGGGTCAGGCAGGGGCAGCTGGGGCAGAGCTGAGGGCAGTGACGTGCCACAGCACAGTTAACGACTTTATCAATATTAACAGACCTAATTCGGCCTCGCAGCCCAAGAAGAACGGGACACGTTGCCTCACCATTCCCTCTCCTACAGAAATAAAGGAAAAAGGGATGGGGCATCCCGGTACCTGGCGGGCTCTCCTCTGCCGGGGGCCGGCCCCGCGCTGTCACCTGCGCCAGGATGTGCCTCAGGTGGTGCTTGAAGACGGCGGTGCCGAGCTCCTCCACGTCGCAGCCCAGCACCTCGGCAGCGCGGCTGGCGCTCTCGAACCTCAGGAACTGCTTCCTGCCGACTGGGGAGGGGGCACGGGGGGCTCAGCATCACCAAAAGCCTCCCATCCCCCTCCCTCGTGCACCCCCAAAATCAAAGGATCCGAGGCGGGTCGGGGACCGGGCGAACCACGCGGATGCAGCAAAGCCGCAGATGCGCTGATGGGAGCTGATGGGATTAGAAACCGATCCCTCGAAATCCGGGATCGCCTTTCAGGGTCCCAGCAGTGTTTGCTGTCCCTGCAGCCGGCAGCAGCGGCTCCTGCCCGCGAGCAGAGCTCCGCGCATCGCTCACACCCGGTGATAACGATTCCAGCTTAATGATTAGAATCAATAGGGAAGTAATCCGCAGGATTAATCCTTTTACAAATCCGGGGCAGAAAGGTGCCGTGGAGGCAGCCAGGCAGCACAGCTCAGGAACACGGGGCGTGAGCACAAGTGGGAGCAGCCGAAGTCACCCGGAGACCTCAGGGTGGCACTTCTGGCTGGAGGATGAGGAGCTCGGGGGGCTCGCAGCTAAAACGGGCCCTTAAAACACAGCTGGTGGCTGGAGGCAGGGGAGAGGGTGTGGGATGGAGAGAGAGAGGTGGCCACATCCTGGGAAGCTCCATGGGGGAGCCACTCCCGGCCAAGGGGATGCACAAAGCAGGGCTCGAGGGCTGGGGGTGCTTCACAGCACGCCCACGAGAGCCAGCCCCCCTCTCCCTTCCCCTTTGATCCTCTCCCGGTATTTTCTATGCTGACTGAAGGACTCCAACATCAAGGGCTGTGCTGGAGCCGGCAGAGGAATTGCCTCAGCACTCCAGGCTTTGATTTATTCTGTTCTCACTTGTTCTTGTCTGAGCTGGCTGGACAGACGCTGCTTCCTGCCAGACACAAAAGCTCTGCCTGCCGGGGGGTGGAGGGGCTGGAGGGCCAGGGCTGCACAGACCTGGCTGGCATCCCACACTGCCCATTCCAGCATCCCACACTGCCCACTCCAGCATCCCACACTGCCCATTCCAGCATCCCACACTGCCCACTCCAGCATCCCACACTGCCCTTTCCAGCATCCCTGGGACAAACCAGAGGGCCCCCTCAGCCCTGGGGTCCCCAGGCACCATTTCCCCTCCATAAACTATAACCAGCAGCAGCTCCACGTGGCCCTCCTGGGTGTGATGTGACCACGGAAAATGCGCTGACTTTAACACCTGAAGGGAATCACTTCAGCCCAGGTAATATTTAAGAGGAGCAGAAGGAAAACACAGGGACAGCTCAGCCTCTCCTGCTGCAGCCCCAGCCCTTCTCCGAACCACTCAACGCCCAATTTCCTGCATCTGAAACAGGGATGCTCCCTTTCCTGCCTTCCAGGACGTGATGCCACAGGGGTGGGTCTGTGCAGGACCCCCTGGGCCACAGCACCCCCACGTACCAGCAGCCCAAGCATTCACCCTGGGCTACTGCTGGTGGTCTCACTGACCCTAAAATTCCCTCCTGGCAGTCTGGATGCTCCCATCCCTCCCGCTGCCCTGGTGCCCCTGACCTCTGCAAGGTTTGGGGCAGCTCAGTGTCCTCCAGCAGGTCCCAGCCCTCCTGCCCTGTGGTTTTCCTCCACCCAGAGGGGTTCAGGAGGCTGGAGTTGCAGCAGCTGTGCCAGGGGGGTTTGGAGTGACTCCTGACACACCCGCGGCAGCACCAGGAGGGCTGGAATCGCAGCCACCTCCGCTACAGGTGCGTGGTGGGAAGCCCACGGGGAGCCACAGCGCTTTATTCTGATATCAGCCAGCAAAAGGCCAGCGCGGGAGCGAGCTGAACGCCAGCCCCGCTGCGCCCCAAACCTCCCTCCCGCTTACAGAGGCAGCAAAGAAATGAAAACAGGGGATTTTCTGCGGCCCACAAAGGGTGTGGAGCACTCAGGTGAATGGTGCCCGGGGTGCCCCGCTGGCCTCCGGCTGCCGGGCTGCTTTCCCACGGAAAGAGCTGCTCTAATACCTTTCAAAGGCAGCGGGAAGGGCTGACACCGGGGTAGAGCAGAACGAGCTTTTGAAATGCAACCTTTTCTTCTCAGGGTTTCTGCGGCTGCAAACGCATTTCCCACCCCCAGCCGGGGAGGGGTGGTGCTGTTCCCTCCTGGTTTATTCCTGCACAAACTGAACGGGTGAGGAGAGAAGGGGAAAAGGTGCCTTTAGCCCACACTGGGGCCCGTTTAACACGTGCCGGGGCCGTGGCTGTGGATGGGGATGGAGGAGGCGCCCGGCCGAGCTCCTGAATGCCCTGGAAAAGCAGTGCCGAGGCTCCCTTCGGCGAGGTTTCAAGGAGAGGATTTGGAATACGCAACATCAAAGAGCATGAAAGGGGAAGGGAAGAGATGGCTATCGGGAGACAGGTTTAACCACATTAAAAGAGTCACCGCCCCCACTGAGACTTTTGCTCTATCCGGCTTTGATACATTTTTTATCCATATTTCCTTTCATTTCTCCCCTTTTGTTGACACACGGTGGGGGAATCAATACCAGAGTGAGCGACACTGAGACATGCTCTGCTTGTTAATCCCGCACCCGAGCGCGCTCGGAGCCGCAGCCCTGCCTGGATCCGCTGCTCCCGCTCCTGTTCCTGCTGAAAGAATTGAGCAGGATTTGCTGGATCCAGCACTCGATTCCCTCCCAGACTGATTTGCAGAGGGAACGTGCGGGAAGTCTGAGCAAAGCGAAGCTCCCTGCGACCATCCCTCCGCCTGCCCTCGGGCTGGGCGCTCCCGAAATGAGACGCGTCTCCAAAATCGGCTCTCCTGAAAACTCGCAGGGCAGAAGGAGTTTCAAATATTTTTGGCCGAGAGCCTTCTGACACTCATCAGCCTGCGACCGCAGGGTCACCTATAAAATCTGGAAGGGCACTAAGGTAGATGGAGGTGAGGAAGGAGAACACCAGAAAGAAGGAGAAAAGAGAACTCACTGTAAGTCATGACAGCATCTATCCTTTTTAAATAATTAATAAATGATTAATGGCATAAATTACCATAAGATGTGTTATGACATGTTGCAGAGACATTTATAAATGTCTGTGGCTTGGTTTATGGCAGCCTTTATGCAGCCCTCATAAATTGAAGTGTGTAAATCAATGTGGCTGCCTCTAAAATGGGTTGGAGCACGTCCTAAAATAATTTGCAAGGGATAAGGCAATTTCTGCCCGCCCGTATTAACAAAGTCTCTATAAATACAATCTCCATCCAGACTCAGCCTATTGTAATTCAGTTACTCTGGTAGACACTCAAGAGATGATAAAATTAGTGCTACCTGAAGCTGTCCCTTCGTGGTGTCACTGGGGACAATGAAGGAGTCACTCAAGGAGCTGGCATGAGGTGACGCCTGGCAGCCCCTGCCCTGCCCGCATGTGGCAAGGACAAACCCGCTCCAGAAGCCCCCACGGGGCAGGATACCAACATCCCCCATCCCACCATGGAGCCACCACAAATGGAACAGCCTCGGGGTGAGCATCATCCCCGCACACCTCCCCATTCCCCGCACCCCAAAAAACCCCTGATCCCTGCCAGGACACGCTCCCTCCCCGCTCCAAGCACACAGACGAGGCGTGAGGGAAACGGAGGCAGGAGCCCCCGTACCTTTGCAGGCTCCAGCAGCTCCCAGGTGGTAGATTCCGGCCAGGATGCGCCACACGGCCACCTGCTCCTCCGCGGTGATGCCCAGCGTGCCCATGGCAGCCCGGAGCTGGGAGAAGGCCACCGAGGCTCTCTGCTTGTCCTCGGGCTGCAGGGGGACAGAGCCAGGGGATGTCACTGCCTCTGCTGGGCAGCGTGCCCGACAGAAGGGAGAGTGAAACCATCAGGACAGCAAGGGAAGACAGCGAGGGACTCTCGGAAAATTGGGACAAAGTGGAGAAGCCGCTGGCAAGGTTCCTCAAGAGCCTTAGGAGCAAGCTGGGTACATCACCTTGTCATACAAGGACGTGTAATTCCCACTTCAGGGGTGTCTGCAGAGCAGCAGCTGCAGATGGATGTTTTATATCGTGGAATCATCAAATGGTTTGGGTTGGAAGGGACCTTAAAGCTCATCTCGCTCCAAGCCCCTGCCATGGCAGGGACACCTCCCGCAGCCCAGGCTGCCCACCCAGCCCTGTCCCCTCACTCCTCACCAAACACACCCACCCAGAGCTGAGCAGCTCCCGGCCACCAGCAGGGCCTCACCCACCACCTCCCACCACAGACACCCTCTCCTGCACTCCCTGAGCTGGGGCTGCTCTGTGGGGCCAGGAGCCACCAGCTCCAGCGGGCAGCATCCCTCCGTGGCAAGGGCCAGGGAAAACTCCGTGCTGGGATGGCAAATCCCCAGGAATCAGAGCTGGGAAAGGAGGGTAAAACCCCATCTCTGAACCCAAGTCTGCTGCATCAGCAGGGTGAGGACCTCGCTGTGCCCTCCCCGGAGCTGCTGCTCCAGCAGCCGATTCCTTTGGCTGCTGAGGCGGAGCAGGAGCTCCCTAATGAAGATGGAATATTGGATTCATCAATAGATGATGTAACTGCAAATTGCTGCGATTCATCCCAGCACTTTGGCTCGTGGACAGTCTGCTGGGGCTCTGCAAACAGCTCAGACTAACGAGGGGCTGCGGAGCTTTAACCCCTAAAATTCACATTCTGGCCTGCCCAAAAGGCTGCTCTTGACCCTGGGATTTGCTGCTGCAGGGGAACATCGGGGATAGGTGACCCTGGAGCAGCAGGATCTGTTCCCAGGGCGGCTGTGGCACGTGCAGAACCCAAGCAGAGATGCCAGGCGGGGCAGCCCCAGTCCCAGCAGCTCCTCCGCGGCTGTCAGAGGGGTGCTGGGGGCTGCTGGGGCAGACCCTTCCTCACTCCCCACCATTCCTGCCCTCCCCTCCATGCTCCCAGCACAGTGGCATCATCACCCAGCAGCCAGGGACTCCTCTAGCCGGGGGTGACCAAGGGGGTGCCCTGCAGCATCCCACTGCTCCCTACCTTCGTGAAGGGTTTGATCCCAAAGGAATTGCTCTCAGCCACCTGGTGCAGGTGCAGCATCGTCCTGGGAGTAGGCACAGGAAAAGAGAGTCAAGCTCCCCCCTTGCCAGCCCCCAGCACCCCCAGCCCCCTTTACAGCACCGTCTGAGGGACCTGGGAGGGACAGGCCACCACAGTCCTGCCCCACGCAGGGACATGAAGGCTCTTGGGGGAAACCAGAAGTGAGAGGGAAAGGGACCTCTGTCTCATTTATCACCCCGATTTCAGCTTTAGTGGAGGGGCAAAAAGCACCAGGGAACGGCCCCATTTCATAGACAATCCCTCCACGTGCATAAAGTTCCCTGCAGCCCCTCACAATCGCTCTCACAATCTCTTATCGGGGGCGTCTCAAAACCCCATTGCTGGAGGGAATTTGGGAATCCCTGGACAGCCCGGGGCTGTGGGAGCCTCACACCCACCTCTCTGCCACATCCAGCCCCGCCAGCAGCAGAGGGAAGACGTTGAAGCTGCTCTCTCCGTCGGGCTGCTGGGCAACGCGGGCCCTCTCCAGCAGCAAGGTCTGGGGAGGGAAAAGGGGACAGGGAGATGAGGAGATGCTCCCGGGAGCTGCCAAGGAGGGGCTGGATTTCTCCTTGCAGGGACACGGCCGGATTTGAGGCTGCTCCTCCCTCCCGGGGCTGCGCAAGCAAGAGCCGAATCATGCCCCAGGCACCAAGGGGCAACACTTCAGTGCATGAGAGCAACACCCACGGTCCCTCGGGGCTTCCAGAGGTCTGGGCAGTGCCAGGGCCCCAGCAAAGATGCTGCAGGATCGGGATAAGTCATTGCCTGGGCTTAAGACAAGCCCAGCTCAGCTCCAGCCTTGCTGAAGGTGTTCAGTGCCAGCACTGGGGCCAGGAATGAGTCTCTGCAGAGCTGGGGGTCCCCATCCCAGACTGTCCCGTGGACATCCCAGTTCCAGCGGCACTGGTGGGCACATCCCCACCCCTGCACAAGGACAGCTCCCCCGGGCCACGAGCTGCCTGCGGGTGCCCAAGCAGAGCAGGGCCAGCAGTGGGAAGCTCCGGTGCTCCCCACCAGCAGACAAAGCTCCAGCCCTCTCCTCCCCCAGACAAGGCCCGGGGGCACGGGCAGCTCTGATTAAAGAGCCTTTGATAAGAGCCCTGACGGTGATAAAAGCCCTCGGAGGCTCAGCTCCAGGCGGCCGTGAGGTGCTGCTAATGAAACGCTGAATTATACATTTCCTCATCAACATTTCATCCCAGCACTGCTCCGAGCTCCCCGCCAGGGACAGGGACAGGCTGGGGGACCCCGCCAGGCTGCTGACAGAGCTTCTGCTCAGGGGCCATTTGGGCACCTCTGGTTTACGAGGAGCAGGGAGGGGAGCAGGGAGCAGGGAGCAGGGAGCAGGGAGCAGAGCATCGCTCCTCATGCCCAGCCCGGCTGGGAAGCACAGCACAGGCGTGGCTCATCCCCACCCCAAGGACCCCCAGTTTCAGCCACAGCCCTCCCGTCCCACCAGGTGACAGGTACCTGGAGGTGAGCAGCGGTGACCTGGCCAGTGGCGCTGAAATCCAGCGACAGGACCATGGAGAAGCGCGTGGAGCTGCTGCTGTGGCTGGTGGTCACCGACCCAAAGGCTCCCAGGACTGTGAACATCGCCTGGATCTTCTCCACTGCAAAACCACCACCAGAGCCCCCTCAACCTCCCTGCAGCTCTGGAGGAGGCGTCTCCTCCTGCCTCACCTCTGCCTGCTCCTCCCGGGGTCTGTCCCAGCACTGGGGAACTGGCCGGGCGCGGGGCCAGCATCCCACACCGGGTGTACGCTGACAGGAAGGGGACGTGCCAGCCTGCCCAGAGCCTGCCCATCCCGTTCCAGGCCGTCCCTCAGCCCTTTGCAAGAGCACGGCGTACCCAAGGGAGCTCCGAAATCCAACCCTGCCCTCGGAAGCCACTGCGTGCCGAGCAGCGCTGCCTCCCGCGTCACCAGCGACCCGGGCGGGTGGGAAAGCGCTGCCCCGAGCACCGGAGTCATTCGAGTCATTCCCTCCTGCTGCTCACGCCGGTGTTCGTCAAAACAGCCAATCTGCTGAGCCTGGGACGGGGACAGCGGCACTCGCGGCCACACGGGCTGCTCAGGAGCCACCCCGGGGGGGCACAAACCGGGCCAGGATTTGTGTGTTCGTGTGTCCCCAGCCTGCACAGGCTGTGTGTGCTGCCTCTGCCCAGTGACAGAGCCATCCCTGCCCGTACCTGAGACCCTGCCATACCTGAGACCCTGCCGTCCAGGCTGCCCGCCGTGCCCACCAGGTACTCCAGGGCACTCTGGCAGCACCGGGTCCTGCCGGCCCCGCTGTGCCCCAGCGGGACGATGGCCTGGTCCTGCCGCTGCATCAGCAGGTTCCTGTAGGCTCGGTGTGCCAGCGAGCAGATGTGCGGGGGAAGGTTGTCCCGCTTGCCCCGGGGAACCTGCGGGCAGGGAGAGAGTGGCAGAGCACATCCCAAACAGGAGAAAATCCTGATGACGTTCACGGTCAGGGTGATGGTTTCTCCCCAGGCTGCAGAACCCCCTGAGACTGTGCCCTCAGAGCACCCCCTGGCCATCAGTATCTTCAGAGCACCCCCCTCCCAGAACATGCCCGGTCCTGAGTGTCCCCAGAGCATCCCTCAGTCCCAAATATCCTTAGAGCATCCCAAATGTCCCCAGAGCATCCCCGGTCCTGAGTGTCCCCAGAGCATCCCCAGTCCCAAATGTCCTTAGAACATCCCAAATGTCCCCTGAGCATCCCCAGTCCCAAATGTCCTTAGAACATCCCAAAGNCCCCAGAGCATCCCCAGTCCCAAATGTCCTTAGAGCATCCCAAATGTCCCCTGAGCATCCCCAGTCCCAAATGTCCTTAGAACATCCCAAATATCCCCTGAGCATCCTTCAGTCCCAAATGTCCTTAGAGCATCCCAAATGTCCCCTGAGCATCCCCAGTCCCAAATGTCCTTAGAACATCCCAAAGCCCAAACGTCCCTTGAGCATCCCCGGTCTTGAGTATCCCCAGAGCATCCCCGGTCCCAAATGTCCCCGGAGCAACCAAAGTCCTGAACGTCCCCTGAGCATCCCCGGTCCCAAATGTCCCCGGAGCAACCAAAGTCCTGAACGTCCCCTGAGCATCCCCGGTCCCGACTGTCCCCAGAGCATCCCCGGTCCCGACTGTCCCCAGAGCATCCCCGGTCCCGACTGTCCCCAGAGCATCCCCGGTCCCGACTGTCCCCAGAGCATCCCCGGTCCCGACTGTCCCCGCACTGTGACGGTCCCACGGTGCCACCTGCCGGCCCCGCCGCGCCCGGCGCCCTCCGCCACTGTCCCCAGGGGGGTTGGTGGCTGCTTCCCACGGAAGATCCCGCCCCTCCAGGTCCCCTCTCTCACCTTGGCGGCGCTGCCGGCGGGCGCGGGGCCGGTGGCGATGGCCACCAGGCTGGGCCCCGCGTAGGTGCAGGGCAGGCGGGCACGGAAGCGCTGCCGCAGCGTGTTCATGACGCTGCACTCGTTGAGGCTGATGAGCGCGGCCAGATCCTCGGCCTGGTCCAGGCTGGGGGGGTTGGTCTGCGGGACGAGAGGCAGAGACCCCTCGAGCTCTGCTGTCGCGGCAGGGCCGTGCCACACCCCGCTGGCACCCCGACACCTCGGGCACAGCCAGCCCGGGGCGGTGGCCTGAGCAGCATCGCTGTGCCCGGGCACTGTCCCGCACCGGGACTCCCGTCCCTGCACCAGCCCGGGCTGGGGAGGGGGCTCACCCTCTGCACGCTGTCCTCATCCACCTCGGTGACGGTGCCGTCCTCGTCCCGGCGCACCCTCACCCTCCCCGCCGGCAGCTCCGGTGTCCCCACGTCCGGCTTCAGCTGTGTGGCTGAACGAGAGGCTGGTGAGCGTTCCCGGCGTGGGGCAGCCCGGGGCAGAGCTGGCTGTGGCGTGGGGAGAGGCCGAAGGGCCAAATCCAACCCATGCCCCAGCGGGGCACAGCACCCGGAGCCCACCCTGCTCCCGGCACGTCTCATCCCCGGCGCTGGAAAGCCAGGGCAGAGGGGGGAGAGTTACCGAGCGTGAACCCGTCCTGCTGGAGCAGCCAGACCTTCTCTGCTTCGTACCAAGCGTCCCTCGGAGCCTGCGGGGAGGAGAGAGGGGAATTGTGCGGGAGCAGGAGGAAAACTGAGCTGAACAAACTGCCTTTGCCCCACGGATAGGGACAATTCCACACTCCTGCCCCTCTGCTGCCCACCCACCCAGGCTCAGGGCCGCCTTCCTACCAGGCCCAGCCCAGCCTGCGGGAACGGGAAGAGCTGCATGAAACCAGAAAACTTCATCGGTGCCCCAAAACCCCAGGTAACACCCCGACACATTACCTGGTCCTTGTCCGTGCTCTCGCCTGATGCCTCTTTATCCTGGTCCTTTCCCGTGCTCTTGCTCACTTCTTTGCTCTTTCCCGATGTTTCTTTAGCCTGGTCCTTGCCTGTGCTCTTGCCAATCCCTTTGCTCTCTTTCAGCATCTCTTTACCCTTTCCCAGCTCTTCCTTCACCTTCCCCACCTCTTTTCCCACATCTGTGGACTTCTCTTGGGTTCCTCCTGGCTCCCCCTTGAGCCCCTCTGACTTGTTTGTGGTTTTTTCAGGCTTTTTGATCTCCCTTGGCTCCTTCTTGCCACCTCCAACGTCTTTCTTCATCTTTTCTGGCTCTTTCCTGGCTGTCAGCAGCTCCGTCTGGGCTTTTTTGGGGGGTGTCTCTGCTGGTTTGGGGGCAGGCACTTCTGGGCTAGGCGCAGGGGCCGGGGTTTTGCTGGGGACGGTCCCCGGCACAGCCTTCTCGGGGGGCAGCTCCTTGTGTGGGGGGGCCGTGGCCGCCTTGCCCCCCAGCCCCTCAGCCTTCAGCCCGTTCTGCAGTGGCCCCTCGCTGGCCCCCGCTCCTCGGGCAGCGGGGCCGTCCCCGGCTCGGGCCTCGCCGTCCTTCCCCAGGGGCTGCCAAGCAAAGGAGAGGAGCCGGGTGTGACACCTGGGGACACTCGGGGACAATCCGGCCCCCTCAGTGCTCACCTCCTCCTTGGTGCCCGCCCTGCTCTCCTTCCTCCGCCGCGCCGCCTTGGCCTCCTGCTCGGTCTCCCGCACGAGCTGCTTGATGAACCCCCCCGGGATGACCGAGAAGAGCAGCGGGGGTGCGGACGGGGGTGGCCCTCGGTCCTCGTCACGAATCTGTTTGTGGGAGCAGAGGTGGGTCACGGGGCAGGGATAGGGACAGGAGCCAGCACAGCCCGTTAGTGGCAGCAGGGCTGACCACCAGCACCCTGCTCAGGCTGAGGCACTGCCCAGGCTCCTGGCGAGGCCACGGGGCACCCGTGGGCACCAGGCTGGGTCGGGGATGCTGTGGGAGCAGAAGCACCGAGAAGAAAAGGCCAGAGAGAAGCGCCCAGGTTGGTGCAGCCCCTGAGGGCTGGCGCAGCAGGAGCCCACGAGCGCTGCCAGCTCTGCTCTGTGCCAGCAGCCCCGGCACGGCCACAGGAGGAACCGTCCTGGCTGCAGCCAGGCAAGAAGCAGCTCCAGCATCACCGCAGCCACATGCAGCCCTGCGGGTCCCTCCATGCCGGGCCCCAGGTCAAAACCAGCCCCACTTCCCGCAGGCTTTCCAGGCAGCAGCACCAGCATCAAACCCTGCGGCCTCCTGCCAGGCTCACCCCGGCAGGCAAAAATCACTCAAACCAGAGCACTCGGGCTGTGAAGGAGCCCAGAGCCTGGGGCTCACAGCACAGGGAAGTGCACAGGGAGCTGTGGGGATGTGACCCCGGGGGCTGCTGCAGTGACACCCCCCCAGCACTGAGCCCCCGGGCAGCCCGAGCACCCAGCCCCGAAACACCACCAGAGCCAGCCTGGACCGAGACTTTCCTTCTGCTCCCAGAGCGCGAGGCGCGAGGAGATGGCCATGGTGGCAGCGAGCAGGACGGTGCTGTGCGGAGACACGTGGGGACACGCCAGGCAGAGAGAGAGGAGAGAGTTAGCCAGGGGCTGCTGCTGGCCCCAGAGCTGTGCCAGGCCGGCAGCACCGTGACCTTGCCGGGCATTGCCCACCTGAGCTCGCGGCACCGACTGGGGCGCGGCAGGGGACAGGTGGTGTGGCAGCGTCGGGGAGGGCACGGCCACCAGCGGCCACCTCCAGCCCTGGCAGCGACCAGGCAGCGACCAGGGGAGGTGGTGGCACGCGGGGTTGGTGGCACGGGGGTGATGGTGGGACCCCACGGCCCCAGGCTGGGTGGCCGCAGGAGCCCGTCCGTGCCCCGCTTGGGGCTGACCCCGGCTTCACCTGTCGGGATCATTCATGCACCGAGCGCGTCGGGGCTCGCCCGGCCCTGCTTGCGCTCTCCGGCAGCCGCATCTCCTTGTACAGTAAAGGGCAGGAGCGGCCAGGAGCGGGCTGGGGAATGTCACTTGCCTTCCCGGGCGGCTGCCCCGAGCGCCACGTGCCCTCAGGGACCGGCGCTGCCCCCGCGCTGTTCCCCCCCAGCCGGGCTCCGCGCTCCCGGCAGAACTGGCCCCCGTGGCACCGCAGAGCCCGGAGGGGGCGAGCGACACGGCATTGTCACCCCCCGCCGCAGCGGGACCCTCCGTCCTGCCCGGCACACGGGGAAACCGAGGCACGGAGGGGACGTGCCTTGACCGAGCGCCCAGGGTGGCACCGGGGCGGCCCGGGACCACCATCACCAGCACTGCGCTCCCTCCGCTCGGGATGCAGCCCCTGTTGGGCCGCGGGCGGTGGGGTCTGGTCCTTATTTGGGACCCGCTGCCACCCTGGTGCGTGCCACGAGCCGAGGCCATCGAGGGATCCCCAGCCACCACCCTGCGCGGGGCAGGGAGCACCGTCCCCGTCCCCGTCCCCGCTCCCATCGCTGCCCTGCCCTGTTCCTTCCCGCAGCACAGCCGCCCCCGGAGCCGGGGCTGCCGCTATCGCCATCCATTCCCTGACTAAAAATAACCCTCCCGGCCGAGGGGCACCCACAGAGCCCGGCGGGACCCCGACCCCCACCCCGAGCCCCCCCGAGCGCCTGTACCTGGTTGGGGCGGTGGGAGCAGGGGGCTGATGTCCCAACACCAGCACCGGGCTCCGCGGGACCCCGGCGAGCAGAGAGCGGCGGCGGCAGCGCGGGGAGCGCCCAGAGGGTCAGCGGCCGCCTCCCCCCGCCCCCGCCGCGGTGGCAGCTGAGGTGACACATGTCACTGCTAAAAATACCCGCGGCGGTGGCACCGGGGCCTCGGCTGGGGAGAGGCGGTGGCACCGCGGGGCCCTCCTGTTCCTTGGCCTCCGCACCGGCTGCGACACGTGTGTGAGCCGTGCCCTGCCCGACACGCTGTCTGTGCCCCCTTGGAGCGCACCTCTGCACCCCAAAGAAATGGGGGAACCGCTCTGGTTTGGTGTGAGCCCGCCCAGGGCACTCCGGCGCTGCCCGAGGGGACACCCTGGGCTGGGAGCCCGGCACGGGGCTCCCCAGAGCACCCCAGTGCCCCCTGCCAGCCCCAGCCCTGAGATGGGGCAGAGCTGGAGAAGGACCTGGGAGCAGAGCTCAAAATAGCCCCTGGCACCAACACCAGCGTGGTCAGCACCCGGCCAGGACAGGTGGGAGGGGAGCAGCAGAATGGACACGTGGTGACCACATGGGGTAAAGGGTGACCCCCCGGGGCCCAGCAGGACCTGTGTCCCACATGCCCCAGCACCCGACACCCAGTCAGGGTACAGGTCACCAGCTCAGGCCAAGTCCAGCTGCAGGGGTGCAACGTCCCCACCTCGGCCGCTCCACATCTGACCCAAAAGCTCCGCGGACACACCCAGGGCATCGACACCCACGGCCAGAACAGCTCTGGAAGTAAGAAAGGAAACGGGACTGTCAGTGTGGAGCCACCTGGCAGGAGACCGAGGGCTGCCCAAAGCATCTCACCAACCCCAATTCCACCTGGGAACAGCGCGAGGACACTCGGTCTCCGTGATCTTGCCCAGGTGGCACTGCAGAAAGCCACCCTTGGTCACCTATCTCACAACTCCAGGCCCTCCTGGCACGGCTGGCGTGTCCCTCGGAAAAACCAGGACAAACACCACGGGCTGGGGGGAGTGAAGGGACTTACCTGTGCGTGGGGCAGCGGGGCAGAGGGGCGTGGGCTCATCCCAGCCCAGCCCAGCACAGCCCAGCCCAGCCTCACGGCCGGCGCGGCAAGGGACGGGTGACACGGAAAGAACGAGGCGCCGGCACACACGCAAAGGACGGTTTTTATTGGGGTCTGGTCGTAGGAGAGCAGTTGTACTGACCAACACACAGAAGCAGCTTAGCTGTGCCAAAATAATCCGTTAAAAAAATACTGGCGGCGAGAACCGAGCGTGGCACGCCCGGCACGACGGGGCTGTAAACTCCGGGACAGTCCGTGAGGAGCGAGGCCACAGCTCGCAGGGCACCGGGACCCTCCTCCCCACAATAAATATGGAAAGAGCCAAGTACATAAAACAAGGAAATGATCTCATCGATACAATATCTAAAGTTATTTACAGATCCTGGCTTTGCTTACCATTAATTACACATTTTGGACAGGTTCTCTTTCGATCGTTTCCTTCATCACGAGTAGCTGTTCGTGTGAATCTGCTCCTTTTTTTTGTTTTGAAGGACCTAAGTGAGGCACTGGGAGCGCTCACAAATCCCCTCTCCGAGGATGCTCCTGCTTTATTCTGTTTTTCACACACGTTTTTTGTGCCATCTCACCCGCTCTCTGCTCTTTCCCTGAGGAGAAGATGCCTGCTACCAACAGGAAAGCCTCTTCCCAGCCCGTACCTTGCCCCATCTCCTTTTCCAGCCTGGAAACACATCGTGTCTGTCACCAGATCAACCCTGGCCCTGGACAAAGCCACTTCCCTGCACCTGGCCCCAGGTTCTCTGCCAAAGCCCTGCCTGGACACAGCCCGGGCCAGCGGTCTCGGCACTGTCCCCACCACGGCACCTTTCCAGGGGTGACACTAAGGAGCCACAATGCCACCAGCACAGTGTCACCCACCAGCAGCTCCCCACTCCGTCCAGGAACAGCTCGGGCTACAGCTCACCCCAAAATCCAGTGGGATCAGAGGGAGAAACGGGAAAGACGGCAGAGACTGCTGCGGGGTGAGCGCAGCAGGGATCCCTCCCCGCCCCAGGCAGCCCCTCAGCAAGGAGAGAACTTCAGCAGCAGGAAAATGCCGCATTTCGCCCCAGAAACGCCACGGGGATCAGCCCTGACCAGCACAGACCTCCAGCCCCACCACGGCGGAAATCCAGAGCACGTGGAAAATTCAGAGCACGCAACGTCAGACCTCGAGTGTTCCTCAAACCGCACAGGCCACGCTCACAACTGGAACTATTTTTAGGAACTGATAAAATGTAGGGCTATTTCTGTACCTCACCGAGGATGGAGGCGCTGGGGTTGGCTCTGCAGATGTGCCCAGATGTGCCCAGCAGAAGCAGCCCCTGGAGCAATGGCAGCGCAGGCGGGTCCTGCCTGGGGGTCACGCTCCCCGCACCCCCGAGGGACAGTCCCTGCTCCCCTCCTGGGGTGTGACACGAAGCAGGGTCCTGCTCCTGCCTCAGGATCCTGTTCTTAAGGATCACTGATCCCCCTCAAAACACCAAACCCATCTCCAGTAGGGACATTTTGGGTCCAGTGCTCCAGGCTCTTCCCTCTGCTCGCTCCTTCCCCTCGGAATGACAGAGCTCTGCAATTCCCTGACGGCTGAGCTGCATCCAACACCAAGCTGCCTCCTTGCCCCAGTTTAGGTCATTAATTCTCATCAACCCAGCACAGACTCCTGTGAATAAACACTTGCTCTGGGAATGCTGAGGGATAAAGGGGAAATTCGGAAATTATCACATCGAGGGGTGGATTTGCCAGGAGCTTTCCAGGTGTTTCTGCGTTCAGGAGCCACCTGAGATGGTCCTGACAGAGCCTGGAGTCCCTGTGCTGGGAGAGAAGGGCTGCACAGCCTCAGGGAATCCATCCCTACCTTACCATGAAAAACAGAATAAAGCTGGCTGATCCTGCTTGAAAGGAGCTGCCACTTCCATACACATACGGAGCAGAAATTCTGTGGAATGTCAGAAGTTGGAGAAACATGTATTTAATAAATAATATAAAATGCTTTTTCTGTTAAAATAGAATTCTCGGGTTTATACCTACAGAGCATAGCAACCTTTACATAAACAAAATAAAGCTGAGTCTGTGATGATTAGTTTAACACAAAATAAAAATACAATTTAACAATAGTATTAAAACAGCCAATGTTCCATCCACACAATATGTACACCATGGAATAGAAACCAACAGGGAACAAAAGTAGATTATCTTGAAACTCCTCAGACATTTGGATATACATATTTTCTCTGTATATTTTAGATATTTTCCTTTTCTTTTTTTTACAATATTAAAATTAATACTATGCTTTGTCAAAATACGCTTTTCAGATTTTTTTTTCCTCTTTTAATTCGTAGAACTGACTCATTCCTTATATTAACCAACACAACTAGAATTATTTATTGTCTACTGTACACTTCAAACAGTCCTTCCTCCGGGGATATTTCGGGTGCAAACACCTCGGAGGCGGAGGAGCCGCGTCACTGCCACGTGCTGGGGAGGTGACACCGCCGTGCCAAGGGGACACGGATATGGACGTGGAATCAAGGAACCTGGTCCTAAAAGCTGACCAGCTGCCAGGGGAAAGAGCAGCTCAGAGCTCCAGGGATTTCACTCCTCACGAGCTGGGTCGATGTAAACCCGAGGCGTGACGGTGCCGGGCCGCCCCGGAGCCGGGGCTGGTCCTGCTCAGGGAACATCAGCCCCGAGATGGGCTCCTCTGGGCACACCAGCAGTGGCCACTCTGGGCAGGATGGCAACCAGAATGAGCCTTTTCCAGCACAAAGCAGCGTTTCCACCACCTCCCACGCTGGGCTGCAAACACCTGATTTATCTCAAAGCCAAACCCAACCTCGCCATTCCATTTCTGGGTTTTCACCCCTTTGATGGAAGTGGGAGAGGAAAAAAACTCCTGCTGGGTTTCTAAAGGGGAGGTGCTGAATCACAGAATCATGGAATATCCTAAGCTGGAAAGGACCCACAAAGATCATCAGGGTCCAGCTCCTGGCCCTGCTCAGGACAGCCCCAAGAAATTAAGGAAAACTCCAAAGTGACTAAGGCCAGGTCTATCCCCGGAGCTGCTCTCCCTACCTGCCAGGCTTCCCTTCCCAGACACACTTCCAGCTATTATTAGCCTGCTCCAAGATTTTTTGAAGCCTGCTGGGGGGTGGGGGAACACACCAGGAATGTCAATCCCAGCTGGATCCGCTCCAGCATTACACCAGCTTCTCTCACAGCAGCATTTTGGGAAGAATCCGTGAGCCTGCGGCCGAGGCTCTACCGGACCAGGGACAAGAACACAAAAAGCTCAAACACAACGAAGAGGAAGAAGTTTTACACTTGGAGAAGAGGATGGCCAACACTTGGATGAAGGATTGGAAAAAAAAACAAACACAAAAAACACCCCACAGTAAATGTTTTTTTTAACAGTTTCATGAATTTGCAAAATAATTACCAACTGAACGAGGGGTTCCTAAACACACAGCCAAAGACCCTCCTGCAAATTAACACCACCAGGAACCTTTGTCCAAAACAAAAAAAACTTCAGAGACTCTGGTTGGTTCCTACACCAGGAAGGAGCAGTCTGGGGCAGTATCCAGGATCTTTTGGTTTGGAGGGAGGAATCCCAGCTCTCCCTCCACACCAGCACATCCCAGTCACTTCCACACAGAGCCCCATTTCTTACCGGGATCCCAACTCCGTTCGGGAGTTGGTCGCTGTGATAACCTCTCCTCTCCTAGCTGCACAGTTGGACATGAGTCACAAAAATAAAGCTATTTTAAACTGTCAGTAAATCAGTTGGCTGAAGAAATCCAAATCTTTTCCTGCCCCTCCCGCTGGGGGTTGGATGGGGCAGCAAGGGCCAGGATAACGAGGATTTCCCGGGGCCATCCCAACTCCGTCACATTCCAAACTAGATAGATTTCCCTAAGTCCATACACAGCCTTCATTTCATACAAAATCTCTGGGTTTGAGGCACAGTTTGCCAGCTGGTGACCTGCTCCTCCCTCCCTGACAGCGGCACCGGGATCTGCTGGCAGGGAGTGAGAGTGAAATCCGGCCATGGAAAATAACCGAAGGAGAAGAACGGAACTGATCAGGGACTAAGAAAGTAAAAACAAGTTACACAAGAACCGTGAGCAGGTTCTTACACCATCTGAGGGCTTTTTTCCTAAATCAAGGAGGAAAATAGGAGCATTGCACGGGTATTGTAGGGAAAGCTGAACCACAGCCAGCGGGATGAGACATTTTCTGTCCCAAACACCTGTTAAATACCACACACAGAATCATGGAATCATTTAGGTAGGAAAAGACCTCCAAGATCATCAAATCCAACCGTTCACCTGTGACACTGCTCCTTACAGCGGAGCCGAGATGCTCAACAGGAATGACAGAGAGGCTGGTACTCTTTACACAGAATAATTTGGAAAATAAACTGGGGGGGGCGGGGAGGAATCATTAAAGGAACCACTGACTCACAGGGGGTATTTTCCCTTTGGTGCAGCCCCAGGTGGTCAGCCAGGGTTTGCACAAGCTCTGCAGCAAACCCAGCCCCCACGCAGAAGCAAAAAGAGCCACTTTTACTACTTCTCTCCGAGGAACTCCGTGGTGATCTGACAGCCACACACGCTCGACAAACCACGCACAACTTCTGCTCCCACTTACACAGGCACAATTCCACTGTCTCCAGGGACTGTGAGAGTTGTGCCTCTGCAGCTGGGAAGAAAAAAAATCTTCTCTAAGGTGTTCACTGAATTGGAAAAAAAAAGCTTAAGTTCAGCCCTGACCTCTCTCTTACAAACCACCGCAACACCCAGGGTGGGACAGCTCAGGATTAGATCTTTCCTTCAGCAAGACCTTCCACACCTCATGCCTCAAGCAGAATTAACATAAACCTGGCATTTGATGAGCTCGTTCTGTCAGTTCCACGCTCTGTTTTCTCACCCTGCTTTCACTGTGGGCACTCTGAACTCTTCAGAACGGAAAATGAGAGATCCTTTCTCCCAAGCCGAGCTGCGATACGTGCACGAACCTCCCCGGGCCGGGTCCCAGGGGGAACTGGGGATTTCTGGGGATTTCTATGCTATGGGAACACACCTGTGTACAGCAGAGGAGGATCCCGAGCCCCAGGACTGAGGAGTGATCCGGAATACGTACCGAGGTACCCACACACACCGGAACCCAGCACATGCTCTACAATGCACTGGATTTGAATCATTTCTTTTTTTAATTTTTTAAAAAGTGCAGTTTGACCTGAAATGGAAAAGAACTGTCTTTATGTTCACTGTAAACTTGTCAAAAGGAATCTGCTCTTTAAAAACTGTGCTAAAATAGTCAAATTTATACAACAGAGCACTAGATGAAGCTACCATAAATTCCTCTTCACCAATTATTACTCTATTGTGTCAGTTATAGTACTGCATATACGTAGAAGAAGCAAAACGGTGGTAGCTACTATTAGTGAGTACAACAAACCCAGGGAATAATTCGAGTTCAACGCTCCCATGAAGTAGCAATAACATTTAAACCACAGGACAGTTAGAATTCAGTACTTCGAAGTGCATCGGAGTCACACTGTTGATCATCAGCAGTATGGAGCAAGGTTATTCAAGAGAAGTCAGCAGTAATGGTCGGGAAGGACACGGGCAACACGACAGAGTGTGAGGGGCACCCACCGCGGCCGGGCGGCGGCTCCGGCTCCGTCGGTGCCACCGCGGCGAGCGTCGCCCAGCCAGCAGCACCCGCGCTCACCCCCGGCACGGCGGAGGGGGTGGGGGGAAAAGCCTCTTCCTTACTTCCATCAGTAGTTCCAGAGGGATGGAGCTCGGCCAGGGCCCCGCCGGGGCGGGGGGGGG
>VXAZ01009168.1:343379-369327 GCA_013399875.1 Gymnorhina tibicen
GGCCCTTCCCAGCTCGGGGTGGGGACGCGCGGGAGCAAAGGAGCAGCCTCTCCGCTCGGTGACTTCCAGCCGCTTGCCGGGGGCGGGGTGCCCCCCATTCCCCGCTCCCCCGCCACCCTTCCGGTCCGCACGGCCTCCGCAGACAGAGTCCTGACGTGATCCCATGCTGTAAACATCGAATTCCTCCTCTTCCGAGCGCGTCCCGCGTCCAGGGCTGCACAAAGTCATTCGTTCACAAGGGTTCTGGGACGCTCTGCAGGTTCACCAAGCAGCTCTCCCTGTGGGGACGTGGTCGGTGTCTCCTACAGCCCGTTGCTGTTCCTGTGGCTGAGCGGGGGCTTCGAGAGCTCCACGACCGTGGAGCGGGATTTATTGAGGAACTTCGGAGCCCGGCGCAGCAACCTCTGGGCCTCGGTGAAAGCCTCTGTCAGCTCTTTTTTCCACTGAACAAACTCGGGGTCGCTCTGCAAGAGACACAGAAGGAGTTTGGCACTTCATCCCACGCGGCCAACAGCGTCTTCTCGCTCAGGCAGCGCTTTGGGGAAGTTAATTTTAATTTTCCGAAGGAATGAGCAACTCCGGGTATTGCCCACATGCAGCCCTCGGCTTCTCCATCGCCCCAACGAAGGCTGGTACAACATTTTGAGGACTCGAGCACTTCCCCCTTCCACAGACGAGCTCCAGCAGCTCCCCGCAGTGAGACACGAGCCAGCGAGGCCCTCGGAGCACGAGGAGCTTGAGAAGTTTGGGAGTTTTTAGCTGTTTAATGAACTGAACTCATTTTGGCCCCAATACCACAGAAATCCGTGACAGGAACTGGCACAGCTGCAGGTTCCCTGCTCCCAAAACTCGAGTGTGATAAACACTTCAGCTGCAACAGGACAACCTGAAAAACTTGTCAATTGTTTGCCATATGCAAAACAACCTGATCAAGTTATCATGAGACAAGTCTTACCTCACACTGTAGGACAAACTGCTTTCCTCCTTTAATTCTCAGTAAGATGCATTTCTTATCTTTAATTTGTGTTTCTTCAACAGATACTATTTGTTCCATTGTCAGCAGGTTTTGCTGCAGCATGTGCAAAAGAGCAGAGAATTAATTGAAAAAAAAAACAACCCCTGTTGCCCATCAAATAAAGCCACCATCTCATTTTCCTGGACTACCCACATGAATTAAAGTTATGAACATTAAGAGTCATTACACAAACATTTATTTCTGAAGGCTGGGTCATGGACTAAAGATAGATAGGAAGGTAAGAGAGAGATTTACAGGGGGCTTGGTTGCTTCAATAGTGACAACAAAATATCAGCTCTAAAAGCCAGTAATGACAGCATGAAATAAGAATCTACAAATAGGTGTGTCTGCAAACAGAATATTCACTGTTTTCCCTCAAGAGCTGCATATAATTTGATACATTTTTCAAGCATTACTGTTATTACCAAAAAAAAAAAAGCCAATCTTACTATTTCAAAGAGCTGAAAGGGAACATTTCAGCACTGAGTACTTACAAAGAGAACATACACAGCAGTGTGCAGGAAAGCTCTCCCTATGGACTGCACAGGACACAATGTCTTAAATTCCAAACCCTTCCTTAACTAAATATATACAAATTATCTGCCCTGCACGGGAGCACAGCTGGGCTACACTACAGCCACTATAGCATTTTCTGGGAAATAAAATGCTATAGCATTTGTCACCTTACCAGTTTGTGTTTTTTTGTATAAATAGTCCAGAGGTCCTAAATGAAAAACAACACCATCAACTACCAAAATCCTTTAAAAACACGACAAAACAGAGCAAACAGGTTTGGGTTTTTTTTTTTTCCTCAAGTCAACTTTATGTCTCCTCCGTGCAGCGTGTGAGCTACCCGTTAACTACGGTGAGACTCAAGAGAAGTTACTCGGGGCTTTTAGTCAGGGAAAACTCCTTCCCCAGGAGAACTCCCGGGCACTCCAGGTGTGTCTCACCTCCACCTGCCTTCCACCACAGCTCCCGTTGTCCACTCACTCACCCGGGACTCTCCTTCTCCTCGCCACTCCAGCCGGTTGGGGAAGAGGTAAAAGTAACGCCGCTGCCACTGAGTCAGGAAGGGGTTCCCCAGCTTGAGCATGTACCCGTGCATGATACAGTCCTTCCCCAGGGCATAATCTAAACCAAGAGGAGATGTTAGCAAAGAAGACGGCAGGAGCAGCCTGAAGCACTGTGAGCGAGCTCTGCGAGGAGGGGACGGAGCCCCGGGCCCGCCGTGCCCTCGGCAGGTTCAGGTCACACACACACACATGGCCCCGGTTCTGCCCTCACCTCTGTGGCTGCAGAGCAGGGATGGAGGACAGGACTCAGCCCTTAAAGAAGTATTTCACCGGAGGAGGTTACTAAAAGCACTGAATGTTGCTCTCCAAAGTTTGGGGGTTTGATGCAACCACCCCCGAGCAAGGTGCAGTTTGCTGTGCAAAACCTCCTGGGGCCCTTCCCAGCTCCTGGGCAGGAAATCGAATCCCACAGACTGGGAAGGTGGGGAGGCTCTGGCACAGGTTGCCCAGAGAAGCTGCCCCATCCCTGGAAGTGCCCAAGGCCACGCTGGATGGGGCTTGGAGCACCCTGGGACATTGGAAGGTGTCCCTGCCCATGGCAGGGGGTTGGAACTGGATGGGCTTTAAGGTCCTTTCCAACCCAAACCATTCCAGGCCTCTTGTGATTCCACGGGTCTCTTTCCAAAGCCTGATGTCATCATTCAGCATTTCAAAGCATTAAGAAACATCTTAAGCAACACGACAGGGATTAAACGAATCCTAACGATTCCCGGGAATGACGGCAACGGGAGCCTGTGGAAGTCCAAACCCAGGAATTACTACCTAGCAGCAAAAGATGAGAGAAGTGTAAGGACAGATTACCTTCCTCGTGGCCAAGCTGCTTATTTTTAGCCCTTTTTCTGGCCTCAATTTTATCTGTGTCTGCATTTACTGCATCATAAACAGTTTCTGCTACTTCTTGCTGCCAACGCTCCGATATTACCAGAGGGAAGTTCTTATATAACTCCTGGTCACTATCAAGCAACTTGCAAGAGAAAAACAACAAAAAACCCAACATTTTAATAACTTTCACTACTCTTATCCCCAACAGTTAATAGTTACCCATGCAACAGTATTATTTTACAAGATGGATTGAACTCAGACCTTCACAAAACAGACAGATGCAAGCAAGAGAAGCACAGACACTAATTGAAGCAAAGATATTAATTCATGTGCAGAGAACAGGCCACCTGCTCAAAACCCGTTTGGATGGATAGCTCTAAAATCCTCACTCACCACTGTCCCATGATGCTCTCTAGACCTCACGTTTAAATAATTACCCCAATGTAAGCAGCAGTATTCTCAACCTCGTTGCACAAAAACTTCCTCAGCACAAAAATTCCGTGAATAACTGATAAGATACCTTTTCCACAGCAATGCCTTCCGTGCTTCCACAGCTTGGCTTTATATTCTTAATAATTAACCCTCGGAATTCAGCAGCATGTGCTGCAGACCTCAATTTTCCTGGTATAAGGACTCTTTTCCCCGCTAATCCTTTGGGTACTTAGATTGAACTGCACTGAAGAAAATTAGGAAAAAATTCCTTCACCAAAAGGGTTGTCCAGCACTGAGCAGGGCAGTGGTGGAGTGCCCATCCCCGGAGGGGTTTAAGACCATGTGGACCAACAGCTGTAGGAGCAGCACTGGCTTAATTCCACCATTGCAGTCAGGCCAGACACTCCTAGAATAGATAATAGATATTCTCCTCCTTTTCAGAGATCCATGGCCACATCCCAGCAGGAAAACACACACCCAAAAGACCCCTCTGCAATTCCAAGGACTCCCTGTGGCACCTGAGGAAGGGGGAAAAGCCACAGGCATCTCCTGCTGGCTCTTGTAACCCCAAAGCTCTTGTGCTCTTCTTGGGGCCGCAGGACACTCTGCAGGACAAATATAACCCCAGGGGCCAGGGAGGAGAGCAAGGTGTTCAGACTTGCACAGAGAGGGCTCCTGGCACCTCGCTGGCAGCTGACTCGGGGCAGCAACCATCCCGTCCCCTCCGGACACCTGTGGCACCCAGGGAGGCTGTGCTATCCCTCCCCTGACTCACCCCCAAGGGTACATTTATCCCCCAGGCAGCCTGAGCTACGAGATTCTGAGACCCAACTGGGGATGACACAGCACTGACCTGATGATGATTCACATGCAGCGACAGGATTTCTCACCAGATCATCCTGGTGAGAATATCTGAGCCCCTCAATAAATAAAAAGACCGCCTGGTTCCTCCTTGCAAAATGTTCCTCTGAATTCTGGCATTGCAGAATTACAGGAGGCTGGAATCCTGCCAGGCTAACACTGATGCTGAAAATGTGGAATTTTCTGGGATAAAGAACATCCTGGGCTCTCTGCACTTTTCTGTGCCAACTTCTGTCACCACAGCAGGTGACACTGACAGACGAGCTCCCTTTTAGGCTCAGTGAGTACTTAATGGGGCTTTTTGCTTTTAAAGTTTAGAACAATTAGTTTCCCTCCTGACTCACTTCTGTAATCACAAGAACAAGGTCTGATCTACTGCAGAAATGGGTGATGGAAACAATGAAGGGCACTGACCCAAGCCCTGCTGTCCCAAAATCCCAGGGAAACTTCAGAGAGTGGGGGAATTCACAGGGGGGTCACCCCCTTCTTGTGAGTCCCAAAGGGGCCAGCAGCTCTAACTTCTCTCTTTCTTTATATAATTTATATTATTTTCATTGCATTTTGGATAATATCAGAACCTGAAAATTGCTTTTACCGTTTTTCTAACTTATGACATTGCTGCTATTAACATAGTCTGTCATTTTTAAGAGTTTTCCCTGGCACTCTTTGACCACTCCACCGTTAAAATAAGGTTTAGCTCCATTTCTCCAAGCTACCAGAAGTAAATCACAACTTTTAAACACGCAAACCATAAGGCTCTCTTGAAAATCTGAGGCTTTCCCAACTGTTTCCTGACCATTTGAAACGTTTCCTTTATCACATGAAACTTCTGGTAAGAAGAGCAGATTCCAGCTAATCTAAAACCGTAAGGACTTGGCAGGCAACAAAAAACAGGGAACCAGCCCAAGGCACCAGCATGGACTGAGTTTTCCCAACCTGAAGGGAATCCCTTGCACATCCAGAGCCCTGAAGCAAAGGAATGCCACGAACACATGGAAAGCCAAGCACAGCAGTCCCAGTGCCACCCTCCACCACTGAGAGCTGGGTACCTTAATGCCTTTAGTGTCCTCTTCATCAAACGAGCCAATATCAAAAGCATCTGCTGCATTGACTTCTCCCCGGGGAGGAATCAGGGGGGGAGGGTACTAGAAATTAAAAGCAGCATCATTAAAGACAAATTAGTGGGCATTATTTCACTCCATTCTGTAGTTATGCACAACCTTTTTATTTTTTTTGCACAGATCACACTTGGCTGTGCCAGAGCGTCCCCCTTGGAATTAAACCTCAGCACAAAAGTCGTTCCCACTTCTTTTAATTAAACCCCCTTCAAAAATTCGGGGATAAAACCCCCTCTTTGAGTTTAGAGACAGCAGAGGAAAGGAAACCACGCAGTCATTTGACCCCGGAGATGTAACAGCTCACCCCTAACAATCAGGAAGATCTGTAGTAATGAATATTCATCCACAAACCTCCCTGTATTTGCGTGAGTGAGCGCTGGGCACCGTGACCCTCAAGTTTTCTGCTCAGTACCTGTTTGGGTTTATTTTCCTTTCACTGCTTTAGCAAGTAAGCTGAAATTACTGTCTTTGTGCTTTACCTTCTGTAAATAGACTTGCTGCCAATCAATGCCTTTGAAGAAAGGATGCTCCTTTACTTCTTGTGCGCTGCAAAACAGAAGTGACTGAAGTCAACAAATGAAGGGGCTTTTCAAGTGGATTCCAGAAATACAAAGCCTTCAAAGGTCACGTTTCTATCACTTGAGAACACCGGGGAAACGTTTTTTTTGCAAGAAAAACGTAAGAATTCCTCAGTAAACAACAGGAGAGAAGGTTTGCATGTGGTAACACTTGGAATAGTGCTCCAGGGCTGGCAGGCAGGAACTCCTGATGGCACTCCATCATTTCCAACAGCAAACAACGTTCCTCTGTTGTCAGGTCCCAGCACTGATCTGGGTCAGATCCCAAAAATGCTCTGGGTCAGATCCCAAAAATGCTCTGGGTCAGATCTCAAGAACTGCTCTGTGTCAGATCCCAAAAATGCTCTGGGTCAGATCCCAAGAACTGCTCTGTGTCAGATCCCAAAAATGCTCTGTGTCAGATCCCAAGAACTGCTCTGTGTCAGATCCCAAAAATACTCTGGGTCAGATCCCAAACAAGGATCTGGGTCAGATCCCAAAAACTGCTCTGAGTGAGATCCCAAAAACTGCTCTGGGTCAGGCCCCAAACACTGCTCTGGGTCAGATCCCAATCACCACTTGTAAATAACCACATCGCTCCACGCCATTTCGCATTACACAAATTTTATGGGAAAATAATCAGCTACTCTTGTTAGGCCGCAGGGAAAAGCAATCTCAGGTCATTATCAAAGAGGGCTCCAAGACAAAAACCCTCTGGATCTCCCACTGGAACTGGAGCCAGCCCCAGGCTCAGGTGTGACCATCAGCTACCTGTTATCACACATCCCAGGGGTTTCCCAACAGTTGTTTACTCCTCTCCTTTCCTCTCCCAGTCTCACACTGGGCTTTTCAAGCAGGAGATAACAATTTCATGAACAGCTACAAGCAAGGTGAGCTTGGCAGGAGCCAGAAGTGTTTTGTAGTCAAGAAACAAAACAAAAGCTCTTTTCCTTAGAATAATGAAATGACATAGGGCAGCACCAGCAACATTCACGGTTTTTTGTTGGGTGGTTTTGGGATTGGGGGTTTTTTTTTGGTATGTAATGTGCTCCTATCATTACAGATACAATATAAGCAATAAATGTTCCCTATCAGTATGTCTGAGTCAAGTCATATGATTTCATGCCAAAACAGATCAGGCAAAACCAGAAAAACAGCCGAGGGATGAGAAGCAGGAACACCACCCAATGCAAGCATGACTGCAGGGAACTCAGGGTAAGGCTTTAAGGACAGAAATTGTCCAAAAAATATGTCCAAACCAAAGGAAGCTGAAATGTAAATCCATGCAGCAGCACTTCTCAGTGTTCTCTTTCCAAAATTAAAATCCTCACAACAGGAAGCAGATTTTCACTTGAAATGAATTTCACTCATTGACAGAGAAGTGGAAATTTTTCAAGGCAGAGGTCCAAGGAGAAGACAACACCTACCTTCTTCCTTGGCATCCGAGCCTCTTGCTCACATCCCGCTGCAGGAGCCCTTCCAGAAGGGACTTCAGCTCGGGAGAAAAGGAATCTGGGAGCTCCACGTTCTGCGGAGAAAGGAAGCACAAGGAGATATTCCATGATGGAAGTGGTGCTCCACGATGGAAAGAATTCTGCTTTCCTGTCTCTGATGGTGTCTGTAAACTGCTCTCCCGTGTGCAAAGAGAGCTCTCTGGGAGAGCAGGGGGTGCAGTTCCAGTTTTAGGGGAACAATAGGAGGTCACTGGGGCCAGGCCTTACCACGGTGAGCGTCATCCGGTCGATCTCGTGCTTATCTTTGGTTTTGTGCTGCCTGAAAGGGCTGTGCCTGTGGAAAGAAGAGAAAAAAACCACTAGTAAGTGTAAAGCCACAGCATATCAGGGTATCTGAGCCGTGGCAATGCCAGGAAAGAGCGGAGCATCCTGTTAGTCCCATCCTTGCCCTTCATCAATCCTGTCCCGTGGAACAATCTGATCCACGGGAAGGTGAGCAAAAAAGTTGGATAGTTCTTAAAACAGTGATCTGGCCTTGAAGACGTGTTTCAAATGCCTCACCAATGACATCTGCCTCCCAAAAACCTGAGCAGTTCTCAGCTAACAGGGAAACCCCGAGCAGCCATCAGCCGCAGGGATTTAAATCCACGGATTTCTGCAGGGAAGCTGAGCGTGACCCACTGGACTCACCACTCCCCATCCTGAAGAGTAAGGAGGTAAGGGAGCAGGTAATCACAGATCCCATGGCATCAGCCACTGGGAAGACATCTGATGGTACCCAGTAAATTATCAGCTTTACCCTTTTCCTGCTTTGTAATTCTGGTTTGAGTTTTCCGCTAAGCTATGGAAGACCGTGGTGCATTAGAGATTTATCACACGGTCCTTCATGAAAGAATGAAGCAGCATTGTAGTAAGAGATATTTTAATTGCATTCAGGATATATTCCCTGCTTCTTTTCCTCAAAACCTTGAGGGGATCATTATTTTTCGAAATCAAAATGTTATTCACTTATCAATTCCATTAATTAGCTATTCCAAAGCATTCTGGCTCGCCACATGGCAGAGTGTACCAGCCTGTTTCAGCTGGAGACTTGCTACTCCCAAGTTATTTTCCTTTTATCCTCAAAAATGTTCTGATTGATGGATGCAATGGACAGAGCAGGACTTCAGTTTTTCTCTTTTTAGCGTGACAGGTGAATGGTTCCCACACAGCCTCATGTACTCTGACAAGGAGGCTCTGAGTAGATCAGGGAAGAAAATGATTCACTGGCGACTTATGGGCAGACTCTGTGCCAGACTAAATTTACCAAGCACCAAGAAATGGCACCATGTGCCCAGCCCTTGTTTTGGGATGTGTTTAATTGGCTTCAGAACAGATGAGGAACCAGAGTTCACCGTGAATAATGCTCTGGCTTCCGGCTGAGCACTGATACCACCCTGAGCATCTCTGCCAGGGACAATCACAGCCCAAAGACTGGCAATTTAAACACCACTTCTTTCTTTTATTTGCACCTTTACATAGTCTGTTTTGTGCACAATTAATGTTAAATTAATACAGGTCTAGAGTTCAATTCACAAGTCACACACTGACCTTCCTTTGTACAGCGTCTGGATGGAGATAAAAGCTTAAAATTAATTATGTGTGAGGACACAGGATGACCTAATGGTCAGTCTTTACAGAGAAGTGCTGTGAAAAGCCTCAGATTCTTCTGGTTTGCCATTAACATCGAGGATGCCATTTTCAACAAGCACTTGCCCATCAGTGCTTGTTGACTGCTCAGATAAATCCCATGGCATTAATCAATTCTAGGCACGTAAGTTTAATGAGAAGGTAATTGCTGACAAAGCTGTAATTACCGTGTACCTTTGGACACTGATAAGCTAACGGGCCAGATTCAGCACAGGGAAGGATCCATGCTTTGTACCTGCCCCAAACCCTGCAGGAGGGAAGGCTGAGAAGCAAACAAAAAAGGACCAGTGCAGCCAAGAGCTTCCCCACCACACCAGGTCTCGGCCTAACACGAAGCCCACGATTTAACAGGGCTGCTCAGTTACTCCAAGGAGCAACATCACAGCATTTAAAACACTCCCAGCTGCCCAGAGAGGAGTAAACTGCTGTCAGCAGCAGTTCAGAGAGCAGACAGAGCACCCGCCTTCCTCGTGTCCCACATCTGTAGCTACTACAGGAAGCAGGGCTTGGGTTTGGTTTGGTTGGGTTGGGTTGGATTGGCAGGAAAAGCCTGGTTCTGCCCCACGTGCGGACGTGGGTCAGCACTGAGGGATCATTTCAGACAATCTGTGTGACACACCACATCCTGCTATTCCAAGGGACACCCACAGAGACCCCCCCCCAGGCTCCCAAAGGCAAGGCAGGAGCCCCACTCACCCCCTCAGCAGCTTGAAGAGCATGCAGCCCAGGGAGAACCAGTCGGCGCTGCTGTCGTAGGCTGTGCCCTTCTGCAGCACCTCGGGGGCCATGTACCCGTGAGTTCCTCTGCAGAGCACAACAGCACAAAACATTTGTTACATCCCAACACTATCGCTGAAAAAAATCATTAAAAAAACAGTTTTCTCTTAATAAGACAGCCCAGTTTGGAAAGAATTAATTTTAACTGTTTTATTTTGCTTCCAATGGGTTTCGTGTGTCGCCTGTGTGAGCACAGGACACTCCTGAGCTCAGCCCTGGGCACCACCAGCAGCAGGCACCAGGTATTGTTTTTACCCCTGACATACTCAAAACACACGGACTTTTTTCATCAAGAACCTACTGAATTGCAAATCTTTTAAGGTGTGACAGGCTGGAGTTTCCCTTTTTGCATAAACTCCAAGACTAAATCAGGGCAATTGAGGACCTAAGAATAAAATGTGCCAGGTAAGAATGTGAATCCACACACAACTCTGGGAATTCAGATCCTAGTTAAATCCTGATGGCAAGAGGCAGAAAGGAACATAATTTGCCTCCAGTTCTATAAAGATCCAGAAAGAGAAAGACACAATAAATCCAGGATTTTAGTCAGTTTGGGAATATTTAATTACCAGGCTGGGACAGTTAAAGCAATCTGGTACTTTAACTCAGTCAGGTTCTTCTCTGAGCAGTGAATCATCCCGAAATAATGTGTCATCTCCCAGCCATGCCTACACATCAGCTGCTACAACTGTGCAGGAGAACAGGGAGAGGAGCCCGAGGAACCTCATTAGAGCCTCCAGCTCAGCAAGCCTGGGCCACACAAGTGTCACTCCTCCCCTTCAGGCAAAGTTAAAACATAAAGGCAAATCCAGGGTGTACTTAGCACTACCCTGTACGTGCAGCAAAGCCCCCAGATGTAATACTCACACGCTGGCATGTGGCTTCTTTTTGGAAAAGTCACAAGCCAGCCCAAGGTCTGATATCCTCACGTGCCCATGTTCATCCAGCAGGATATTTGCAGGCTGGAAACCAACACAGGGAGGTGAGTGCTTGGTATTCCCCAGCTGACACAACTGCAAACTCTCACAGCACAGCAACTCAAACATCAGTGCTCCCCGGTAACTGGTAATTGCCCGTTTTTTTATTTAACATCAACAGACCAGGCACTTTCTAGATAAAAATCTACATTCTCACAGAGCACTACCATCAACTCCACAGGTTATGAAATACTGAATACCACAAGAGAACAACCAGGCAAGGTTTGAAACACAAAGCAGGTAATAAACGAATCATCCGTTCTGGCCTCAAGTTGCTTTTGGTTTCTTCACAGCAGGGTCTGTGTGTGGCTCTCACACCTTTTATTTTCAGCTTCTGGGCAGACTTTCATCCCCTTGTGCTGTCACTTGGTCCAGGGACCCTTCTCTGGGACCTGTCCTCGACTTCCCAGCTGTCAGTGAAACCCCCCCAGCATCTCTCCTGCTGCTGTCCCCTATCACACACGCAGGGGCCTCTTTCAGGGCTCCCAGAAATACAGCAGATCCTCTAAATCATTCCCACCAGGGAGATAAGTAACACTGCACAGGATTTACTGGGACCCCCAGGAAGCCTCTCCCAGGCTGGTTAAACTGGATCCACGGCACAGATCGGAAGGACTTTGAAAACTTATTACAAAAACCGGGCAGATAAAGAAATGATCCTGCCAAGGAAAGGTTTTAGGTAAGGTGATCCATGAAGTTATCTGAGGGCAGGCACCCACCAGCCATTACCTTCAGGTCTCTGTACACCACGAAGCGATTGTGCATGTGCTCTAACCCCAGGATGATTTCAGTAGCATAAAACCTCATCTCTTTTTCAGAAAACACTCCATGCTGGGAGAGGTGGTAGTGCAAATCTCCTCCTGCAACGAGAAGAATTGAAATGTAACTAAACAAAGAGGAGAATCTTACCCTGCAGGCAGACAGGGGTGACACTGTGGGGGAACAGCACAGCTTTTGTAGGTTCTTATCACCCGTGCAGCACACAGCCCCACCCTCTGCAAGCCTGTGTGGTGACAAAATAGCTGGGAAAGTTCATACAGAGATTTGATCAGTCTGAAACCCCATTTTAAAATGCATTTATTTCATAAACATTTGCATTCAGTGACTAATCCAGCAGAGGACATCCACACAAGCAAAAGGCTGTACCACACACTGGTTTGTGCAGAGCTGAATAAATCAGCTCATAGAGCAGCCCAGGCTTGAGGGACCAACCATCCCAGCAATCGTCCTGCCAAAATTCCTGTAACATCATCATCATCATCATCATCATCATCATCATCATCTGCACAAGTCTTGCTTACCATTCATGAGGTCCAGAATGAAGCAGAGCTTGTCAGGGGTGTGGAAGGCATAGGTCATACAGACTATAAAAGGGCAGTCCTGCAAGAGAAGAGCAAAGAGGTTCACCGCGGGCAACGAGCAAAGTGTGGCTTAGGAAAGCTAAAAATACACCTGACATTCTTCCTGTGCTGTTTGCCAGTTTTCCCCAAGTTCTATCCTCAATCCCGAAATGCAGCTACGCTGGTAACCCCTGTCCCCCCGGGAGGGCCCTGCCCGGGTGACAGCGAAGGTGTTTGGCCCCCAGCAGCATTTCCAACAGAGGATTGAAGGAATGTGAACACGCCAGGCACGAAGTTGGGATTCTGGAGCGTTACAGTGTTCAGGAAGCAGCAACAGCAACGTCCAGATCGTGCAAAACCCACAACACGAGGGTGGTGGGAGCAGGTTTAGGAGGTCAGAGCAGAGCAGCCAGGGCAGGGATGGGTTACACCCCACCTCCAGATGCACCTGGAACCTCAATCCACCCCATGTTTAAGGCGAGCAGCCATAAAAAATTCCACTGGAAAAACGCATCTTTATTCCCAAGATCTGCTCACCTGCTGGTACCTCCAGGACACACATTCAAAACCCCACGGCAGCAGCTGGCAGACCTTCCTCTGCACTGGGCCTGGGCTGGGTGCAAGGGCTAATCCATAATTATGGAATTGCTGAGGCTGGAAAAGCCCTCTAAGATCATTGAGTCCATGCCCCAGCACTGCCAAGGCCACCACTGACCCATGTCCCCAAGTGCCACATCCACACGTCTGTTAAATCCTTCCTGGGATGTGACTCCCTCGCTGCCCTGGGCAGCTGTGCCAGGGCTGGAGAACCCTTTCCATGAAGAATGGAACTGCTCTGGTCCTGCTGGCCACGCTGTCGCTGATACAACCCCGGAGGCTCCTGGGGGGTGGCCATCACCTCATCAACTTCCTCTCCAAAGCCGTATGGGATGGAACCGTGGAATGCTTTGGGCTGGGGAGGGACCTCAAAGCTCAGCTCCTTCCAGATGGGCAGGGACACGTTCCAGGGAAGGCTGTGGCGTGAAACCAGGGCTGTTTGGGCGAACCCTTCGGGAACGGCTGCGCTGCCCCGTCCCACGCCTGATCCCGGAGCGCCGAGGCCGGCAGGGAGACGATCCCAGAGGATGCCAGAGGACACCCCGCGGGAAGCAGAGCGCGGCCTCTCGTGACTCCGGTGACGCGCCCGGTGCTCCGGGACAGATGAGGGAAAGCTCTGGGAACCTCTGGCAGGAACTCGCTCCCTTCCCAATTTAGAAACAGCAAAACACGGCGGCCTTGGGCAGCGCGGGGCCGGCTCCGGAGAGAGGAAAGGGAGGGACGGGGACACTTCAGAGCCCCTTCATCCTTCCCCGGGGTTGAAATTGAAAGGTTGTAGACTCGACTGTGACCCCAGGGATCCCCTGCTCCAACCCAACTGCACTTCATGCTTTGCTCACCCCAAGTGCTCCCAGCAGAGGGGAGGGACGGGTGTGAAACACCTGCGCGGCATCCAGGGAAAAAGCCAAATTCCTAAGTGGCCCTACAAATAAGGAGCCTGACGTGGTGTCTAACACGAGACACCACCTCTGGTTATGAACTCTGTGTTGGGGACTATTGTAGCTGCCACTTAACTTCACAACAGCAGCTTTAGCAGAATTATTAACTTAATTTCCTGCATCGACTGGGTAATTCAGAAGTGTCCCCAAGCAGGACTCCTAAAATTTCAGAGCAATCTAATTACCCAGAAGGATTTAGTGGTAGAATTTAAACACCGCACAGACAAATAAAAGGGTTTTTCTACACCAGAACACAGCTTGCCTATATTTTTATGGATTTGAAAAATGAAAGTTATCTGGAAGTGTAAATGTGATGCGTAACTCATTTTTGTGCAAGCATTCCTAATTTCATCACTACCCTTTCCCTGCTTAACAGAGAGAAAAACTGTACTGCAGTATTTTCCTAAAAGAAAAACCACAGCCAAAGAGTATTTTACAGCGTAAAAATTAAAAAAAAAAAAACACCCTACAGTTATTTTTTTAAAGGACACATAAAGCAATAAAACCCATTTCCCAGGAGAGCAATTCTTCACCGCAGTCAAGTTTCTGCTCTGATGAAAATAAGCAACATTACGACATTAATGTGTGAATTAAGAGCAGTTTGGAAAGAGTTCCTTACATCCAAACAATCCTGGATTGAGTCCAGAGAACTGCTGAAGTCAAATTTGTGGTAATAAATCATGCGGAAGGAAAAAAAAAAAAAATATTAGAGCAACCATAAAAAAATATCATGTAGAAAAGCGATATTTTAAAGACATTAGCACATTAAAAAGCGCTCTAGGAGGAAACCTTTGGTTCTGACTCTTCCCTGAAAGCCAAGCACTCAGCTTTGGGGCACGAAGTGACAGCAAAGAGGGGACAAAGGTGTTCAGAGCACAGAGCAGCCGTGTCCCTGGAGGGCAGCTCTGACCTGACACGTCGCTCAGAGATGTGCCAGGCACTGCTTGAGACACGTGAAAACCAAAATACCAGTTTTGCTCTGAAAAACCAGATTCCTGACCTCAGTCCCGCCTCACGGGACACCTCATCCCGGGGTGCCCCGGGCAGGGACAACTGAGGATGTTCTAGGATTCTCTGATTATGTTTCTCATCCCTTGGAGGGAATCTTGAATCCAGCCGTTAGGCAAATTATCTCAGGAAGAGCTGGGTAAGGGTGGCTGAACTGCTGAGGTTTTTTGGGAGGAAAAAACTGGGAGCCGCAACGGAGAGGAGCCGCAGAACCCTGCACGGCCCCCGGTCTTGCAACAGACAGGTGGAATGATGAAGTGATGAAGTGGTTATTCCGTGAATCTTGTCCTGAGGGTAGGAGGGGTCCTATTCCGCTCAGGATTCACGGAATAACCACTTCCTTCCACAAACAGCGCCTCGGGGCTGCCTGGTTCCACAGGCTCCATCACCGCCCCGGCGATTTCCACGCTCCGGCTTTTTGAACAGAAATCAGGCAAAATATCGGCTGCTACAGAAATCATTTCCCTGCTCTGCGACCTTCCCGAGGATTTCACAACGCCTTTCCAGCCTGAAAGGTCCGTGTGGGAGGGGAAGACGGGGCCCGTGCCTCGCAGAAGAGGAAACCCAAAGCTCAGCGCCAGTTTGCGCCCGTTACACCGCAGTGACACGGCAAAGACACCCAGCGCACACCGAGCCCCGCAGAGCCCCCTCTGGTGTCACCAGGCCCACCCAGGAGGCTCCGGATGCTCCGCAGGGGTTGCCTGCTGCACTCCTGAACCCACGGAAAGCTGCTCTCACCGCGCGGCCGCGGCCGACTCCAGCACGGGAGCTCCCTGCTCCAGGAGCGCCGGGGAACGCCAGAGCTTTAGGTGGATTAGCAGAGCTGATTACACAACCAGCTGTGTCATCTGCACAGCTGCTGTTGTGCCTTTTTGCAGAGACATCTGGATTCCCAGCTAAATGACTAATTGTGCTGTGATGAACTTTCCCAGCTCCGCTCTGCTCCGGGGCAGCGCGGAACTCCTGTCCCTGGGCACAGCACGTGCCACTGCAGCCCCCCAAGCTTCTATTCAGGGACTGAAAGAATTCTTTTATCCACCACTTTCAAACCTATCTCACTCACCCTGCCTATTCCAAGGAATCTGCTGCCCAGGTGTACCTGACCTGAATGAGCAGCGCTTGGTACAAAACCTCCCTCCAAAGTCTCTCGAGTTTCTGAGAACCTGAAAGAAATGTCACTCTAATGAGCTGATAATCCTCCACGAAAGAAACAAATGGTTCCTCCTGCTGCTCCCCCTGCTCAAAGCCTCAAAGCCTCAGCCTGTGTGCTGGCCTGTGAGAAAACTGCCTCCACCAGCAGCTCCTGAACTATTTTCTCTTCGAATCTCTAGACATGCAAATTCACACTCGGTGCTGGAGCCACAGAATCACAAATTGAAGTTAATGGGACAATTATTACTCATTTGCCTCAATTTATTGTCTAGTCTCTGCTACAGACCTACTCCCCACTGGTTTTCAGGAATCCTGACACACGTGGACAAGCCTCAAATTATCTCTGGTGAAAACAGGTAACTTGATTTAAAAAGCCTGAACGGATAAATCAGAGATCCCGGAAGGGTTTGGGATGGAAGGGACCTTAAAGCTCATTCAGTTCCACCCCCACAAGGCAGGGACACCTTCCACTATCCCAGGTTGCTCCAAGGCCTTGGACACTTCCAGGGATGGGACAGCCACAGCTTCTCTGGGCACCCTGTGCCAGGGCCTCACCTCCCTCACAGGGAAGAATTCCTTCCCAATATCCCATCTACTCCTGCCCTCTGGCAGTGGGAAGCCATTCCCCCTTGTCCCAAGTTCCTCTCCAGCTCTCCTGGAGCCCCTTTAGGCACTGCAAGGTGCTCTAAGGTCTCCCTGGAGCTTTGGCTCAGTGGTGGCCGTGCTGGGATAATGCCTGGACTCAAGGATCTTCAAAGTCCGTCCCACAGAAAAGATCCTCTGGTCTCTAGGGACACAGCCCTGGTCCCTCAGAACAAATCCCACTCTTTGCTCTCTGCCACTGCAGGGGATTCTGCTCTTTGTACAGCTCTTGTGCAAGCCTGGAACAAAACCACACACAATTCCTCCTCGTTCCTCCCCACTGCTCCCGTGCGCGCTGGGAACGGGGGCTGTGTTCCCACACTGGGTGTTTAATTCATGCACCACGAGGTGAGGGAAGTGAACCCTCCTGCCAGCATCACCCGTAGCCATGGCAACCACGGTGTCACTGCAATGAGGGCAGAGCCACCTCCAATCCTGCCCGGAATTTCTCTGAGCCCAACTCTGAGCTCCTCAGCCGCCACCCAGGGCTGGGGAGCCAACACCAGGCAGGTGCTGGCTTCTTGCACACACCAGTGATGGTTTCAACTTTTACTCGATTTTAATTTGAATTAATCCAATTTTAATCCAATTTATAAATAGACTAGATGGGCAGACTGGCTTGGTACATCTTGACTCAGCTGAAGCACATAAAAAACAAAAATTGGGTATCAGAGTAACAGGAAAGGGAGGATGAACTGGAGTTTTCTCTGCAGCAGCACTTCAGGTTCTACTAAAGCACTATAGCAAAAAAAAGGAATCTTTTTTACAAGACAGAATCGTGTCCTGGAAAAGTTTCAAACAGAAATACTGAAAAAAAGGATATTTTAAAAAGTCAGGACGGGGGGGGAGGATGAATTACCTCAGAAACGGGCACCCCCTCAAGCCTCTGCAGCAAAGATGCTCGTTCCACAGGACCCAAACTGATCAAGCAAGTTTGGTTTTCCCTTCTCATTTCAGACACATTGCAAGAAGCAGGGGGAGGCTCCAGTGGGGGTTAATTTTTGCGTGTCACACAACGGGAATTGATGGAATATGCATGACATGTAACAGCTTTTACATTACATGGAAGAAAGGAAGAATAACCAATAGTGATACTTACTCCCGTACTGACAAGAGACAGCATAATTCTTTCATTTAAGGCTAATGTTTCTCCTTGCTTCATCTTAATTCTCTTCTTATCTAAACATTTCATTGCATACCTGAAAAAAAAAAAACAACCAACAATTCAGAAAAAGCACAAAAAACTCCTCTGTCAGTACCATTCACTGGCAGCCAGGCCATGCACATTTACAGGATCCTCTAAGCAAGCTCTGGAAAGACTTAAACCCAGCACCAAAAGCATCATTTCAGGCTAAACACGAAACCTCCAAAACCTCCCAGAATTAACACATTTCCAGCAGAAGCCTCCTAACAAGAGAAAATGTGCTTTAACAAATAACCCCGTGTCCAAGCCATCGCAGTGAGACAGGAATTACACAACATGTATTCATCTTCTCGTACCTACGAGCAAGGATCTGCCACAGGAATTAAATAACAGAAACTCTTGTTATGGTTCCATTTAATTCCAACAGTTTCAGCTCTACCAGGAAGGCAATATCTTTTCGAACACACGCTGAGTTTTATATATATATATATATTTTTTTTTCCCCCCCTTAATTTTCTTTCTACTCAGAAAAAGGTCAGATACACACAAGAAAGCTTTTTTAGTCTTCTACCATCTGTGCTACACAAATTAATAAAATTTTGCTCACAAAGGATGTTACCCTAACAACCACCAACCACAGGAGGATATGATACAGGCTGGGTATTTTTCCAAGACATTGGGTGAGTTCATTAATAGACATCAGCGAGAAGGACACTTGTGTTCCTCCACAGAAGACTCCTAGACATGGGCACCCGTGGATTTTTTGGGAAAACACCACGTTACAGCAGTGCTTCAATGCCCATCTGCCTCACCGTGCCAGCCCCAGGGCTTCACCTTGGCTCCAGCTCCCCAAAAAACAGCCACGTCATTCCTGACATCAGCGTGCTGGCAGTGGGGGAGTGAGGGTGAATTTTAAGTTTCCAGACTGGGAATATTATTCATGTGTTCTTGCCGAGGAGTCTGTGAAGGGTGAGTAAAAATAACCCCTGACTCTGCCCTGCTCTGCCCTGACCGGAGAGAGGGACTGGGGGTGTTCAAGGCTGACGGAAATCACAGAATCACAGAAGGGTTTGGGTGGGAAGGGACCTTAAATTCATCCAGTGCCACCCCCTGCCACGGGCAGGGACACCTTCCACTAGCCCAGGGTGCTCCAAGCCCCATCCAACCCAGCCTTGGACACTTCCAGGGACGGGGCAGCCACAGCCTCTCCGGGAACCTGTCCCAAATCAAGTCTCTCGCTGTCCTGCTGTCCCTCTCCCCGGAACGCTGGCTGCATCCTGCTGCTGGCCCCTCTCTGGAGCTCCTTGCAGGGGTGGTTGGCAGAAGCCCCAGGCGTGTGGGTGCTCAGTGAACGCTGCTGGTGTTACCTGGGAGGGAGGGGAGGCTTCCCACGCTCCTTGCAGGCTCTAAGTGCAGCAGAGGCAGCCATCTAGAGGGGATGGGATCTGGGTTAGGGGTGGGCAGACAGGTTTGGATCAAGAAAGAACTAAACCAAACCTCTACCCAGAAGCTGAACCTCATCTAAAGTTTTGCTTCAAATTTGGAAAAGAAGGTTGGGTTTTCCCACATTTCCCACTTCCCTTTGCTCTGTTTATATCTGATGAAACCTGTCCTTTGCCTCACTTTCCCTGTCCTTCTCACTTCCCAAGGTTTATCCACCTCCTGCCAGAGCCCTACGCAGACACAGAGATGGCTGGGACTCTGAGAACTGCCTGCTGAGTGTGCCTCAAGCTAAATAAAATGTTTGTTTTTGTACGTGGACAAATGAATGAATCGTACACGGACAAAAAGAACCAAAAGCAAGAATAAAGCCAGTGCTGTTAGTAAGAGTATTAATATAAATACTTGAAGTCACTGCAGAAATACTGAATATAATAATAGCAACATTAAGATGTCTTCCACTTGTTCCGAGTCAGAAGTTTATCATTACAGGGATGTCAGGCACACACAAGTGCCAGGGAAGCCAGATGGAACCAGGGACAGGGCACCTCGCACGAGCCCTGCTCGCTCGGAAAGGAAATGTTTAACGATGGGCCCTGGACTAAAATTGTTAGGAGAAAAGCAAGGTGAAAGGGTGGGGTGTAAATCAACGAGTGGATTGATACTGAGATCAGCTGCTTAAACCCGTGCCCAGATGTTCAGATCAGAACACAACGGGACAAGGATGCCTGGAAAATGGAAATCTGACGATCAGGGGAGGTGTGTGAATGGCGAGATCACAAAAAGAATAAAAAACCACCCAGGGTTTTGACCCTGGAGTTCCCAGGGAGAGCTCTGGGAAGCACAAGCCCACCACTGGGATATCCCCTTCCACATGGCAGCAGGGATCCCTGCTTTCACCACACACAGGCCAGGCACTGACTCAGCTCCCCAAATCAGGAACAGCACACTGGGAACGGGCCCTGGCACAGCCCTGAGTGCCCAGCACTGGGGACAGGCTCCTGCAACACCCCCAGCTCCCCGTGGGGCAGGTGACACCCGAGCAGCCACCACGGGGACATCCCTCTGCCCTGGCAGCCTCTGACGCAGGGAGCTGCTGGAGCACACACCTGCTTTTAACACACGTGCGTTTTCCAGCAGCTTTGACAGGACATTCCCGTGTGCCCAGGAGCTGTGGGAGACTCAGCCCCTGCCTGGAATGGGATCCAAGAGTGAACTGAGCCTCCAGTGGGCCAGGAACCAGAACCTCTGGGGATAAAACTTCATTACAAAGAACTTTACAGCCACGTGACGCCGCTTCCCAGTGATTTCCTAAGAAATCAGAAGGATTTCCTTACTAGTCCAGAGTTTACAATCACCTCTGCCACAGAGTGTGAGATACTCACATTTTTCCAGTGTCTGCTTTTCTGCAGCCGTACACTTCACCAAATCCCCCTCTTCCTATTATTCTATGTACACTAAAATCATTCATGGTCAGCTGCAAATGGAAACAGAAACAAACAAAACAAAACCTTCATTTTTCAGCATTAAAAACACTTACTGTGAAAGCATCTAAATGATCCACGAATGTGTTGAGATCCTCAGCTGTAATTCAACAGCATTTATTGTGTTGGAAAAGGAGCCCCTCACTGTGGGTATTTCCATGCACTCGGAAGCACTACAGTGTGAAGTAGGAACAAGGGGAACGAGGCTGCTGTTCCCAAAAACTGCCAGTCTCAGTTCCCAAAAACTGCCAGTCTCATCCAGGGCTATTTCTGCAGCCCAAGTTGTCACAGAGAAGGGCAGAGGGACAAAAGCAGAGGCCGAGGGAAGGGGCTCAGAGGGTGCTGGGATCACGGCAGGACTGGGGCGGGAAAGGGAGACGGACGGGGACTGGGGCTGATAAAGAGCGGCCATTCTGGCAGTTCAGCTCTTCCAGCCATTAAAAAAAAATCAAAATTCTATTAACTGAGGAAGGCAGAGGGGACGTCCAGACAGGAATCATCAGGGCTGTGCCTAAGAATAGCAGAGCAGCGACATCCACCACCCTCCTTAATGAGGCCTTTGCAGAGCAGGATTCAAAACTGAACATTCTCTTTCCTGTATCAGCCTCTGACAAGATAAATATACTTGTAAGTACTTACATGAATATTTAGCTCTACATTTTTCCATTGACAAAACCTAGTAAACTTGTCACTGCAAAAGGAAAAAAAAAAAAAAAAAGTTTAAAAGTTGTCTGAGACTATTGTGTAGAGCATTACAGGAAATGTCAAGACTCTGATATTTAAAATGTAGTCTGAGCTAGGGCGTGGGGTGGTATTTAATAAATGACAGCCTTCCTTTCACCAACTGTAATCTTACCCCCACCAAGAAAAACAATTCCCAGGCAGAGCACACTCCGTGTTTTACATCCTTGGGAGAGGAAGAGAGCAGATAACCTTATCCCTGAAAATGCTCAGTGTGTCCCCACGTCTCTCTTGCGTGGTTTTCAACCATTCAGAGAGGGTTTTCAATTTTTAAACAGCTACGTTTGGAACTAACAAACGTTTAAATTACATCAAGAGGAAGATAATTGTAAGAAAACAGAGGCAGCTCGATTTATGTTAATGAGCCTCCATATACTCCAAGGAACATTTTAAACTCATTTTATCTTAAAATAGGAAAAAACATCGGCAATACCACAGGCTTTGGGTAAAAAAAAAAAAAAAAAAATAGTTGCTTATTCCTACATGAATAATTAAGTATTTATTTTCAAAGTAAGAAATAACAGCTTCATGGAGGCATTTTTATAATTATCACAGAATGGCACCAGGCCAGTTTAGAGAGCGGATTTGGGTGTTGCTGGGTGGCAGCTGAGCTTTCCAGAGCCTGACACGGGAGCAGGAGAGGGCTGCTCTGCTGAGCCAGACTTGTGCCTTCAATCCTTTACCACACCTTCATTTCCAAACCACCGGGGCTGGCTCTCCCAGTCCCACACCGGAGATGGGCACTCGCAGAACGTCCCCAAAATCCCAGCTCCGCCTTTTCACACCTCGGAGCCCAAACCCCACCCTCTCTCCCTGCAGTGACTGAGAAATCCCTCGGCTTTCCAGCTGCTCCACTCGCACATCCTGAAGCTGAGCAGGACATCCCACAAAACTGGGCATTTACAAAGCCTTCTGATGAACTCCAGTTGATTAACAACGCATTAACACCCATTTTTAGACTTATTCACAGCAGTACTGAAGGGACTTGGCTTCCCACCACATCAGGCAGATAATTCAGGTAATATTCCACGTTCATACCTTTCCATAAATTTTTGAAATATTTTTCCTCGGAGACTATCACAAATTTCTTCTATATATGGCTAAAAAGGGTGAGGAAACACAATTAGTATTTAAGGAGGCAATAAATGGCTTTTTTTTCAATCCCATCCATTACAGAGAACTCTCGTTGGCCCCACACACAGCTCCTGGGTTGTCCTCAAGAAGCCTCAACGAAGCATTTTAGCTTTATTTGGCTTTTGGAATCTGAGCAGGTGTCCTGAAGTCAAACACAAGATATTTTCACGAGCTAGAAAAACTTAAGGGTTTGCCAGGGGCAGGGGTGTGGGGGCAAAAAGTTCTTTTTTTTTCAAATGTATTTAAACAATCAATTGCGAACCCCGCGGAATCCAAACCCCCCAGAGCTGCTCCCTCATCTTTTGTGGCGCTTCTCTCCTTCTCTGTCCTTGCTGAGAGATCAGCACCTTGAAATCACAGGTGACTTTTTCCAAGGAAATCCCTCCCCTGGGTGTGTGTGACGGCCCAGCCTCCCCCCATTTAAGTGCTGAGACATCACCCAGCACTGCAATCACAGCGTGGCAACAGCCAGAACAGCTCAGGAGCACAGGGGAGATCAGGCAGGGGCAACCTCCACATTTTTTTCAGCGCATAAAAATACATCAGATTCAGACAAAAGAGACATTCGAGCTTACAAACACCCCCGTGGTGGATAAGAGAATTTCTCCACTGTTGCAGCTCGGTTCACCCTTGACAGGATGAGCATCTTCCTGATGGAAAGTGATTTGCTCTAAATCATTTAATGGCTTAAAATTACACAACTGTAAAAACCTCTTCTGTTCGCACACCTAAGGTATAGTTTGCTTTTCCAAATGTGCTTGAAAACATTATAGATAAGAGTAAATTGTAATTTTGACTTGGAAAAGCATCTCAAAATCCCGCTTACAGCACAGAATATGTACCAGTCCCATTTATTCTGTCTCTTCAAATAGTATCTACAAAGTCACTTTCTGTCAAGAGAAGCTGAACGTTCAGACTGCGAAAGCTCACCTGGAAAAGGCTGGCTGGCACTTGTTTCTTGGCTAAATGTGTTTGTACATGATCTACAGCTTGTTTTGAGAAAGGCTTTTGGAAAAGAAAAAGAAACATTTCAAACAGTTGGAACTGTCAGGAGTTTCATTTCAGGTCACAGCACTGTTGTTCTCCTCAAGTGGAAACTCCGACCCCAGGGGGAATCAATAGGGCCTCCCACAGGTGTATTAGAGAGAATTTTAGTGTGAAATGTGCAGAATGATCCAGTAACAGGATTATTCTGAAGCAGAAAGGCAGGAGAGGGAAAGATGAAGAGGAGGAAGGTAAAAAATCAAAGGGGGTGATGATCCTCCTTTAACAAATCCATGAAAAATCCCATTTACAGGCACAGCTCCAGAGCCAGAAGCAGACATGGACTTTTTACTAATAAAATAATGCATTTTGGCAAAAAAAAACCACCAAAAAAACGCTTAAACCCTCCACCCAAAGCACGAATCCACCCTGCAAGTAACACCCTGCAAATCCTCCTTTCAAAGGAGAGCACGTGGAACTGTTAAGAACAGATCAGAGAGCCCAAACTTCAGCTGGAGAAAACGTGCATTTTCAGCGACTTTAGCCACATCTCCAAACACACACCCTGCACTTCACTTCACCCTTTTGGAACCAGAGATTTAGTCCAAAGAAACATAAACCAGACACATCTCCTGACGCTTCCTCTGCGTGTTTAACGAGAACCGCAGCGCGCCACCAACCTTTCACACCCCGGAAAATAAAGGATTAAAAAAAAGCAACGCTCTGAATTTGGCCAAACCCAGAGCACCCTGTGGATGGGAACAGCAGATGTGTTGCCCCATCCCTGCTGCCAGGCAGTGGAGGGGGAAAAGGGCGGGATACCCACGTGGGAACAGGAGAGCAGCTCCTTCATGATGTAGGTGTCGTAGATCTGCCGGCTCCGCGACAGCCGCTCCTCCTCCGAGTCCAGCTTCTCGTACTCCTTGATCTGCAGCACAAGGGCAAGCACACACCACTCATTTTCTAATGATTTCTCCCTCACTGGGTCAAAACAGGACTTGGGCTGGAGTTTTATTTGATCGTTTTCTTTATTCATGAAAAATCTACCTGCAGCAGCACGGTTATAGGTGAGATTTCTCTTTAATATTGGAATTTTCCAGCCCTGGCACAGCTGGCACTGGTGGAGTCCGCATCCCTGCAGGGATTTAGCAGGATGTGGCACTTGGGGACATGCACAGAGGTGGCCTTGGCAGTGCTGAGGGAACAGTGGGACTCGATGGGCTGAGAGGGTTCTTCCAACCCAAACAATCCCCAGATTCTACAATCACAGCACGTCAGGTACAGATGTCCAAGAAAGAATAGAAAGAAGCACATTTCAAAATGTCCACACAGTTCAGCTACACTGTGGATTTGAACCCTAAAGGGGCCTAAAAGACAGTTTTACCAAATATATCAAGTTTCCTCAGGTGTGCTGTAGCAGATCAGCGTGTTCCAGGTGAAACAACAGCAATCCCACGTGGTTCAATTACAGAACAAAACCTGACAACCACTCCCAGAACAAAAAGTTCACCAAGTCCAAGGCTCCTCTGGAGCATACTTAAGGAAAGAGTTCTTCCAGGAGCGACAAAATGTTAAAAAAAACATGCAAGATCTTTAGGGGAAAGACTCAGCTCTGACTTCCTGGACCTTCCCAGCACCAGCCTGTGAAGCCCTGGGATGCAGATACCCGGCAGTGAGCAGATCTGCTCCGTGCCACAGAATCCCAGGATCGCTTGGGTTGGAAAAAACCTCCAAGATCATCGAGTCCAATTATCAAGAGACAAACTGGAACCAACCTACCTCTGGAGGTGGAACATTAATTAAACTCAGTATCTTTCTAGCTGTACTGCTCTTGTTTGCTGACATGATAAGGCACCAGTCCCACCCCAATTTGCCATCTGTGCTGCTTCCCCCTTGATACCAACTTATAATTAAAATGACTCAAAACGTCTTTGCCCAAGAAACACTTTTAATTAATGCAACGACACAAAATAATTAGCAGTACGGGAGGAAGCCTGATGGATATCTGATTGTCTTACTTGAGCACAACCTCCTGTCCCGCAGTGTTTGGTTGTTAAAGGACCCAACTCTGCAGCCAGCACTGAGGGGTCTCAGCAGAGCCCCCCCAGCCATCCCAAAAACCAACAACAGGCACAGCTGAGAGCGTCCCGTTTATAACACAGCCTGTCCCTGGGCAGCAGCTCCACTCCTGGCCCCGGGAGCAGGGAATGTGCATCAGGTACCCAAGGCTTCCCTGGCAACCTCCAGGAAAGGGAGGACAAAGGATCTCCTCAAAAACTGGGGATCAGAACTCGTTTGTTTTCAAGTATTTAGAAGCTCTTTTTTTTTCCTTTTTTTTTTTTTTTTCCCTTTTTTTCTTTTTAATTCCTTTTCTTTTCCTTCAGAAACCGATCGGGATGAATCACTCATCCTGTTAAATGCCTGATCGTGACTCCAGCTGCAGCGATATGAAATCCCTGGAGTACGGAGCTCTTCTACATCAAGCGATTTTTAATGTAGCAATGCACTCAGATTATTCCATGTGTAATAAATGCAGCAAGCAAATCAAATATATTTAAAAAAAAAA
>VXAZ01009168.1:369345-398667 GCA_013399875.1 Gymnorhina tibicen
ATATTTTAAAAAAAAAAAAAAAAAAAAGAAAAGCTCCTGGATCCGGTATGCCACAGAGGAAAACACAATGAACCTCTCCTTTAAATATCTTTAATGGGATTTTTCCAGAAGTACATGACAAAGCACTGAAATTCTTTTGAGGCAACACTTCGCTAATAACCTAAAAATACAATTTTGAATTGTTTCAGAGATAAAGAGGCAGCTAAAAATATCTTGCTAAATAATCTGGTACAACAGGCCTTTTCGGATTACCTATGACAGCGATATCTTCAGTGTATAAAGAGATGGAAATGATAGGAAAAGATTCTTTATTGACAGCAGGTATCTGATCTGAGCGGGGGAATGGAGCCTTGCTGAGGACTGATCTCCAAACTGATACCAGCTGCTTGTGCTGATCGCAAGAAAAAAGTTAAATTACCGGCTCAAGAGCGAGGCAGCCAAGGCTATCCCAGCTCTAATGAACCCTGAGTATCAGGCATGTGCACGTCTGCCCTGGAACCAGCACCTGGGAGAGGATTCCCCGGGGGTTTGTTCGGTGTCCCAAGTGCAGCAGGGAATGAATGAATGAATGAAGGGAGCAATGGAGCTCGGAGTGTGTGGCAGCAGAAGCTGGGGAGGGACAGGGCATTCCTCAGAATTACTGATCCTTTGGGACGTGGCCTGCGCAGTGCCTGGCAGCTCCTTCCCCGGGGATCTCGTGATGAGGGACACAACTCAGCCACCTGAAGGCGCCTCTCGTGTCCCCTCTGCGGCCCTGCCACAGCGGCTCCTGAAACACCCGGGCAGCTCCCGCCCTCCATCCCTCCTCAATCCCCGCCAGCTGTACCCTGCTGGCTTTTCCACAGGCAAAAGGCTGCTGGGGAAAGGCCTGAAGGGTTTCAGTGTCATCCCAACACCAGCAACTTCATCCCCAGATCCTTTTCTACCAGCCCGCGCTGCTTCACACCATGGACCCTCTCCTTCCCTCTCAGCATTCCCTGACAGAGCAGGAGCGGGACAGCCTCGCTCCCTGCACAGCCCCCAGCCTCCATCACCAGCACTTACCTCTTCGTAGAACTTCAGCTGAGGGACAGCTTCATCGATCTCATTCATGCAATAGTCTTTAAAGAGCAAAAATCCTGGAAAGGAAAGCAGAAAAATCAGAAGAAGTGTCTCATTACGCTGATGACCTGTAAAAAGGCTCATGAAACCACCCGGGTTCCACCACGGGCTGTACAAACCTGTGTGAGCGTCCCCAAATTGCCAAGGTTTAGGATTCGGATTCCCACCCAGCTCTTCATTTCCAGCACAAAAGGATCCCAAGCCTCCCTCACCTCCCACAGGTGTATTAAGCCCATTACCGCTTCCACCTGCTGAGGATTTCATGAGGCATTTCCATAATGCACCAAAATATCCTGTTCCTCTTCACAGACCACATTTTCTTCCTTCTTTTTTTTTTTTTATCCCCAGTAAAACCTAGACACTATTCATATTTTGGGGTTGTTTTTTTTTTGCAAGAGATTTACCTACATTTCACTGATGAAGCACAACCTCTTCTGCACTCCCATTTCGGAATTACCGGTTCATGTTACCTCTAATGGGTTTTATTGCTCAATAAATTACATCAGGGTCTTTACAGTTCCTTTGCAAGTAATTTAGAGCATGACCCCGGCGGGCTGCAGATGAGAATCTTCCATTAGGAGCATTTTAATGCACTGTGGCAAGCCTCATCCCATGGAAGCCCTGCCTTTCCCTGCCTCTGAGCTGGCACCTGCTACCCTGGAATTTCACACAGGGATCTGTGTCACAAACGTCCCCAGCGCTGCCAAAGCCACCCAAAGCCCCCCATCTCCCCAGCCAGACCACCTCTCCTCGCCCAGCGTGGCTTTTTTTGAGGACAAAAAGTGAAATTTCGGGAGCTGACTGCAATCCCTTATTTCCCACGTGACGGAACCAGCGGCGGCACGGAGCAGAGCCCTGCTGAATGGACTGAACTTTTCTAGGACAATGAACCAAAGAAGATTGGGTAATTAAGAGACTGAAGAGTGGCACAAACAGCGCTGAATGCAGTGAAAGAAAAATCCCTGGCCTGGTCCCAGCTCCTGGCTGGGGCCCAAAAAAACCCACAAACAACAAAAAAACACAACAATAAACCACAAAGACAACTGTGGGAGGAGTGTGAAAATATACCAACACACATTTCCAGCAAGGCCACGCCAAACATTCCAGCCCCGCTTAGTATTTTCCAAACTTTTTAAATTTAATTACGGCAGAGAAAGAAGAGGTTCCCAAGCCCATGGCACGGGGAACAATCGGAGGCTTATGCAGCCACAGGACACGGGCTGCTCCTCCCCAAGGCCCCTTGGCACCGCGCTGCGAAAACCCAGATATACCCAAAATATACAGACTGAGAGCTGGGGCTGTTCAGCCTGGGGAAGAGAAGGTTGTGTGGAGACCTCACAGCACCTCCCAGGACCTGAAGGGGCTACGAGGAAGCCGGAGAGGGGTTCTGCATCAGGAACTGGAGTGACAGGACAAGGGGGAGCGGCTTCAAACTGAAAAGGAAATTTAGGTGAGATATATGGAAGAAATCCTTCCCTGTGAGGGGGGTGAGGCCCTGGCACAGGGTGCCCAGAGAAGCTGTGGCTGCCCCTGGATCCCTGGAAGTGTCCAAGGCCAGGCTGGACAGGGCTTGGAGCAACCTGGGCTAGAGGAAAGTGTTCCTACCCGCGGGACTGGATGAGCTTTAAGGTCCCTTCCAACCCACACCATTCCGTGATCCTACGATTCAGAAAAATCCAATTAGAGCTCAATGTTCCCCAGACTGGAACTGTTTCTGTTTCGACCTCCCATGCTATCAACAGACCCTGCACTTCCCCTGCAGCACAAAGGAAATCTCCTCCTTTACTGCTGCTCTCGGATTGAGTGAAAAACGATCAGCCAGAAACTGCAGCTCTCACATAATGGCACAACGAAGTGACAGATGCAGCACTGAGTAAGTGACAGGAGTTTTAAGAAGTTCAGGGAGAGCTGACGAGGAGCACAATAAGCACAGTTAACAGCACACAGAAAAATAAGCCCGGGAACAGAAAGCAGGAATTAATAAAATGATAGCGTTAAGTAACAGCTAAAAAGAACCAGCAATTATTTATGAAATAAAGATGCTGACAGCTTTGGCTTTAAAGATTCCTTCTGCTATAACTATATAATTTCTGCAACAACCAGATCACTGGTTGTTAAGGGGAAGGAAAAATATTTTTTAAGAGCTTCTTCTGGTAGCACCACAGTGATGGATGGTATCAATAATACACACGCAGAGCGCGAGGCAGCACCCAGCTCCCAGCCTCCTCCTTCCCAATCTCGGGACAATCACTTCCCCCTTTATCTTTGTATGGAAAATCCCAAGACAAATTTGCCAATTGCCATGAATTGCACTGACTCTAATTACCAAGGCAAAATGTCTTTCAAGGAGGGATAAAGGCCACCCTTGAGGTTTTCCAGCTCAGTGCTCACCAGAGGCTCACGAGCAGGGAGGGATGGGGTGGTGGGAGAGCAGGCTCAGGTGGGGCAGCTCACCTGGGACCAGGTATTCCCAGAGCTCATCCCCAACTGCACAAAGTCCCTGTCACAGGCTTGGAGGGCACAAGGAGGGGAGCTCAGTGAACCCAACTCTTTAAAAAAGAACACAAATGCTCACTTTGGTATTTATTTCAAATAATTACGTTTTTCCGGCATGACCTCAGGAATTCTGCATGAAATCCTGACTCTAATCAACGGCACCCCTCCACACCTGGTTTTTGTCTCCAGAACTCAGCCCTTCCCACAATCAGAGAACACAAATGCTGCTGGTGACCAGCCACACACTCCAGACTCCTCATCGTGTTTGTGGCCTCCGCTGGACCCTCTCCAGGAGCTCCTCGCCTTTCTTGAACGGTGGAGACCGGTCCAGATGTGGCTGCTCATCAGGATTAAAGCCACCTTCTCATTTCCCACTTCCATGGCATTTTTCCTGCCCTGCTCCCAGCCCGTGGCTCTGCCAACGTTCCCCCAGGACAGCAGCCACAGGGGCCACCTCCTCCAGCAGTCTAAAGGTCACCTGCAGCCACGCCACCGCCTCTTCATCCCTGTCAATTAGCTGAGAGCACGGAATAATAAATAAAATAAAAAATAAAATAAAATAAAATAAAAAATAAACCAAAATAAAACAAAACAAAATAAAACAAAACAAAACAAAACAACTCCATCATAAAACACTTGGGAGAAAACGACTTATCTAATTCTAACCGGAATTTTACGAGCATCCAATTCAAGCAACCTTTTAACAGGAGTAAATAAAAATCTTATTAAAGCAAACAGGAGTGACTCCAGGTGAGAGAGCAGAGCTAAAAATAGCCATGTTTAGCCCCCGATACAAGTGTTCACAATGTCACTGATTGAAAGGAAGCTGCATCTATTTACAGCAGGCCTGAACGCGGTCCAAAACGCTGATGTAGCCTCTTTCTAGTAGGCAAAATAGCAAATTAGAGAACAAAAATATCAAGCTGTTTCCAAATCCTCCCGAAACGTGCTGTGTATAAATACGGAATCCTGACAAACAAAGCGGCACTGACATCTGCACCAGACACGGGCTCCTTTCCCGGCGCTCCGGCCAGCGGCTCCCGGGCAGGAAAAGCTTTGGGAATGTCTCTGCAAAGTCTGCAACGCAGGGGCTGGCGCTGGTCAGGGCACTTAAAGGTCTCCAAGTCCCTCCGAGATGTCTCTCACGATCTTTCTTGCTCGGAGAACTCGGACAACGGCAAGAAGCCGTGGCCAGAGGGACTTGTCACCTCCTGCTCTCTGCAGGACACTGCACCAAGGTGGGGGTCGGGCTCTGCTGCCAGGGAACAGGGGCAGGACAAGAGGAAACAGCCCCAAGCTGTGCCAGGGGAGGCTCAGGTTGGACATCAGCAGGAATTTCTTCCTCGAAAGGGTGGTCAGGCATTGGAAGGGGCTGCCCAGGGAGGTTTGGAGTCCCCATCCCCGGAGGTGTCCAAGGAATGATGGATGTGGCACTCAGTGCCCTGGGCTGGGGACAAGGTGGGGATGGGTCATGGGCTGGACTTGATGGTCTTGGAGGGCTTTCCTGACCCAAATGATTTTGGGATTCTGGGGCATCTCCTCCAAAGAAATGTCTCTCATGCAGAACTGCCCCAGGACAGCAAAGCTCAGCCACCACACCACGGTGACACTACAGCACAGCTGTGTTTAAATCCAGCTGTGGGTGCGTTCAACCTCCCGAAATAGCCCTCAGTGACCTTCAGATCCACCAGCACCAGGCACAGACCTGGGTCACAGCCACAAACACTGGGGCAAAGCCTGCTATCAAACCACATAAAAGCTGTAATTCCCACCGGCCCGCAGTTGTCGCAGAACACCAGATTCAGGCTCCTGTTCTGTACAGTGCCCACACGGAGCTGCCACAGCACAGGAAAATTCAGGCCACCCGAGAGCTCCAGAACCGAGAGAACCACCCATCTCCCTCTCCAGGAACAAAGATTACCAGGGAAAACCGTGTAGGAATTCTGCTCTGACAAGGTCCAAAACCACAAAAAAATCCTCCCAACCCAGAAAGCACCACACATTCCACTACTTTTCTCTCCCTAATCTATTCTTCCCTAACTGAGCCTAATGTTCATTCACTTCGCATTAAAAATAATACATTAGAACAGACTGAAACATATTCCTGTGCATAGAAAGCAGGGGAAAAGAACAAACTGTATTTCACGAGAGGACGTGCATCCAATGGTGAGGAGCACAGAACAATTTCCCTAGAACAGAACCAAATTGAGCTCAAAATTAGGCTGCAAGTTGCCAGGTAGCTTGTTTAATGACGTCTAGAAATCATTATATGAAAATAAGCTTTGGCTAAAAGGTTTGACGTGTTGCCAAAGGAACTTCTTACTTCCAGGCGTATTTTCCAAGAGCTTTTCACCCAGGGAAATCATTGTGCAAGCTTGGTCAGCCCTCTTTCTAAACACCAGACTCGTGCATGCCTGAAATTCCTGCAGGGAGAGGAGCGGGAGAGCTGAGCTGCTCCTCCAGCACTGACACTGGGGACACCATGGAGGGGGTATTCACAAATTCTGGGTCAAACCTCAAAAGCTTGAGGTCTGACACAGGTAAGAGCATCTCAAGCAGTGAATATTAGACTTAAAAAAAGCACTCAATTATCATTATTAGGCTGCCCCATCCCTGGAAGTGTCCAAGGCCAGGCTGGACAGGGCTTGGAGGAACCTGGGATAGTAGAAGGTGGAACTGGATGAGCTTCAAGGTCCCTCCCAACCCAAAACATTCAGGGATTCTCTGAATATCCTCATGAAACAGTAGTTCTGAATACTGAACGTGCGATAAATCATTTTTTAAAGCCATGGAGAGAAAAGAAGGGGGAAAACTTATTTCTGAACCATATTTCCTACATATTTTTCACATGCTGGTCTCCCTCAACATGCAGATTCCAGCTGACTGAAGTCGAGCATCAAAGGCATTCAACACATCAAAGGTGAAAGAAAAAAAAGAGGGTTTTCCACAAGAAAAAGCTCCTCTAAAAGATGGAGGAGTAAGAACACTGAACAGAGACACACAAAAAGATTCTAATTTTTTAAAAGGACTGCTAAACACAGAATTGAAGTGTTTCATTTCAATCAGTTAACGCAAAGAACGTGATTAAACTCCTTCACTAAATCTCATCAAGGAATACAGAGCACTTGAGGTTTTCTTCTTTCTTCACTTGTAAATAGAAGAAACTCCCACCCTTTTGCAACTGGTAATAGAAGGTACCAGCAAGCTGTGGGCAAGCTAACAACCAGGAGCAGCTTAAAAACCTCACGGTGGTGGATTGGGTTTTGTTGTCTCTGTTCTTTCCCCGCATCAAAAATCAGACCCTGAGGGACGTGAAAATTGTTAATTCTCCTGACCGGTATTTTTCCCATTATACGACGCTTTAAAATTAATTACGTAACACCCTCTTATTTTGTGGGAAAATAAAGTGATACTTGGCATGAGTTACATCGAAGATCATTTTGAGGGGTGTTGCTGAAGCTCCTACTGTAGATTTTATGTGCATTGGAGTTGTGTGCCTTGGTGTCAGGGATAAAGAGTATCCAAAGGCACTATGAAAAAGCCAACATCCCTTCATTACTGAGAACCACACTTTTCCTTCTGCCCTGCTCCAAGCTGTGAACTTCACCGTCACCAATTACTGAACACACAAACTGCACCGGGAGCTGCAGTTCTGCTCCTCAGGAAGGGCCTAGGTCCAGGCGTGGTTTTTAAGGTGGGAGCAAGGTGACAGGATTATTTGATGGAGACTCCACAACAGAAGGGTGTTCTCGAGCCCCTGGTGCCAGTACTTGCCTCAGCAAGCTCTGCTCAGTTTGTGAACCACTGTGAAGAGCCAAATTGTTCAGCCAGAGCGTCGAGGAACTGTTGTGCTGTGGTCAAAATCAAAACACAAAGCCAGCAGTATTCAGTCGGTAAATACACACAGCACTTAGGTAAAGAGCAGCAAAACCACTAAAACAACAGTGACAGAGCCCAGCTGATTCTCCTGCAGGAATTTCTGAGCCTTCCTCTGGTTCATTCTGGCGCTCTGAGAAAGCTGCTGTGAGCTGGAGGCTCAGAAACAGGCAGCTCTGCTGGTTTTCCTCTTTTAATCACAGAAATTACGGGCAGAAGTACCTAGAAACATTACGAAACTGGTTTGCACGTTTTTGAGCCCACCCATCCAACCTCCATGGACACGTGTGACAGCAGGATGGCACAGAGGCCCTGGCTGGACAGGGCACTGCCAGGGAAGGGGGTTTGCCAGGTGTGTTGCCCACGTTCTTTTACAGGACAGATGTTGGTACGGATAAAGAGAAAGCATCTGGAAATGGGATAACTGACAGCCAGAGCTCCCCAGCTCCTCTGCTCTGCAACTCTGACCACCCTTAAATGCACTGCTGAAAGTGAGAACTCTGAATAGCTCCAGTAATTTAGATCCAACTGATTGGTGCTAGTTCTGAGCCGTTCTGTTACTGCTCAGTGATCCCTCTGAGGGGAATGAGCAGCACTGGCAGGACCAGAGAATCTGCTTTATTAGTAACACACAGCTATGCAGGTAAAACTCATTAAAGCTGTTATTATGCCACCTTACAGACATGGCAAACTAATATTTCCCTATTTCACAGTGGCGTTCAGAGACCTAATTAGCCCGTGAACTGTTTCAAGACACATTGATAAAAACGCCATGGGAGTGCAACTGTTTCAGACTGACTGAGGAATTGCTGGGTGGGGAGAAGGGGAAATCAAGATCGTGTGGGAACAGTGGTGGTGAACATGGAGAAGGTTCCACCAGGAACGGGTGAAGAAAGCCCAGGTGAGGACAAGCAGAGAGAAAACACCACCTTTGGGATGAGAGTCACCTTGCACAGTATTAATCACAGAATACCCAGAGTTGGAAGGAACCCACAGGGATCATCAGTCCAGCTCCTGGCCCTGCACAGACACCCCAAAAATCCCACCCTGTGCCTGAGAGTGTTGTCCAAACGCTCCTGGAGCTCTGGCAGCCTCGGGGCCGTGCCCATTCCCTGGGGAGCCTGGGCAGTGCCCAGCCCCCTTGGGGGAAGATCCTTTCCCTGATATGCAACCTAAACCTCCCTGACACAAGCCAGGGCAAAGGGAGCTCGAGGAGAGGCTGGAGAGGGCTGAACCAACCACCCAGGGCCCCTCTGATCCAAAAGGAATGAATTTTCCTACAGGCTCCCAGGGACACACCTCTGGCAGGTGCACAGCAGGGCAGGCGTTTGTGTTTGCGAGCGCTCGCTGGAAGCTTCCCTGGACACACCCAAGGGAAATGCCATGCAAATAATTCATCATTTGTTCTCTCTGTAATAGAGTGGTATTCCTCAACGCTCTCTTCTTCTCCCTTATGATACTACTTCAGTTCAAAATTGCCAGTTTGCCTGGAATTCTTGATAATTTAACCCAAAAAACCGTATAATTGCACTGCTCTGCTGAGATAAAGACTTTCTCCCCATGCCTTTTATCTTCCAGGAACTGTACTGCATATAAATGCTAATCTACCAGGATGTACATCATCCATCAGGGGAGGTTCCAGATGATAGGGTATATATTTTTCCTATTTTAAAGCTCAGATTTAACCTGCAGCTCCCCTGGGAAATCACACAACTCAGCATCTTCAACCCCCCCCACAAAAGCAGGCAGGGGGATCAGGCTGCAGCCCAACAAAGAAATGCTCAATTATTTATCATCAAAAGAAAATCCAAAATGAATACATGCATTTTCATAGTGCCTTTGGATACTCTTTATCCCTGACACCAAGGCACACAACTCCAATGCACATAAAATCTACAGCAGGAGCTTCAGCAACACCCCTCAAAATGATCTTCGATGTAACTCATGCCAAGTATCACTTTATTTTCCCACAAAATAAGAGGGTGTTGAAAGAAACGTAGCTTCCAGTAACACCGAAATTATGACATAACAAAAGAGATCTCAACTCTTAACGCTCATTTGGTGAAAAACACCGCAAGCAGCAACAACGGGCCGACTTCTAGAAGGCTCAGAGTGGGGATTTTCTCTCTCGCTGTCCCCCCCGCCCCCGTTAGGTGCGAGCAGAGAAGCGTGTGAGGAGCAGATCCCCTGGGAAATGTCTCACGTTCACGGTTTCTGTTTCGGTTTGCAGCCGCGCGGTTTCCGATGCCCTCCCCGTGGTTTGGGCTCCGCGTTGTTTTTAACTGATCACGGAGCTGTGAGAGGACGGAAGGGCTTCCACAGCCCCCTGAGAACCTCCTGCAGGGCCTGTCCACAACCCACGCTCCCAGGCTGATCTTGTACTGAAAGCCAGAAACGCCATGAGGAAGAGGAAGAAGACCGGTCTTCAAGCAGCATTTTAAATGTCATGTTTTGTTTGGAAGGCAACTTCCTAATTTTGGTGGTGACTACCTCTTGTGCGGTGGCTGCCAGGTCAGAACCAGAACCTCAGAGTAAAACCACTTTGAGCAAACAACCTGTGCCCCTGCTTTTACAGAAAACCCACCCAGTTACGATGTCCCTGCTACCTGGCTGCACATTATTTAACATTAAGGTACCAGAACAGAGCAAAATAATCACAGCGCTCATGACACGGCTCAGAAAAGTCATCCCTGCTCACTTCACAGCCAAAAAAACTCAGGTGCTTTTCTTTACTCCCGACCAAGTTTTATTGCCTTCATTGTTATTTCCTCAGAGGACTATTTAATTAGTCCAGAATGCCAACAGCACATAGATCTTCTGCTTAAATTAAACAATAGCTTAAATAATGCTCTAGGGAGGCACTTTTTCCCAGCCTGTTATTTTTAGGCAGCTCAGGGAGCGCGGTGCCAGCAGAAAGAGGAAGAGCAAGAATGTTTTTCTCAACCGATTTTAACTCCTATCTAATGATTAGCACCAGAGCTCTGAAACAACGAAACAGGAGTCCATAACTAGAGAAAGAAGCAACAGAAAGCACGATTCACTGCCCCCCAAAAAAAAACCGCCCTAGCTGTTCTCGCCCCAGTTTCGGTTGGGGATTTTTTTGGGTTTGTTTTTTTTTTTTACAGAAAGTTGTCCCTGCCCAAGCTGGAGGAAACAGCAGCCAGAAGGGTCAGCTCGAGCGCATTTCTCTCCAACTGAGGAGGGCAGGCACAAAAGCGCCCGTGCAGGAGGAGCTACAAAAATAAGACCAAACGCTCTGGAAGCTGAGGAGCTACAGAACGAACACGATCCACGCTGAGCTGGATCGGGACAATGGGAGCAGGGAAGGGGCTCAGAGCCCCCACAAGCCCCCGTGGGTAGGAAGCAGCACTGATGCAGATGGCAAAATGCTTCTCCTTCCCCCCCACCCCCCCGCTGGGAAAACCTCCAGCTTGGAAGCTTGGTTGAGGAGGATATGGAAGACAGTGGAATGAATCACCTCAAGAAAGATCATCCCTCACTCTGCGAAAGTGGATGGTAAATAAGGAAAAAAAAAAAAAAAAAAGGTTTGTAACTTGTTACGTCAACTACAAGTTGTTTTAATTAGTTCTGTTTCACGAAAATAAAACTGAGCCACCTTCGGGGGGAGGGGGGTGAAAAATGCAAGTTACTTCCTAGGCAAGGTGAAAAATTTACACTGCAGCAAGACCAGCTGCTGAAACAGCTAAAATACGTCCTGTTCTCATCCTTCCCCCAGACCCAAACCCCACGGCTCTGCACGAGATGAGAAACTGAGAAGGGCGTGAAAGAACTGCCACGTCCCACCAGCTCTGGGAGACGAGAGCAGCCTGTTTGCCTTCACGAGGGTCTCAAGCACTCACCAGAGAACCCCAAGGCTGAACCTAAGCCAGGCACGGAGCTGTAGGATGCAGCTTTGACATCGCAGCCCAGAATTCCTAACCCAGCTTCGCTCCCTCCCTCGCAGCGCAGTTTTGTCTGCAAGCCCAGAGTCAGACACGAGAGCCGCCGAGCTGTGACTGGCAGCAAGTTTGCTCCAAAGCACTTAATAACCAGGATAATCCTGTTCTAAGGCAATGTTATGATCTAACAGATTCCCTCGAAGGCCTGGCGGCACCTTGGCTGCAGCAGCCCCCGATCTGCCCATCTCCCACCTGCCCTCCGAGGGCAGGGGCTCTCCAAGTGTCCCCACCCCACAGGGACAAGGACTCCGCGGGCAGTTTTAATGCACTCGTGAAGCAGAGGGGATTCCACGTGTAAATTATGGATATTGGGACACCAGAGTCACAGAATGGGGTTCGGTTTGAAGGGACCTTATAGACCATCTCATCCCACCCCCCGCCACGGGCAGGGACACCTTCCACTAGCCCAGGCTGCTCCTAGCCCTGCCCAACCTGGCCTTGGGCACTTCCAAAAACCTCTGAAAACGTCTCTTTTTCTAAAGAAACTCATAATCTGGTGTTGTAGCAAACAGGATGTGGTAAAAGAAAACCAGCTAAAGGTGGTTACGCACTCGGCTTCGAGACAGGCTGTACTTCCCCAAGAGGCTTCTGCTGTGGAGGAAGCAGCTTCTGAAGGAACAGCCGGCTGGGCTGGGCTGCCAGCGCTGCCAGAGCGCTCTTCTGGGTGCTTCTCTGAGCTCCACGTCCTCTGACTCACCAGGACATTCTTAGAGAGCTCAAGATCGTTCTGGAGCATCACTCAGGGGGCAAACAGCAGCGCCAGCACCGAGGGATGAGAGCAGCCTGTTTGCCTTCCCAAGGGAAGAGATGCAAATAGGGGACAGACGCTTGTTTATGCAAATCTGATGGGAGCCTCCGCGCCATTTTCATCCCTGATGAGCTTCCTGCTCTTATCCCGATCCCAAAGGTTCTGGTTTCCGAGCCAGAGCTGTCCCTGTTGACTCCCTGCAGTTGCACACCTGGCAGGAAGGGAATTTGGGCCAACCTTTGGCAGTGGGACCAGGAAAGCACTGACCCTATAATGATTTTAGGGCTCACTACGAATAAACACCTGCAGATGATGAGACCAGCACCATAATTAGACACATTCACAGGGAAACATCCACAGGAACGACTCCACGCTGACATCAGAGCCCTTGTATCAGACAGCTGATCAAAGCCTGGGTTTACATTTGAAAGGATACTGAAAAAGAGAAAAAAAAAAAACAAACCAGTGACCTGGAGTTGTGAGAAAGAATTTAGGTCTGGGAGAAAAAAAAAAAAAAAACCAAAACCAACGAAAAACCAGTTCTCATCTAGAGCAAGGAAAAACTGGGGAGCTCGGTGCAGTGCAAGNGCAGGGAAAAAAAAAAAAAAAAAAACCAAAACCAACCAAAAACCAGTTCTCATCTAGAGCAAGGAAAAACTGGGGAGCTTGGTGCAGTGCAAGGATGGAGCAGGGAGTGCTGGGTGGCTCCTCAGCTGGGGAAATAACAGCCCGGGAGATGGGATCCCAGGCAGCAAGGGATGATCCGGCAGAATCGCTCGGAGATCCAGGCTCACGGAAGCTCCCCGGAGCTGGAGGAGCATCCCGTGGGTCCCCCCCCACCCCCAGACAAAGAGACAACAAGCAGAACAAAAAGGTGATTAGGCTTTTAATTACCTCCCCGTGCCTCTTCTCACAGCCCTTTGCACAACGCTCGCCTAAAATTGCAGGTACTTTACCACAAGCAATTATGCTAATGTCTGGAAACAGAGCTAATTGAATGGCAAAGAACACGCTAGAAAACGCAATCAAATTTAAATGAACAACCACAGTAAGGAAATACTGTATTTTCCAGAGCAATGCAAAGTCTGCTGTTTAAAAACAGTCGTGTTTAGCTTTAATCTTTTTTTTTTTTTTTTTTAATTCCGTTGTAAATCCTATTTCGGCTTCAGAATTAACTGAAACTCCTGCACAGCATTCACAGAACTGCTCCTCATTTCCAGGTAATCCAGGGCAAGTCCTGCTCTGACTGTACCCGGGGAGAGGAGGAGGAAACCTCTCCTCTGTGCACAGAAACTAATATGTTAATGAAACTCTAAAATTCCAGGCTTAATGGCTACTGCCAACATGGGGGGGAAAAAAAAAAGAAAGATCTAATCCTTCCAAGGTTCCAGTTACCTAACTATAATTGCTGTAACTTATCAAAATAACTGCAACAGTCCTCACTGTAGCTGGTAATGAAAAGTATTCAATTATATAAATAGAAATATCCATTACATAGAAGATGGTCTGTTCGACTTCTTTTTTTATAGAGGGAGAAAGAAAAAAAAAAAAAAAAAAAAAAAAAGGACTTCTTCATTTCACTGCCCCCAAAGAGACTCAGTTGAAGTCAGGCTGTGTTTGGTTGCTTAAAATTCCGCTTATTTTGCAACTGCCAGGCTACAGCAAAATATAAATGATTCAGCACAGGCGCTGGAGCTGAAGCGCACGCTGAGGTGTCAGCACAAGCAAACAAGGTATCTGTGCATTTCCATGGCAAAAGTTTTGGCCACAATAAAAAGTCTTCATTTTAAGCACAAGCACAGACCACGCTCCCGTTGCTGGGAAGCTCCCCAAGACTTCCAGTGGCTCTGAGACCCAGGAACGACGCTCTGAGACACGAGAACACCGAGTGTTTCAGCCTGACAATACCTGAAACTCCCACCCCAGTGAGCTGCACGCTGCCAGGCAAGCAGCAAGGCTTTGGGGCACTGCTGCTCCGGCCAGAGGGGAGGCCACTGACAGCTCAGCCAGCCCAAAGGTGCCCCCAGTGCACCACTTTTCCTGGGAAACCAGGAGCTTTGTTCACTACAGTCTCACTTCAGACAGGAATAAAACCACTGACCTCCTCACTCCCCATTTTCCAAGACAGGAGCAGCTGTCCTATCCCAGCCAACCCCCTCCTCAAATCTGCTGGACAAAGATCTCACGAGCCCCTCATGAAATCCACTCCCTGCTTTATTACCCACACTACCACTAAAATTTTAAGTTTTATTCACATCCAGATTTTTTTTTTTTTTTTTTTTTTATTTTATTTCATTGACACATTAAAGCTGTGGAAAATGGGACTAACCTCATCATTTCTGCAACAGCTTTTCTGGTTTTGAATCATGTTCAACCTCACTTCTCCCTTCCACTGCACACATCACACCCTATTTCAATACTTCCCTGTAGGTCAGATTTAACAGACTGCTCAGTAAGGTCTGCTCATTCCCACTGCTCTTTCCTGGACTCTTCCCAGCAGGTCCATGTATATTTTTTTTTTAATCCACTGCCAGGATGGACACAGCACTCTGCCAGAAGAGGATTATTTCACATGCCTCACTGGCTACAACACTGATTTTATATTTAGTCGTGTGATCCAGCTGAGCCAACACAGCCCAGGGCTGGCTGTCACGGCCAAGTCCCTGCCCCGAGGGTCCCCACGCTGAGCCTGTGAGATTGCTCTGGCACAGGTGGAGAGGAAGGACGCTGCTGGATTGCCCTGGGACCGCTGCATCTTCCCCCTCCCCTGGTTTACGGAGTTTTTGTCGCCGTGCCCTTGTCCCCGGCGTGCCACAGCAGAACACAGAGGCTCTTCACCCCAACACGGATCTCTGATGTTCCCGTGCAAACTCCCTGGACCCAGCTTTCCGTGGAATGCTGATTTAACTGCTCCACAAGCCCATTTTCCCAGCAGTTTCACCCTCTGCACGCAGCAGCTTCACCCAGGCTGCATCCCCCCGTGCTGTGAGCAAGAACACCATGTCAGAGGGTCAAGACAACACATCTGGGATCTTTTCTCCTGCTCCCTTATCAACAGGCTCATTACCTCCACAAAGAAAAAAAAGTTTAACTGATGTGACACATTATATTGTTGACAAGCCCATACCAAGTAATATAATTTTCTCCTCGATGTTTCCAAATAATTTAATTATTTTCCCTGTAGTTTTCCAGAACCTGAAGTTGACAGATTGCCCTTGCTTCGTCTTCTTCCCTTTCACAACATTTCATCTTCTTGAAGACCTTTGTTTCACCAAGTCCTGCCCACCCTCCAGTGTTCTTCAGACAATCTACAGCGCTGGTTTCTCAGCAGGCACCCCAGAGAAACGCAAAAACCAAACTGATCCGGAAAATATCTACGCCAGCAACATTGTATTGAGACGGTGACTTACCAATTTTCTGATGAAAGATCTTGTCGAAGGTTAATTCACCCCTTTCCTCGAGGTATTTCTGCATAACGCTGCGGATGCTGAAAGAAAAAAAAAAAAAAGGGGGAAAAAAAAAGGAGGAGTTACTTGAAATCCAAGCTTTTTTTTTTTTTTTTTTTTTTTTTAAAAACTTTGTAAAAAAGATGNCCAAGTTTTTTTTTTTTTTTTTTTTTAAAAACCTTTGAAGAAAAGTCAGGTGGGGAGCCCTGGGGTCACTTCCCTGGTCACCCACTGGTGCTCTTTATTCCTGCCTCGGGTTTGGTTTGCACTGGGAAGGAACTGCACGAGCTCACCCCGGCATCAGCCACGCAACGAGCCAGCAGCAGCACACTTAACATCTACTCTGCCTAATTTATAATGTCACAGTCACTCACTTAAACCACATTAACAAAGATTTCCTTTATTTGTCGAGCAACCTCAATGTTCATTGTAATGTAATGCCCATAAAAATTTCATATGGGCAACAATACGAGGACATAAATTTTAAAATCAATGCGAGCCAGCGGTGCTGGGCCTTGGTAAAGCAACTCTATTGTCACAGCATCCAGTCAAAATTCCACCAGACTTTCTCTGCTTCCAGTGTTAAAATCGATAATTTCCATACATGCTATTTATTACTATAATTATACTATTTATTATTATAATTCTACTGTTTATTACTATAAAAATAACCCTGAACAAAGTACTCATGCTCTAAACAAGGCCATTAAATATCACTCATATTTCTGCAGCAGCAAGACTGAGCAGTTAATCCTTGCCGACCTCAGGGATGTCCCCTCTCGTGTGCTCACAGGGACCCCATCATCAGAAGTGCTGAGAAACCTCCCAAATGCTGACAAACATCTCCTCCACAGAGGGAGGAAAGTATCCACACTCCTCCTCAGAGAAGGACCTGAGGCACGAAGCCGGAATGACTTGACCAGAAAAAAAGTCTATAATAAAGCCAAGGACTTCGCTGGAAGGCCCTAAACCCCCTTGTAGGAAAATCTCCTATTAATAGTTTTCTGTGTATCTCCAAGTCCCACATGGGGCACGGATCTCTGAGCAGTGTGATCCAAAGCGAGAGCTCTGGAGGCCAACCACCACATCAAGTCAGACAAGAACTGGGAGGGCTAAACACTGTTAATCGGGTTTGAGATCATAAATTATTCAGTGACGAACTTGCTGTTTATTTGTTCATTAAGAACTGGGTCTGCTCTCTGTGTATTTTAACAATCTAAACAAAATACTGGTTTTAAATGAACAGGAAGCAGTAAATGAGAGACTGTGCAATCACAGAATGGTTTGGATTGGAAGGGATCTTGAAGAACACCTTGTTCCACCCCCTGCCACGTGCAGGGGCACCTCCCACTATCCCAGGTTGCTCCAAGCCCCATCCAACCTGGCCTGGGACACTTCCAGGGATGGGGCAGCCACAGCTTCTCTGGGCACCCTGTGCCAGGGCCTCCCCACCCTCACAGGGAACAATTTCTTCCTAAAATCCAACCTAAATCTTTTGCCAACCAGACCTTCCCTCTCATCCCTTTGTGCCTACAGAGGACCCACTGGAGATGAACAAGCCTGGCACGAGCTCCCAGAGCCCAGAGCTCCCCCTCCTTGGTGCTGCCATCGCCCCCCGGCACCGTCCCGTTCCCACTGACCACCAGACCAGCAGTAACAGAATAAGCCTTTTTCATAATAATGACATCAAGAAAGCTCTCCTCTTTGCTCCAAAGAGCGCACTGCAAGAAATTACATCAACAGCTCTTCGGCCCAGACAATGGGGAGAAGATAATGAAAATTTAACGTGTGACTGAAGCGCCCGGGAAAACAGAGATTGTGTAAGGAGCAAACCTCTCCAGCGCTTCCTCCTCTCCCGACATCCCGTACTTCTGGTCTGATGGATAACGTCAAAGGAACAAAATGTCTTTTGCAGCCACGGAATCTGAACAAATCTGTAAAATGATCACAGGCTACGAGGAGTCCGCGCTACGTTCTAGCTCCTCAACGCTCGCGCCCTTTTAGAATCATTGCTGCTTATCAAGAAGAATAAACAGCAATAAATTACATGGAGAGGATTATGACTATCCAGAGTAATCACCTCCTAATTCTCACATGAAAGCTACAGGTAGAAATCCTCTGGAGTTCAAAGACTGAAGCAGAGTCCACGAAGCAGAGTCCTTCAGAAGGACGGAAAATTTTAAAATGGAGCTCAGCACATTCCAAAACAGGAAGAAAGGTCCCCTCTCTGCTTTAGCCCATTGACTCATTAGTCGCCCTACACGTAAACAATCCGGGATTAAAAGCTGCATTTCACAGAAATGCAGCCATTTCTGAAAAGCTTTCCCTGGCCAGAGATGCCATCAGCACAAACCACGCGCTAATGCAAGAAGTGGCCGTTTCTGCACGAGTTCATCTCAGTTCACAGCATGATCCACCTTAATAGCAGCACTCACAAGGAGCAGAAACAAAAGTTGGCTAAAAACAAAATCCGGGGAGACTTCAGAAACAAAAGCGCATCCAACTGGACTGCAGCAAAACCTTTTTTGTTCATATATTTTTTTTCTTTCCAAAGAGGAAGAAAACAGCAAACAACAAAAAATTGACCGTGCACATACCAGCAAGCCAACTGAAGTACGTTTAGGGCAAGTCAAAAGTCAGGCCTAAGATTTGGTGAGAAACGCAGCTTGGACTCTGGGTACACCTTTCTGGGCATTTTTACTAAAAGGGTGGTCAGGCACTGGAAGGGGCTGCCCAGGGAGGTTTGGAGTCCCCATCCCTGGAGGTGTGCAAGGAACGCTTGGATGTGGCACTCAGTGCCCTGGGCTGGTGACAAGGTGGGAATCAAGCACACGTTGGAATCGATGGTCCTGGAGGGCTTTTCCAACCTCGATGATACTGGGATTCTGAAATTGCTGGTTTAACTGGGAGCACGGGGCAGCCCTTTGCCCCTGGCCCCGGGGAGATGCCCAGCAATGCCTGGGTGAGGGCAGCTGGGTGCTCCTGCACCTCTGAGAGCCCCTGGGTGAAGCTGCCCTCAAAGAAGGAGCTGAACAAACACCCCAGGCCTGCAGAGCAGGTTGGAGCACACTGCCTGCCCCGAGCAGGCAGAAGATGACTTATCTGCATCCTCATCAAACCATAAACTCTGCGAGCAGCACGGGTCACTCCAACCAGGTCAGCTCCTCCACCTGCCCAGAAAAGGGATTTATTTCAAGCATGAGCTGAAGAGTCTGCTGAAAGGAGCTTCAAGCTGCATCTTGGAGCTCTAGTTACTCCACCCTTGATCAAAGAAACCTGCTGACAAGCAGCCTTCAAGGTTAAACTCCATTCTGGAATTAAACAGCTCTCGCTGTCTACGAGCAGCCTGGCAGGGCACCGGCAGCAGCCACAGTGCCAAGGTCGGCACAGGAGGAAAATGTCTACTTGAAAACATGTCTGAAAAGCTAAGAAGAAAACACATTATGTCCTTTCTAACATAGAAAGGGCCATGTACGGCAAGAGCATCCACGATCCTCCCTCCCAGACGAGTCCCAGCAGGAGCAGCAAACCAGAAGGAGCCTTGGAGAGGAGCTCGGCCAAAGCCAGGACTCGTCCTTGGCTGCTGCACCGGACAACAACAGCCACTCCTGCTGTTCCCCCGGAACACAGCAGTGACAGCCTGGGACTCCAAGGAGAAGCATGCCAAGCGGGAGGAATGAAGCTGCTGCTGGGTGTCCAAGTGTCAGCAGAGCCCAAGGATGGCCACTGGAACTGAGGAACCATCCACAGAGCAGCCAGAGCACAACCACAACGGATGCGGGAATATGCCCGAACCAGGACTCAGAGAGGAGAGGAAAACAAACAGCACTCGTTCTGATACTTCCAAGAAAGATGGAGAGGGGCTTTTTCCAAGAGCATGTCACAACAGGACAAGGGGGAATGATTTCAAACTGGCGAAGAGGAGGTTTAAATTAGACATTAGGAAATATTTCTTCCGGTGAGGGTGGAGAGGCCCTGGCACAGGCTGCTCAGAGAAGCTGTGGCTGCCCCATCCCTGGAAGTGTCCAAGGCCAGGCTGGACGGGGCTTGGAGCAACCTGGGATAGTGGAAGGTGTCCCTGCCCGTGGCAGGAGGTAGAACTGGATGGGCTTTAAGGTCCTTTCCACCCAAACTATTCCATGATTCTATAAAAGTTCTGCTGTTCATTTCACACGGATTTTGTCCCTGAAGTTCTTCTGAAAGCAACTCACACCTCAGAAAAGGAAAGGGCACAGAACAAGGCAACGGGGTATATACAATACTCCTGCTACTGGAACTAGGTCAACAAGCTCCTTACTACTGGCCTTCCTACTATTGGATCTTAAAGGAGCTTTGAATTATTTATCATCAGAGCAGATGATTTTTTCTTGTACATCAATAAGAGTTCAGATTTGCGGGATGTTATCTGGCGCAGAGGTGCACATACGCACACCACAGCTCGGAAAAACAATGACCAGCATTAAAGAACCACACCTGCATTAAGAAGGAGCAGTTCCAGTCATTAATATATTCTCCAATAGGCCAAAACAGAAACAGGAGAACAGAAAAACGAAGTAAGAATGAAACAGCAGCTTCACAGAGACTGAGAAGAGCTTAGTAGTTCAGGATTTAACTCTACCAACATTCCCTGTATCGTCACGAGCAGGTCATAAACTATATCTGCTCAGACCCCCAGTCTGTAAAATAAAGCTGGATTTATTTTTTCCCTCCTCTTTGCCGTCAGAGCAGGTACCATCCCTCTGCCACTTGTGGCTCCTGTATACAACAGCACACTAAGCTCCTGATGGCTCCTGGCATGTCCAAATCAACAATTATTTCAAGAAAATGCCAGATATTCATCCGCTCCATGGCCAGTGCTTTGACTGCCAAGGTTTGGCAGTGCCTGTCCACTCCCTGAACTCCCAACACCTCGTCTCCACGCCACAGCCACCTCCATTTATTCCTGTGTCAGGGGTAATAAACACTGAACACTCGCAGAGCGCTGAACCCATTTCACTCCGCTTCCTCTCGGATTGCACCCAGCTCAAAGTTCAGCAGAAGTCAATACTTCTCCAAATGACTCGGTTCTCAACGCTGTAAAATCCATTTCGCACGTTTTCGCTGCGGCTCCAGCAGCTTGTGGGGCAAATTCCCAGCACGGAAAGCCAGCAAAGATCATCACACCATCTAAACTGGTACTTTTATCTGTTACTTGTAAACTTCACAGAATCACACTCAGTCTTGGAGGTCTTTCCCAAAGCAAATCATTCCGTGAGTCACTTATTACTTAGTGCAAATGCTCGGTGCTGACAAAGCAATGAGTGACCCCAAACTCTGATTTCTCCCTGTGAACACATCACACCACACGCACACCCCACCTCCACGGGAACTCTGCCATTTTCTGGCCCAACTTTCACCCATTTCTGCCCCATTTTGCATCCTCACACCCCCCCCAAAGTTCACACCAAGCCACCACTGTGGTGAACTAATGCTCTTAGAACTGTCGTGGGAGATTAGCAACATATTTCACCCCAGAGCACTGCGGGGTGGAAGGGATTAGAGCTCAGCAACACCTGCCCACACCCCCCTCCTGTCCCTGCATCAGCAGCTTCACTTATGCAAACGATTTTAATGGAGAAAGTTTACAAGGAGGGAGCCAGAAGCAGGAGCTCCAACTTCACAAAACACCAGCCCCGAGATCCTTGAGGATCGCTGGCATTTATCAGCGCTGAAATCTGAAACTAATATAAAAAGCTTCTAAGCACATGAATTTTGCAGGAATAATTACACCAAATTGCAGTGTCAAGGACCTGCCCTTCCACCAGATTGCCGCTGCTGAGAAATTACAAGAAAGGGAAATCAGAGCAAAATCACATCTCCTCGCTCCGGCTGCAATTAAGGCATTCGCCAATCATAAATCACTTTCTTTTTTTTTTTTTTAAACAAACACAAAATTACTGAAGACGTGCCAATTTTTTCTAATCTCTCTCAATCTCAAATGTTTAGAACTTTCTCTGCGAGTAGCAAGTATAAACCTTGACTGAGAGACTAAGAACTACGGCCAACGCTGACAAACGCCTCTGATTTATTTATTCATTTATAGGCTCAGGATGCAATTTTACAGAGATTTTAAATGTTTATTTTCACTCTCCAAATCCATCATAAAAGTTGCTAAAATTGGACCAAAGATCCTGCCCCAAAGGCCTCTGAACTGAAAGCATGACAGGGTCAACAAGTACAATTCAAAGCACTGGCAGGATGGCCCGGAGCCACTACAAGCCAAGAGTGGGTTGTTTTTTTCTCTTTGTACAAGTGCATTTAAAAGGTTCAGCAATGCAAGACTGATCAAAAGTGAAAACTAGGATAAAATATTTGGCCAAAGAATCAGATCTTTCAAAGCTCTTTTAAAACAACAAGTTAAAACTACAGGAATGTTCCTGTAGTTTTGAACAATTAGGAAAATCTCGGGTTAAAAAAAAAAAAACACACCAAAACCCTTAATAAAAAATTTAGAGGACTGATGAGCAACACAGAATTGCTTCAAACACGAAAAACGAACAGAAGATGATAGAGGAGAAATGGAGAAGCCAGATTGGAGACTGGAAAACAACAAAAAATGATGAGAAGGCTCAAAAGGGAATGTCACTCCCAAAGCTGTGTCCCACTCCCATGGCTGTCCCGGCCTTCTCTCTTGAGACATCAAGAGTACAACATCCACACGCGATTTGTCTTCTTTTAATTGACTTATGGGGATTGTTTAGGTTGGAAAAGCCCTCAGAGACCACCAAGTCCGACAGTTCCTGTGCCAAGGCCATGTCCCCAAGTGCCACATCCACATGGCTTTTAAATCCCTGCGGGGATGGGGACCCCACCGCTGCCCTGGGGTGGACAGCCCTTTCCATGAAGGAATTTTCCCTGATATCCCACCTAAACCTGCCCACTGACGCAACTTGAGGCCGCTTCCTCTGAGCATCATCTCTAACTCCGTTCACCACCACCCTCTGCACCCACCACCCCTCTTCTCCGCTCCGAGCTCAGCTTCACGGAGCTCCTTTTCCCCGCCGAAACGGAGGCAAGGAACGCGACGAACGACGGCAGCCAAGTCACGTCCCCGGAGCTGTCGCGCGGAGGCTCGTTCCGCGCTCGGCCCCTCGGGACACGGGTGTCTTTCTCTCCGAGCTCTGAAGCGCCGAGCGTTTCGCTGGGTTCCCCGGGAGCTTTTTAATTTCCCGGGAGGACGAGGAAGCCGCCGGGAGCTCTTCCCTCGCGTGCACCTCGAGGTAGAACTCCCCCAAGGAGCGCCCGGCAAATTCCCAGCTCCCGTGCCGAGATCCCGGCGGGGCTGCGGGAGCCGGGAGCGCGGCTGGTGCCCGCCTGCTGTCACACACATCCCCGACTCAATCCCCAACGATGGCTCTGATCCTGCACGGCTCCACCAGATCCCGAGAAATCCGCCCTTTCCCCGGCTCCCTCCTCAACAGGACGCGACACGTGCTGACAGGACAAATTCCTGGCACGCTGGGAAGGGGGCTGAGGGGCTCTGCGCTCCTTCAAACACTTCCAAAAATTGTTATTTATTTCTGCAAGGCGTATTTATGTAGGTGTTTAGTCAGTGTTGGAATGATTTTTTTTTTTTGGATAAGTATGGGGTGAAGCTCCTGTGGAGAACAGCTGTATTTTCCAAGCTAGAAACTGCTGCTTTTGCACCAATTTAGTTCAATTAAATTATGTTATTTGGTTTATGCACCTGGACCTGACGGCTCCTGATAGGCTTTTTACTAATTTTATTAATTACCAAAAAAAAATAGGGCTATTATTGATAAGAAGATTAAACCAGGCCATTCCACATGATTTCACCAGAACAGAAACCAAGGGCTGCACACGCTCGTGTCCTGATGTTATAGTTCCAGCGTTGGCTGAAACCATTTCACACAGGAAGGTCTGGGCACTGAAAAGCCATCAGCTATAAAAGGAGCAAGAGCTGTAAAGTTCATTAATCTTACTGAAAAAACATCTGGCAGGTCCCACAGCACCTGCAGCCCACCTGCACCAGGCACGGGACCACACGAGTGCTTCACACCTATAACACAACATCGCATTTCAGAAGCTTTCCCCAAAAACACAGCTGGAATCATCCCTCTGTTTTTAGCACAGGAACAGAAGGCTGCACGCTGCTCTCCCCCCAGATCACCCTTATGTACCTTTTTTTTCTTAATTAAGGTAATGACGCCTGAGGGAAGGTCTATGCTGCAAAAACATACGCTGCAATCCTACAGCATCCCCAGGGAGAAGTAATTGGAGCATCTCTCTGAAGGCCAGATGTCTCCTTCCTGTGCCCAGAGATGCTCCAAGCACCGGATGCTCAGGAGCTGAGACAGTCGAGGCCCTCCACTGAGGCCCAGAAAATTCAGCTTCAACTCCTGCACCTGCCCGAGGTGCTACGTGCCAACAAAGGTACACCAGGTATTCCCTAACGGGCTCCTGATCTGTGCAGCGCAGGTAACAACGAGCTGTCCTTCACCCAGGCTCTCATCCCTTGTCTCTCAAAGCTCTGCAACAGGACTTTCATCCTCCTGTGCTCCCCTGTCTGACATCAAAGTAGGGGACGCTGCAGGTACAGGAACAACTGAATTCCCGAGAGAGAGAGAGAGCACCCAAACAGAGCCAAGAGCAGCACCCACAGCAAGCAGGAGCCCTCCCATGCAGCCTCCTACACTGGCAGGCCATAATCCCATCCCTAGGCATGCATTCTTCCCAAGAAAAGCGCCGTAGTACGAAGCTGACTGGAGATGAAAAGCGAGCACACGTTGTCAGCAGCCCCGGCATTCTGCACGCACACCAAATTATTTCCAGGGAGCCATTTCTGACTGCCTTCACACAACCACACGCTTCTGCCGGCAGCAAAGCGGGGAGGCTGAACTTCCAACCAAAATTTCACTGCTCTGTCTCACCCTCAGCTAGTCCACCAAAAACCACAAGTGTTCAGCCTTTCTAGTGCTGTTAGCTCAGAAAAAAACAAGTCTTTCCCCTTCCTCAGGCAGTTCCCAATGAACCCTCACGTGTGCCTTTTCACGCCAGCAGTGCTAGGTAGCAAGATAAGCTTCGGTTTACTCATTTAAGCTTCAGATTTTGGACATCAGGAAGAATTTCTTCATGAGAAGGGCTGTCAGGCCCCAGGAAGGTGCCCAAAACTGAACAGTTTCCTTGCAGCAACAAAGAAGCACCTAGGGAGACGCAGAGGGCTGACATGGGCAGAATAGCAACAAAGATGAAAATTACACGAGCAATTGTCAGGGAAATTTTCCCAGAGACAGCGCCATAAATGAATAAACACAACACGGAGGCGTTAAGCAACGCCAGAGAAAACACCACCAAAGTCACCCAGACTGACAGCAGAGACAGGGGAATGTGAGCCTGCAGCTCAAAGAGATTTACAGAAGTTTCACGAGGTGCAAGAACTCCCTGAAGGCCACCTCAAAGAAAGAATCGAAATCCACAGAAAGAGCAAAGTGAGGCCAAGAGAACAGAATTACAAAATCAGAAGCAAGAGAGAACAGAGCAATGATGCTTGACCCCGAGCAGGAGATGTCATTTGGATTTCGGCAATATTCAGCACCATCAGAGGAGGAAAAGAAATCACAAACAGCTCAGGGTAGAATTGGGAAGGCAAATCAACCTCTGTGTTTTCATCAACCCTCAATCAGAGTTTTAAACGAGCCAGTTTGAATACTGGGTAAGAAAGCAAAGGGCACATCAACCACTCTACAAGAAGCAGCTGGGTACCAGGGGCCAGTCTTCACCTGTACAAGCAAAGATGGGATGATAACTGAGGGAAAATGTCATGTTAAAAGCACGACTTTTAAGAAAAAAGTGACTGCAGCACGCTCCCTTTTCCCCCAGCAGAGCAAGATCCAGAGGAACACAGCAGACCAAAGGAAAAGACCGAGAGAAAAATCAGAATTAACTTGAAACAGAGCTAATTACTGGAAGCAGGTTAGAAAAGGGAGAGATGAGCAACATCTACAACCTCAGGGAGAGAAGCCTGGGCAGATGGATGCTGTGTTTTGTTACCATGCCTGTGGTATTTGTATACCAAAAGCACCCAAAGCTTACGTGATGTTTATAGTAAGAAAGGCTTAATGTCAACTTTCCAGCGGCGCACACAAGAGGCTCCTGCGAGCCCTGAACCCTCTCCCATTTGTTACCTGATTTCTTGGACCATTTTTCTCAGCTTTGCGTTACGCAAATCCTTTACTCAAACCAGAACAAGCCGCTGGCAAATAAAAACAGCTGTCCTATAGTGCTTTTCCACTCCCTTTGACCAAATTAAGGGAAATGTAAAATTGACATGGAAAAGTAAAAAACCTCAGCAGCCTGCTGAACGGCCAAAAAAAAAAATGCAGAGTGCAGTTAATTTACTCCTTTCCCACCAAAACTGAAGATATTTGAGAGCAATGCTGCAGAATAAGATTTAGGTTTCGTATTTGCTCATATTTCCACGGGGCTGACTTCCTTCCCATTCCAGGCCTGATTTCAGCAGGATATTCTGCCTCTGACAGCCTTTCTGCCCACCCATGCGAATCTCCCTGAAAAACAGGCTTTTAGGAAACAATGTACGACAGAAAGATACCACAGCTCTTGGCAAGGCTCTTAGGAATGAAAGGAGGAAATGCAGAAGGGAAGGAAAAGCAGATGACAGAGGATGGAAGAAGGGTTGTTTTGTTTTGGTGCTCAAAAAAAAACAAAAACACATTAATCCTCTTCCTTAGGCACTCCCGGCTCATTAGCGTTTTCCTCCCCAAACTGTGATATTTAACGATTTCGGGACAAAACCAGTCTGAGGATAATTCACGTAAACTCAGCAATAATCAGCCCTACGGCCAATAAACTCTTCACCCTCATAGTTTATTTGCTGCTAAGCCTTGGCCTGCAGCCTTGGAATTCATTCTGCCGGCACTACAGCTATTTCCTTGTAAACAGGAAGCCCCCTCAAATTTGCATTACAGTAAACTCATTTGCTTCATTTAGCCTCAGCCTTATCTGGGAAAGATAAAAGGGTGCCGACAGGTGTACTGGGCTCCAGCAAGGAGACAAGGAATAAAACCTTTGTAGTATTTCTGGAGGAGATAACGCCAGGGCACAGGACCCGTCCCTGGGCTGCGGTTGCCCGCCGGAGATAAACCAACACGTTCCTGTGAGCAGAGTGCTGCAATAAGGCAGGGACATTTATTCTCAAGCGTGGATGTGATATTCCAGTGACCTTCCTGCTGTCTGTCCCAGTGACAGCCAGGACTGACGGCAGGGACGGCTGCGCACCCAGAGTTACAGAGCCGAGCTCGTGCCCCTCCAAGGAGCTGCTCACACACACACAGAAATAATGAATATCTGGAAAATTTGTTTGATTTCAAACAAGAGAGGACTCTGTGTGTTGTATTTTTTTACTGTTACTATATCAACCTGCCTTTAACCAGCCGATGCACGGCATTTTAAATGAATCACTTTGCCAGCGATACGAATTTTTCAGTGTACCCAGCACACCACGTCTGCTCTAATGAGAGGGATCAAAAAAACCATCCAGAAGCCAGCACAAAGATATCTGACACCAGAATAACGGTCACAGTTTCCTACTGCATGAGGAAATCCCTGGTTTCAGTTAGAAACTGGGAGGTTCAGTCATTTCGAGCACCCTAGAGCCGTTTGTGGTCCCGGGCTGAGGTAAGTCCCCGTTCTGTTATGTCCGCGCTTCCTTCCGCTCCTGTGCTCGGGGCCTGGCGTGTCCCTGTCCCGCAGCACCACGTACGGCCCCAAACCTCTCCTCCCTGAAGCCTTCTCACCTCCTGCAGAGCACCACCTCCTTCTCCTTTAATACCTCACGCCAACAGGTTCTTCCACAGGCAGCGCAAGGAGCGAGGCACTTCGGCCACCGATCCTTTCGCCTTCCCCTCCTGCTCTGCAGAACTTCCTCTGGCACCCCGGCTGCCTCTCCCCCACCTCGCGGAGCCACGAACGCAGGTGAACCATCTCTCCCAGCTCAGGGAAACCACCGCACGCTGACACCGCGTGAATCCCGGAGCAGGAGGGCAAAGCACAGCAGGTTCCCCGAGGCCTCGTGCTGTGCCTGCTACGAGGCTTCCGCCGCGCCGGCCACGAGGGATGTCGGTGCAAGGCAGCAGCTTTGAGCCTCCCCGCAAGCACCAACCGTGCTGGCGTTTCTCACGGCGTTGGGAGGGCTCCTCGTCCCCTGCAACCCTCCAGGTCCCACCTTTCGCCTGCCCACAGGGGTCACGTCCCTGCTGGGAGCGGGGAGCAGCACCGCCGCACATCACCGAGGACAGCACTGACATCACCAGAGCACCGAGACACATGGAAGCCACCAGCACCCCCCAGCAAAGCTGTACCTCGGGCTAACAGGGCGGGCGAAATTTCATGGGTATTGTAGTGGTTTTGAAAGTGTAAACACACACACCAGGAGAAAAGCAGGCACCTTTGTCTGTCCAGGAACACCAGCCTCACCCAGACCTTAAACACAACAGCCAAACTTCATCACCTGAGGTCTCACTGCGCCTGCAAGGGGGATAAACATGGGCTGGGCACCCTTCACCTTCCCCTGCTCCGCAGCCTCCCTGTGCTACCCAGCATTCCAGCAGAAAGGCAGGAAAACGAGTGAAGAAGTGGGAAGAGGGCTCCAGCGATCCCTGGCTCACAGCAGACAGCTCGGCTAGGCCACCAGCAGGCTTCCAAACTGCCTACACATTCTGCAGTAAAATTTGGTTTAGATTTTTCCTGTTGCAGCATTTTGTTTGCTGGCTGAATCTTCATTTTTTATACACACACACACACACACACACACACACACAGAGCCATGAAAGAAAGGAAAAGCTTCGTTTTAATTTCAGCAGTAAACAAGTAATGCCCAGGTGATTTTATAACACACACATAACCACGGGAAAAAGCTGTTTTTGCGGAAGAAAAACTGCTTTTAGCACCAAGCCCCAAGCAAACAACCTCGGCTGTGCCAAGGCACCCGTCTGCTCCCGCGGTGGGACCGGGGAAGGTCGGGGCGATGGAGCCCAAACCTGCACCAGCTCCTGTGCTCCGTGAGCTGCCTGCTAAGGGCGAGCTCCGGCCCCGTCCTCCTCCCGCATCCCCTGTCAAACCCCGTGAAGCATCACCAAAAAATCGCTCTGCAGAGCAGCACGGCCAGAGCGCGGCTGGGGTTCGGTGCTGCCGACTGCTTTGGACGGAATTCCTCACCCGCCGGACGGAGCACCCGGGCTGGGGAGCCACAAACCCCCGAGCCGCGGGGGTTCGTCCCTGGGGCCACCGGCGTCCCCCCCCTTCACCCGCCGAGGGACCCCGCGCGAGTTGTGCCAAAATAAACACACGCATTCAAACACATCCAACACATCCAGCACACCCAGCCCGGCCCCCCGCTCGCCACGGCCGGACCCGGTGCCGGCGGAGGCCGCGGGAGCAGGGGCACGGCCGGACCGTTATGTCCGGCCCGGGGAGGGCGCCGGGGGCCGGGCCGGGGCCGCGGCGGGGCGGGCGGTACCTGGGCTCGGGCAGGGTGATCTTCTTGCTGGCCCTGGCCGCCGGGGTGCTCTTGCTCTTCTCCATCGCCATCAGGTAGCTGACATCGGCCAGCACCGCCTCCAGGTCCGCCATGTTCCCGCTCCGCCGCCGGGCTGCAGATGGAGGCTCCGCCGGGGCAGCC
>VXAZ01009168.1:413092-426683 GCA_013399875.1 Gymnorhina tibicen
GGGGCGAGGGTGCGCAGGAGGGGGTGCCCCTCCGCCCGCGGGGCTGGGGAGGGCGGGGGAAGGCTGGGGAAGACTTCTGGCTGCAGACCTTGGTCTGGCGGGTGGGTAGTGGCTGTCTGGGTGCTCTCACCACTTTGATGGGTCTCAGGGAAGTGATGCTGTCGCTTCTCCGGCTGTTGGTCCAGGAGTCCCAGCGGGGGTACTCCCCCTTCTCAAACACAAACTGCTCCCCTTTGCAGCTTGCCTGCTCGTAGCCCACCCAGCTGGAAGAGAGCAGGGGACGCGCTTCAGAGGGGGCAGCGGCACGGGGACCGGCCCCTGGCACCGCCCCCGGCGAGCGCCCGGGGCTGAGCCCCACCCGTGTCCCCTGCTCCCCGCCAGGAAGGGAGAGGCGCCGGGGAGGCGCCCGCGGGGCTGCGGAGCGTCTCTGCTGGCAGTGGCACCGCAGGGCTTCCCACTGGAGATGCTCCGACGTGGTGGCCGCCCATCCTTGGTCCCTGGGGACCCACAGGATCACCCAAATGTCCCAGCTGGGGCTGTGCTCCTACCAGGGCGCTCGGCAGGTGCCCCGTTATCCTGGGAGCAGCACTTCTGGGCGCAGGCAGGGAACCCTCCAGGGGCTTTTCAGGGCCTCTCCCTTGCCCGGAGCCCGTGGCTTGGAGAGCACACACAGGGCCAGCAGGTGGGGAGAGGGCACCAAGGGGGTCCCGGTCTCACCTGTCTCTGTACCCAAAGGGAAGGAAACCAAACTGGGGGTAACGCTCTGATCTATGCCCATGGCCACACCCCTCCGCTCTCCCTGCCACTGAGCGGGGGTTATCAGCCTGTCCGGGCGACACTGTCACCCCCTGTTCACCCACTGTGTCCCCCCGCTCACCTGCTGGCACCCCCTGGCACTGGGCACTCACTGGGGTGAGGTGGGCGAGCAGCTCAGCTGTGTCGGCCACGCGAAATCCGGGGTGCAATGCGGGTGTGNGGTCCGGAGTGCACCAGGATGGAGCCCACTTTGTCCACGCCGGCTTCCTTCAGGTTGGGGCAGGCCCCGCTGAGCTCATGGCAGCGGCCCTGGAAGTTCTCCTGCTCGAAGATGGCAATCTGGAAGAGAGCAGGACCTCAGCGCGGGGGTCACCCCGCCCCTGCCGCCACTGCGGGGGGCACACGCTGTCCCCGGCCATCGGGGCAGCACATCTGCAGCAGCCCAGACCTCTCACTCTCCCAAAACTGCACTCCAGAGGATTTTAAGGAGTCTGCAAGCACGAGCCACCGCTCCCATCCCCGTGAGGATGCAGCTCTCACTCACGGGTGCCCGCGAGGCCCTGCCAGCACTGTCCCAGTGCCCCGGTGCTCCTGGCGGAGGGGTGCCCACGCTCACAGCGGGCATCAAACAGCTGAGGGACTTGGGCTGTGGCTGGAGCACCGCAGCCACCAGCGGGACGCGGCGACCCAGACACCCGGGGAAAGCTCGGGGACGGCCCCAGGGCCGCCAGCTCAGCACGGATCTCAGGGGTCAGCGGGCGGTGGGGACAGATCTGCTGTGTCTGCAGCGGTGGTGGGAGATCAGCACTTGATCTCTTCCCACTCCCTCTACCTGCACCGAGGCTGCGGGATGCCAGAAAAATCCCGTTCCCCTTCCCCTCGTCCTGCTGCAAACAGCTCAGCAGCGCAGCCGGGGGTGCTTGGCACCAGCCGGGGGTGCTGGGGGTGCTGGCAAGAGGAGGTCAGCTGCTGCCAGCAGTGTCTTGGGGTATGATTTGGGCACCCAGTGAGGCTGAGGGTGCCCTGGCCCCTCTGCGGGGCTGGGCAGTCTCACACTGACCTTGGAGCTGGCTTGCTGCTGCTTGGAGGCTGGCATTTGGTGCTCGGAAGCCATCATCAGCTGGGTTGTCTGCTGCCTTGGGAGGGAAACTCAGCGTGTTAGAAGCTGCCACTGAGGACAAACTGGGGACCATGCTCAGAGCCCCGTGTCTGTGCCCTGTGTCCGTGCCCCCATCTGTACCCTGCAGTTTGCCCAGGGAAGAGGGTGTTGGGACCAGGGCTCGCAGCAGGATGGGCTCAGGCTGGGGTTGCCAGGGACAAACCCTGCTCAGGGCTGCTCAGCACCCCAAACCTCCCCAGGCTCGTGGCAGAGCACAGGCTAAGGTCCTTGGGACCTGCCCGGGGTCTCCAGCACTGGGAATTGCGAGCCCAGGGAATTCCCAAATCATTCCCAGTGGAGCCCAGCCCCTGTGGTCGAGGCTTTTCCTGCTGTCCCTGTCCAGCAAGTAGCAGCTGAGAGTCCCTGTCTCACGCGGGTGCTTGAAGGAGCGATGGAGAGAAGCCCCGGGGCTCCCCCCGCCAGCCCCAGCCCCGAGGAGCCTGTGCCGAGCCCTCCCGACTCTGCCTGGCACTGCCACTCCTTGGAAGGAGCCCCATCCTCAAGCCCAGCGGGACCCTCAATATTTGAGCAGCTCCAAAACTGGTGGAAACGGCTCATTCCTGACAAAAAGAAGCGGAGCCGTGGCCGGGCGGGGATGTCCTGCTTTGGGCTGCAGGGACGGGACTGTCCCCGGCTCAGCCGCTGCGTGCCCACACCCCGCTGGCACCGGGAAGGGACCCCGGCCCCGGGGACCGGGAGGAGGCTACGGCAAAAGAGAGGACAATAAATAGCAAAGTCTTACCAGTTATACCAGTACCCGCTTGAGCCAGTGACGGGCTGGGGCCGGGAGGTGGAATTTATACCGAGCTGCAGCAGAGTGGTGCCAAAACTATTTACAAAATAGTTAAAGCCTGATTCAAAGCGAGAATGCTGGATTAAACCCCAATGAAAACCAGGGTCAGCTGATCCGCCGCAGCTTTTGTCTGCCCGAGCACCAAGCCCGAGTTATTTCATTACCTGTCACATTCGAGTCACCCGCTTTGTCGGGTTGGTGGCGAGGAGATTTGGAGTTTGCAAGCATCAGCCGAACGCGTGCCAAGAGCCGGGGCGGCCCTGGCCAACAAAGCCCCGCCAGCCCCGCTTCAGGCGTTTCGGGGCCAGAGACTTGATCCCCGCGACAGCCCGGCAGCCGCCGCCGGAGCTGCTGAGCTCGGCTCTTTCCATGCGCGATAAAACGCCTCAAAGCGCTGGTGAGCGTCTGGCTTTGCCCGTCTGCTTGGCCCGGGGAGGGAGCGCCCGCGGCCGTGCCAGCGCCGGGGGCACCGCGGGAGCCCCTTCCCGACACCGGCCCGGGGCTTCGGGGATGGGCAGGGGCTGGGGCCGGTGCTGGGGGCAGCCTGCAGCAGGGCAGCACCCAGGCAGCGCCGTGGGCCCGAGCGTGGGGCACCCAGGTGTTGAGTGTTGGGCTCCTCCCACCCTTTTGGGGTCCCCGAGAAGCACCCCGGCCCCACGGGGCAGTGGCAGCAGCAGCGCAGGGGCCCCTCTGTGACACCGGGACAAAGCTGAGGTCGTGAGGGGCTCAGCCCGGGACACGTCCCCGTGGCTGGGATGTGCCTGGACGGGCAGCACGGCCGGGGCTGAGCCGGGGGTCGAGGGCAGGGGGGGAGCCCCTTTGCTGGCATTGTCCCCGGAGGCCGCTCAGGGCTGGGGGCCGAGGGTGGCTGCGGCAAAGGGGGTTTCACACTGGGGGGACACTGTCAGACTCCCCTGACCCCACAGAGGAGCTGGATTGCCCCTGTCACCCCAGCAAGTGGCACCCAGCTCGAACAGACCCCAGATCCACTCCCTCCCTCACACAGCACCTCCCGGGGGTCCCACAGCAGGTGATGGGCTGCAACCCCCCTCGGGGTCACCTCTGCCCCATTCCCTGCCCCAGGATGGCTGCACACAGGGTCACCCACGGGGTGTTTTCACCAGAGCCTGCCCTGGTAGTGATGCTGGGGGGGGGTCAGTCCCCGGGGTCTGCAGCTGCCCCGGCTCCAGGTGATGGGGTCTGTGGGGCCAGAGGGGCCAAGGTGACCGTGCAGCTCTGCAAGGAACCCATCAGGACATGGACAGGCCAAGGTATGATCAAGAGTTTCCAGCACTCCCAGCCCTGGAGTCCTCCTCTCTTCCCTGTGCCTCCTGCTGCGGCCCCACAGAGGGACCCAGCATTGCCCTCCCTGTCTCCTGGGTTAATCCATCGGGGTCCCGAGCCCCGGACCCTCATGGACCTGTCCCAGGTCCCAGTGCAGGGCGCTGCAGCCCCACAGCCACATCCCGTCCCCTCAGCACCCCAGCAAGGGGCTGACACAGCGCTCAGCACGGCTCCCTTGGCTCTGCCGGGCTGGATTTCGCTCATCCCAGCCCCGGACAGTGGCGGTGCCGCAGCCCCCTGGCCGTGGCAGCCCCACGGACTGTTCTGGAAGCAGCTTTCGCCACTCGGGGCCAGGCACTCGCCTTTCACGGCCGCCAACCCCCGCCCAAAGGGAAAAGCTCCGGAGGGGCTGCTCAGGGACCTGCACGAAGCCCTCGGGCGGCCTCGAGCCCATCTCCCATCTCTGCCCCCAGCCCCGTGGGTCCCCAAGGGTGGCCACCGTGTCCCCGTGGAAGGGCAGTGCCAGGGCAGCTCAGTGCAGCACCCCTCAACCCCCCCCCTCCAGAACAGGCCCCCCCCTCCATGTCAGAGCTCATTCCCCAGGAGAAACCACCCCGGGGCTGTGGAAACTTCCTTGGGGACAGGCTGGAGCCCCTGCAGGGCGCTGGGGTTGGGCACGGCCATCCTGCCACGGGATGAGCCCCCTTCGGAGCGCACAGGGCCTGGCACGACCCAGGGATGGCCGCCCCGCACGTCCCCCCCCGGCCCCCTCCCTGCCCCGGGCCTGGCCGCCCGCCCTGGGAGCGGGCAGGAGATGCCGTGGAAAGGGACAGAGGCGCTGGAAAAACCCTGACGCGGCAGCACCGGGGGTTATTTTTGGAAAGCCGCGGCCTTTATGTAACACTGCAAACACTGGCGCTTCCCCCTCTGCGCCATGAAGGGGGTGCTGGGCACGGCCGTGGCCCCTTCCCCGTCCCCCTGCCCCCCCTCCCCGACCTCCCTCCAGCCCAGGACCAGGCAGGCCCCGGCAGCCTCCAGCTCAGAGCTTTATTGAGGGTTTTGCACAAAAAACACCACGGTCACGGCATCAGCCGGGGGACCCCGTGAGCGGCCCCGGCGGGGGCTGGGGGTCCCTCAGCTGTTCTCGAAGATGCCCCGCTGGTGCCACTGCTGGTCCCGCACGCGGCGCACGGACTGGATGAGGGGCTGGTTGGCGTCCCACTCGTTCCAGTGCCGGTACTCGCCCTTCTCGAAGACGTGCTGGCGGCCCCGGTACCCGGGGTACTCGTAGCCCACCCACCTGCGGGGACCGAGGTGGTGCTCAGCAGTGCCCACCCCACACCCCCACGTCCCCTGGAGCAGGGGAAGCGTCCCCATCCCAGTGCCCGTGGTCTCTGCCCGCCGCAGCCAGGTGACGGTGCCGCTCCCATGCCACCAAGTGCCGCCGCACGGGCTGCAGCCGCAGCGCCCAGCTGGGAAATGCCGTGTGCCAGGAGGGGACGGAGAGTCCCTGGAGAAGGCACCACAGCTCCACTGCTCTGGCGGCGGGTTAGGGCAAGGAGCCATCACGCAGCCCCGGGGACGCTGCCACGGTCCCCATTACTCCCGTGGGCCGGGGAAAAGGCGGCAGAGGGGAGGGAAAAAGGGACACGATGGGCACGAGCAGCGCCGTGGGAGCAGCTGCCCCAGCCCCGCTGCAGTGGCTGTGCCAGGCACCCCTGCCACCACCCTGGGGGGACCAACCACGGTGCCACGGACAGGAACCTGTTGGGCTGTCCCCTGTGTCCCCATCCTTACGTTCCGTTCAGGGCCTTGACGCTGGCCACGCGGTCCTGGAAGCCGTGGGCCCAGAGGCTGGGGACGTCGTCATCCACGATCTCCATCTTCCTCCCGGTGTACCCCGTGTTCTCAAACAGGTGGATCTTGTGGTCGGCGCTGTCCTGGGGGAAAGGGTGGGTCAGGGGCTGCCCCCGGCCCCGCGGTCACCCGGCGGCTACCCCAGCACAGCCCTACTCACAATCTGGAGGGGCCGGAGGGACATCAGGCTGTCGCTGCTGTGGCTGTTGGACCAGGAGTCCCAGCGGGGGTAGTCGCCCTTCTCCAGCACGAACTGCTCCCCGGCGTAGGCCTGGCGCTCGAAGCCCAGCCACCTGCGGGACCCCAGCGTCAGGGGGATGCTCTCCCTGCCACCCCCGGGGGCTGCTCCGTCCTCCCCACCCCAGACTTACGGGCCAGACTCCACCTGGATGGAGCCCACCTTCTCCATCTCCTTCTCGGTGATGTTGGGGAGCTCCTCTGTCAGCTCACACCTTTTCCCCTGGAAATTCTCCAGCTCGTAGATCGTGATCTAAGGAGGGGAGAGACGCTGTCAGCCGCCACAGCAGGGGAACACCCCGGGAAACGGGAGCAGCAGTGGATCAAAGGGCTCTGGCCGTGTCCCTGCATCCCGGGCATCCCGTGCCGATGTCGCTCCTTGCCCGGCAGAGCCGGATCCTGCCAGTGCCTCTGCCCTGACAGAGCTCTGGGCCGAGCTCCAGCCAAGGGTGTTTGCTTGGTAAAGCACAAGCTGGAATTTCGTCCGTGACAGGCTGAAAACCAGCTCAAACACAGCACTGGAAACACGGAGGGTTTGGGCTAAAAGATTCCCAGAGCCATGGGCTGCATCTCCCGCCCCCAGCCTGGTCATTGCCCATCCTTTCCTTATCACTGCTCCCTCCAGATCCAACCATTCCCTTGGCCTGGCCTGGCACAAGCTCTTTATTCAATGTTTCCTTCTAAGCCCTGCCAGGTGCAGAGACCCCAACGCCTCCCCAGGTCCCCCTGCTCCCAGCAGAGCCTCGAGGCTGAGCTGCAGGATGGGTTGGAGCCAGTCCCAGCAGCCAGAGCTGGGCACGGAGCAGGGCCCAGGGTGCCCAGCACCATTCAGGGACCAGGGGGGTCAGTGGGGTGACCAGGCACCCCCTGGCACTGTCCCAAAGGGGTCCCAGCTGCAACCCCTGAGCCTGGGACAAAGGGGGGCTCAAGGGACAGAGGTGATGCCCACGTTCCTCAGGAACCTCTGTGCACCCCAAACCAGACAGCTCCTGGCACCCCTCTATCCCACTGGCAGGATCTGCTCCCACCTCCAGCCTTCCCTGTCCAGGAGCAGTTTTGGGGGAGGCTCTGCAGCCACCACACCGTCTCCAACCAACCTACGAGCCGAATCCAAACCTACAAACGCACCCGGGGAGTTTCAGTGCCTGGGCCCACAGCCGATCCCACCGTGCCGGGATGCTCCATCTCCTGGATTAAATCCCCGGGCAGCTGCACACCAGCCTGGCCGGCCAATGTCCTTGGCAGCCAGCAAGGCAGGGAGCAGCGTCCCTCCTGCCGGGAAGCAGCAGCAGATCCCCGGCTCCTCCAGCTGCCTCTCCAGCCTGTGACCCCGCTGGGCTCAGCACCACGGCGGGGCCACCACCCGCTGCTGCCGTGGGAGAGCTGGAGGCCACTCCTGTCCCCAGTGCTGGCGCTGGTTCCAGCCTGGCGTGTGCACACCGCGTCCCACGGCATCACCCGGCATCCGTCCGCAACCAGCTGCCCCCAGTACACCCCGGTACACCCCAGTACACCCCAGTATACCTTGTAGTTGCCACCTCGCTCGCCAGCACCCTCCCCAGTCGCCATCTGCTCGGGGGGACTTTGCTGCTCGGTCATTGTGCCTGGAAAACCCAAATCGGAGGAGGTTAAGGCGGGAGGCACTGGGATCACAGCCAGTAATGAAACACGAAGGGTGAAGCTGGCAGCACGGGTTAGTACAGATCCCGATGCAGCAGCTGTAAATCCCCAGGGATGTCCAGGCTAGGAGCAAGCTCCGTTATGCATCCTCCTCTCCCTCCTGCACACGGGCCCCGCATCCTCACCCAGGCGCCCGCAGGACTGAACCGAGCCGTGTCCCAAGAGACACGGAGCCCTCTGCCCCAGGGCAGCTCGCCCAGTTGCCACTAAACTCCCATCTCACAGCCTGGCCTTTGTTCCCAGCAGGAATTTGTCAGCTTCCAGCTGCTGACATCTTTCCCCACAACATAAACCCGACACCTCTCCCTCGCTCCAGCATCCCGGGGGACACCAAAGCCGGCAGCTGGAGCTGCTGCCGCCGCCTCGGCCGGCGGGGGAAGATGGGGTGGGATGGTGGCAAGAGCCCCCTCCTCGCTCTCCAGGAACATCCACAAAACTCTGCTCAAACTTTGGAACACGCCTTCCCCGGCCACGCCACGCCGGGGGGGGGGTTTAAGAGACGAATAAAAGAGCTTGATCAACGTCCTGAACCAAACCCTGCAGCTTCGCTTCTCGCCATGCAAGAGCCAAAACCCTTCGCTCGGGGGCACCTCGGCTCGGACACACAAACTCTTTGTGGAAGCCCCTTGCAGTCCCGGCGGTGCCGCCGCTACCTCTCCGTGTGGTTCCGCTGTGCCGGGCGGCGCGGGCGGCCCCGCTATTTATGGGTCGCTTCTGAACAGAACAGCAGAATTACCCGAGCGCTGATACAGCAGCTGCGTCCACGGAATTCCATCCATGAGATCTCATCTCAATAGCGCGGGCGCGCAGCGGGCTATGGAAACGTCATTCGGATTTCTCCCGGCTGTCCCTCGGACACGGGCCACTCGATTTACAGAAGATTAACGTCGAAATTCACATCAGCACGTTCACGCTGCTTCTTGCCAGGTTCTCTGGAAAACTCTGCCATCAGCAGTTCACGGGAGGGTTTAGCCTGGAAACCGAGCGCAGCGCGAAGCAAAAACCGGGCAAAATATCCCCGTTTGTGCGGGCTCCGGGGCAAGGTGCGACGCAGGGCCGGGGTCAGCTCCGGGAGCTCCGTGGGAAGCTGGAGCGGCTCGGGATCTCCAGATCTGTGTTCTTGCTTTAACTTTGGCCCTGAGCAGGTTCTCTCCCTCGAGTCCCTTTTCATTCTCTGCCCCCAGCCCTGCTCCCTCCCCGGCGTTTCCCAGGAACGCGCTGGGAACGCATCCTGGGGTGCGTGATGAGGGATTTCTGGAGCCGGGTGCCTGGCACAAGGGTTTATCCATCTTCACAGGCGCAGGATGATGTAAGGGGGGAGTGCAGCCCTTCCACACCAGGCACCAAACTGGGAGTGTTTCACTCTGCTGGTAGCGGGCCTGGCTCCCTCTTCACCTTTGAGAGTCCCTTCAGACCCAAACCATCCTGATTCCTCAGGGAATCCTTTGTCCAGCTGAACATATCCCCATTTACTACGGCCCTTGCAGGTTTTTCTACGTGCTCCGGGTGTGGCTCATCCTGAGACCAAGAACTACCCATGAAATCTTTACTGAAACTGCCAGAAAAGCAAATCCACTGGGCTGGGCTGGACAAACTGAATGGGGGAGGGACGGAAACCCCTCCCGTTATAGGTGTTAGAATGAGGCCCTTCATCCCCATCCCATCCCTGGGTGATGCTCCAGGCCTGGTGTGACAGGGATGACCCAGGAGGTGTCTCCAGCTGACTCTTCCCTATCCTGCCCATCCCGTGGTTCCCGATGGAGGATGTGCTGTCCCCATCGGAGCTGTCCCACAGGTGCCACAGCTCCAACAGGCACGGGCTGAGGAGGAAGAATTTCATTTACGTCTTACCAAACACAACATCTGTTCTCAACAGATGAGAAACAGAGAATTTCTCGTGCCAGTCCCTTCCTTCCCAGCATCCTCGTTCACCGAGCTCTGCCACGGCCGCAGGGCCCTGGATCCGCCTCTCCCAGCTCTCCAGACTGACAAGGCAATTCCAGAAACATGACAGAAGGGGCACTGGATCTCCTTGATGCCTCTCCCAAACAGACCTCAATTTCCTCTTGCTGTCAGCCTCTTAAATCCCTTTGAAAAATGACTGTTAGAAAATAGGTATTTTTTGTTAATACCCGGCAGAGCTAAACTGGAACCATAGTGGTACAGTACAAAACACAGCAGCCAGAGTATCTTTATTCCCTAGGAAACTGCAATACAAAATACAGTATTTCTACCACACAATGTATTTCTTGTGACCCAGACTGACTCTGTAAGGCTGCGTGGAGCAATTTAAGAGTTTAATCTCTACAACAGCTCCTTCAAAACCAGGTTTGATACCCTTGCGTTTAATATGGAATGAGAAAACCCCATAAACCACCAGACCTTGGCTCTCTTCCTCTGCCAATCCCACCAGAAGAACCAGAAGTTATTTCAGGTTACATTTTTGCAATACGTTTATATTTGAGTGAACAGGGCAGCCACGGAACAGAGCTCGGGCAGGATTCCCACCCTCCACCCTCTCCACTCCCAGCGTGAGCAGAACCAAGCCTGGACTCTGCAGCCCCTGCCAGAACACCCCAAATCCCATTACAGCTCCATGGAGGTTGTTTGACAGGATGGTTTGTGTTGCGAGGGACCTTAAAGCTCATCTCATTCTGTTCCTGCACCTCCCACAAGACCAGGGTGCTCCCAGCCCCATCCAACCTGGCCCCAAAATCCTTCACACCTCCTAAGAGTCCGCCTTTAACTCCTTTTGAAGTAAATACCTGTTTTTCCTTCTCAGCACTGGGCTGAAGGGACAGATCCAGCACATCCCTCACTGGGCTGCGGCCGCTCTCGCACCTTCAGGGAGGTGCAGACGGTGACCTCAGGCTGACAGGGAGCACAGTCATGGTGACAGCTCTGTATTTCACTGGAATAGTTTGTTTTACCCCCAGAACTGGCTTGGGGACAGCAGTGACAGCGCTGGGAAACTTTGCCCCAGAGGTTCCGTACCTGGATACACCTCCTGAGGCAGAGCCACACGCCGTGGCAGCACCCCAGAATTCCCCAGCTCCCCCTGAAACACATTATCCCTGCAGAAATCAGGGATTGGCTATTCCAAACCTTTTACAGGTCACGCTTTGCATTCCCAAATCTGCCTCACGTGCGTTTCAGTTTGCCAAGAACTTGCAAACAAAGAACAGGGTGAAACAAACTTTTGTGGGGGTGAAAAGGGAGCGGTGCATGGGGGTAGGGCCTATGGAAAGTCTTGGAATGTCAAAGGCTGGAGAACCAAACATTGCTTCTCTCTCTGCAGGAAGTGAAAGGCTCCACTGGATGAGGACCAAACTGAAGATTCATGGATGTTAAAAAGGTGAGTTTGGAAACAGAAAAGTAAAAAGGAAGAAATCCACAACTGGGGATTCCAATAAAAACAACGGAGCAGCCGTGCAAGTCCCTGACACGGCACCCAGAGCAGGGATGGCTGGGGATCACCAGAGGAGGGCAGTCGGAAAGTGCTCCTCAATTCCACAAAACACATCATTCCACCTTTAAAACCCAATACTGATGTGGCTTTTCAAGCAAGGAGAAACAGCTGGAGAGCTGTGAGGGGAGAGACAAAGGAACTGTCAGAGCCTCCATCACCTTCAGCATCACTTTTTGGACAAGAGCTGAACCTGCTCCAGGGCAGGATCCAGGAGTGAAGGAAGCAGCACATCTGAAGAACCTCAGAGCTCGCTTCCATCTCCAATAAACAGCAGAAAAAAGGACGTGGCAACAAAAGTGAAAGCATAAAAAAATTCCAAGAAGCATTGTTTGGAATTAAAATAGAGTTATATAAAGTGTATTACAGTCTGTTCTATCATTTAAGAAGTAATAACATATTTATATATCTTTTATTACAGAGCGATAACCCGAAGAGAAGGAAGTCGATATTTAATCCATGTACAATATAAAGAAATAACAGAGCAGAAAAAAACACTTTCCCATTCAACAACATTCTAAAGATGCTTTTTAATTAGACATTTAAGCATTAAACATTTCTCAGTAGTAGGTTAAACTACTCAATACAGTAATTTCAGTGCATTGTCCAAGCAGACGTGGAAATGCAAACACATTCAAGGGCTTTGTGGAAACCTCGTGTCAATCCCCTCAGTTTCCTCAGCACGAACAGTCACGGAATTTCTGGCCTAGACCAAGGACCAGTAAATCCTCCAACTGCTGGGAACGCAACACTGTCACCTGTGGGAGTGGAAAACCCAGCCTGTGCGAGTGTTCCTGTGAGCGGGGATGTGCCTGATTTCTGGATATGGGTTAAGAGAGGCCCCGTTTGGTGTGAGTGGGAACAGGCACCATCAAGCCAAGAGTGTCACCTTCTCCACCATCACCTAAAGGAGAGGAAGGAAATCTGTGCAAGGTTTTAAAAGGAGCTGGGGGAGCTGGGTAATGGCAAACAGTGCGCTGACACGGCCCGTCCCCATCTCCCATCTCCCATCGCCCGGCAGGAATCCCGGGGGATCGCTGCTCCGAGGGGAGCAGAGGGCCTGCCAAACCAACAGTGGCAACAGCTCCCACGAGAAACGGGGCAAAGCAGCACGGAAAAGACTTTCAACATCAGACAGACGTCTCCGTCTCATCTCCAGGGAGCACAGGGAGCTGCCACCGGGAATAAAATCCCGGAGCGGGAGATGTGCAGATGGGACTCGTCTCCTGCCACCCTGCTGCTATTTCCTGCAGACTGGGACTGCAAATCCCCCCCCTGTGACTCCTCCACGAGAAGAATTGGCACATGGTTTTGGCAGCTCCAAGCCTGACAGACAGCGGCCCGGGCGGGCCCCGCGGGAGCCGCGCTCCCGAAACGCCGATCGGGAAAAAGACAAAAAGGAGAAGGAGCTGAAGTGCTGGTGCTTTATGGTTCGTATCCAGAGGAGCCCCTCAGCAGGACACGGGGAGTGCAGCCCAAGGAGCTCTGCCAGGTGGGGAGAGCTCTCCACTCTCCTTTCCCTCTTCCACGTTTTCCTGGTCGAGCCTGAGGAACGCCTGGAATCACCTCCCTCCCTGGGCTATGCTTTTAAAGGTTACTGAAAGAGCACTTATCTGGGGCAAGAATCAAGTCTGTCTTCCACGGCCATGGTGGTTGGTGGTTCAGAATGAGTGTCCAGAGACAGGGACTATCTGAGAATTAGGGATACCCAAACACCCGTGTGGTCCAGGAGATCTCTACTCCGCTATCGGCACGCCTTGCCAAAGGAAGGACAGGAAATCATCTGAGAAACTGAAGATCACATTTAGGTTATCCCACAAAAATCAGCATAAAAATAAAAACTTAAACCTGGTATTTACAGATTAACAAATAAAAATATGAAGTGGGACTATCTGAACTGCTATTAAAGTGACATTCAACAATTAACTGGAACCCTGATATGAGTGTAACATCCTCCCTCTTCCCTTCCTTTTTTGTTATAAAAACAGTATTTACATAATTTTACTTTTTTTTCTTTTTTAAAGAGAACTGGTTGACATTATTGCTTGATCCTTTTTAGGAAAGACATTCCAATGAAGCAATTATTCCACATGCTGACGAAACACAGACTATACCAATTCAAGAGTGACAAAAGTTAACATTTTGTTAATCTAAAAATTATCTCCATCTGCCAGGTCAGCAGATCACATGTAAATATAAGCCAATCAAAAATACATTTTACAAAAAATAATCAAGTTTCCTTTTTCAATATGGCAGTAAACATGATTTGTTCTTCCACTCTCACCTTCCACAAACTTCATTCTAAATAGGAGCTTACTATTTGTTCACAAAAAAAAAAAAAAAAAAAAAGAAAAAACTT
>VXAZ01009168.1:426690-531796 GCA_013399875.1 Gymnorhina tibicen
AAAAAAAAAAAAAAAAAGGATAAATTTGATTAAAATTATTATTTTCATAAACAAACACAAAGCCCAGCCAGACACATCTCCCAGAGGTCACACCTCAGTGCTGAACACCTACAGAGTCTGTTCCACAGCGAGGGGAGTTCCCTGGATCACAGCACTCCCAAATATCTCCGTTTTCCAAGACTTTCTGAAGTGCTAAGCGTGACCCAGGGGTTCTCCTGTGACCCTGTCCCCCCGACCTGACAGACACAGCTTTGTATTTGACTATGAACTGAAGCAGCTTTTCTCCACAAAACAGGAAGGCACCATGCACAGAGCAGTTGAGGCAGGAAGCAAACAGCAGCAACATGACATGGGGGTTTAGGTTCAGATGAGTTAAGGCTTCTGTTGAACTTCTTTATCTTCTCCTAGTTAGAATCACTGTCTGGAAAGGAAAACAGAAGGAAGGGTGTGATATGGCCAGGCAGCTGCAACAGGAACCCCCTAGAATGTGTTTTCTGTTGCAGTGCCACCTTGGTCGTGTCTATTTAATGCATTAAAAGCTCAAGAGCTGCCCAGAATTGTGCTGAAACCACACAAAGTTTTCAAACTTTGGGAAATCACAGCCCCCAACAGAGTGAGTGCTGTGAAAATCAAACTATGTGCAGAGAATCAGTGGAACTGTGACAGGGAGTGAAGGGGCACTGCCCTGCCAGGGCAGGGTAAGGGTGGTGGTGGTGGGGGCACAGTGGTGACACCAACACATCAAAGAAAATGTGGGTTTATCACTGCACACCTGCACTTAGCAAAGCCCCCCTTCCTACCCAAGTACCTTTTCAAACCTGATTCTCATAATGGCTCTGTCTCTTCTTTGATTTCAGCTCCTTCAGCCACTGAGGAGACTTTTCTTCTGACCTAAGATACAAAAAAAAAAATATACTCTTTGTTCTTTCGTTATGAAAACTCCTGACAGAAACGACAACAAAAAAGGAATGTACAACTTGTTGCATTATTTTTTCCTTCCACCGAGAAGAGCATTAGCCTCTTCCTGACGCTGGGATTCTCTCACCTGTCCTCCTTTTCCACACTGGAGGGCAGCACTCTGCTGCCGGGAGCGCCGAGCTGTGCTTTGGGGGATTTGAAGAGCTGAGCAGAGCTGATGTCACCGGTGCTCTCAGACTCTTGTCTTTTCCGCAGTTGGGCCTAAATATAAAAATAAAGAAAGGGGTACTTTGAAGCCAGCATCCAGGCATTTTTTGGAATGCAGAACAGATCGCTCCAGATTTATAAAAATGAAAAAACTCCCTGAAATGAGTGAGGAATTCTTTACAAAGCACCTGCAGCTACTGAACTGGTTTATCTCCCACCTGCTGGGCTCTGCCTGAGCTCACCTTGAGGACAGAGTGATCCATCCCTGGGAACACGGGCAGTCTCTGGGCTTGCACAGAAGACGACCTCGGAGTGTGCTGGATCTTGTCTTCCTCCTCAGAATCTTCCTGTTGCATAGTTTTCTTCTCTTCTAATTGTTAAAAAAAACCCCAAAACAACAGAGGGGGAAACCATTAGCCAGCTCTTCATCTCTGCCTTGCTCCAGATCTCTTCCTGCACTCAAGCAGTATTTAAAAAACGCCATTCACAAACTCCTACCCTTGCACCCAGGCTGATCACAACCGATTATTCCAGGTAGCTGAGGGGGTTACCTGTGGAATCTTTGAACATCCAGGCGTTATCTGGTTCTTCTGTCAAGGAAAACCTGTTCTCCAGGTCCAGCCCTCTGCTCCTGCGCAGCGAGTGGGACGCGGGCGCCCGGCACCGGCGCTTCTTGCTCAGCTGCACCCGAGTCTTCAGAGCACTGGAGTCCAGGACAGCCGTGTTCTGGAGAAACACAGACCAGGGGATGAACCCCACCTCCTCCACAGTGACTTCCCAACCCACTGGACTGCCTTCACCCGTTCAGTTTAATTAAAAAATATATGTATTTGCCTGACTGTTATTATTGTAGTTATTTAAAATTATGCTGAAGAGAGTTTATGATGAGGACACGGTATTTTTGTGGCTAACTGGGTGCAATCCTTTGGTCTCTCTAGGCTGTGGATATCTGAGCTGTATAAATTATTTGCAATAAATTAATATAAAAAATAACTGCAATAATCAGGAGTTTGGTTCCTGGACTGTTTTATGAATACAGGCCCTGCTAGCCAGTAGCAGCTGAAGGCAAATCCCAAGATTGGGATCTAAAAAGAGCAACTACACAAAATTCCCCTAGAGTGCAGAGCTGTAGTTTCCCTGCCAGCCACAAACACTCGAAGCCACTCACCAGCTACAAGGGCACTCCAAGTTTAGTGTCACAGCATTCAGAAAACTTCTGTGATCAGTCATTTCCAACACATCCAGTGAGCAATAACATTTACAGAGCAAAACAAGGAGCTGTAATTTATTTGCTTGCTTAAAGCAGTTTGCTGTTACAGACTTGCCTGTAACCACCAAATATCCCTGAGCCTTCCCTTCTCCAGAAGATGTGGGTTTGCTCCTTTTCAAAAGATTTCAGGTCAGGAATAAACTCCTCATCACACAGCATTTGCCAGCTGCACTTGGAGCTATTAATGTTTTACAGAGACACCTTTAGCAGCCCAGGGACAAAACAGAACCTTCTGGAAGTGTTCAGACACGGTGTGGATGTGGCACTTGGGGACATGGTGGCCTTGGCAGTGCTGGGGGAACAGCTGGACTCCATGATCTTAAAGGGCTTTTCCAAACTAAACAAAGTTCTTACAGCACTAGACCTCATTAACTGTGTATGGCCAGAAACTCCTGGTCTTAAACCAGCTGCAAGATTCTTCACTATAAAAAAAACCCTTTAAAATTCAACTGTGAGCTACTATGGGAAGAAACCAATTGTAGATAAGCAAAGTATTAGTGAATGTCTTTAGGGCTTTCAATCTGCATGGCTGTTTAGTGTTATTTAATTATGCTTCCAATGTTCATCCCTGGAAATGTCCCCAAGGCCAGGTTGGATGGGGCTTGGAGCAACCTGGTCTAGTGGAAGGTGTTCCTGCCCATGGCAAGGGGTAGAACTGAATGAGTTTTAAAGTCCCTTCCAACACAAACCAGGCTGGGATTCCATGATTGATTATCCAAGGCCAGCAGGTTTATGGAATCTCTCAGAACCTAAACACTACAAAGACTTAAAAGAACTCTGTCGTTTTGATCCTAAACTTTTCAGGCAGGAAAGCAGCTGGGAAAATCCAGTGTGGGAAAGGCAGAGAGAAACTGGTTGCACAGTTTCCAGAAGAAACTGCTTTGCAGGGATTAACTGAGGGAACACACGAGGGCAGCTTACATCAATGAAGGAGAAATAACCGCTCTTGTCCTCGGGGAGCGTGTCTCCTGCAGGAGGCAAATCAGTCCCATCAGTGGAGTCCATGTCCGTGCTGGAACGGTCCAGGCTGGTGCTCCTTTGGTCTTTGGAGAAGTCATGGTGCTCAGCCAGGGAGGGCGGCTCTGCCTGCGAGGACAGCGAGGACGGGCGGCTGCCCGGGGGCTGCTTCCGCGCTGACGCAACCTCATTTTCCAGGGAAGGAGATTCTCCCGCAAAGCTGCGAATGGAGCAAATGGAATCTGTGAGACTTCGGGGTAAACAAAGGCCTGCAAGGCCAGGCTGGATCACGTGTGGTCAGCAGGAGTTAAGAGGTAGAACAGAAAGTTTCAGTACCAGCAGCAGGGTGTGGATCCCTTCCACTAGCACGGCCCTCACCCCTTGGATTCACAGTGTGCTGGGGACTGGGGTGCATTCCAGCCAGCTAGAGGATGTTTCCCTTCGGGAATGCTGGAGCTGAAGAGAGGCGGGCACCAGGTGGCACCCTAAGGCAGGGCTCCATGGGCAGAGCTTCCCGTGCCTCGGGGAGGAGAGCAGCAGCACCCGCAGCCCGGTGCTGGGATGCTCCCAGTGTATTCCTAGAATTCCCTCCATGGCCTAGACTGACAGAAATGAGCTGTAGGGTCAGGACTGAAAGCTGTACGCAGGTGTGGCTGCCTCTGTCACAAAGGCTGGAGTATTCCTTGAAACAGCAGGAAGACTCTACTGTCAGTAAAAGTTGGGCTGTCTTGCTTCTAATTCCCAGTCTGAAAACCCCAAAACCTAAAGGATTTAGTTCTGATTTTTTTTTTTTTTACTCCTCTTGATAGTAGTCTTTTGTCACTAAGCACCATTTCTTGGGTACATATCTAGGAAAACTGTTCTAAACCTAAAAAAACCATGTCTATATCAATATATGCACATCTTCTAACAATAAACCTTAGTATTTAGTACAGCAACCCCAGGAGAAAAACACTCAGGAGTTTCCTGCTGGATAACAGCATTCCATCAAGCACAGCACACGGTACAATGTCCAGTCTGGCAGAGCAGACACTGCCCAGAGGGTTTCCAGCACACGAGCAGAGGGAATGCTGCTTCCCTCCTTCACCAGTGGGCCCCAGGATAATTAAGACTGGCACTAATGAGCTCTGGGGGAAAGTTTTTGTGTAGGATTTTTGCTCCAAATGACATTTGGTAGCTGCAGCATTAGTCTTTAGAGCCACTGCAACATGGAAGAAAGAATGGAGAGGGGAGGGACGATCTGTAGGACCTTTCACGGAAATTAAAGCATGTCTTGAAAGGATCCTGTTGGATTTGCACGTCTCCACAAAGCCTCTGCCCCGCTACGTCCCAGGGCCGTAGCTGATAAAATTCCCTGAGGTTTTTCAAACTGAAATATTGAGAGCAAGACGTGCCAGAAATCCAGCTGAATTTGCACTGGTTGGTGGTTCCTCACTCACAAACCTTCCCAGTGGATTTTCCTTTGGAGTTCCTGCACAATTACAGCCCTGTACACCAACCCCTGTGGGCACAGCTCATCCCCAAATGTGGGAAGGATGCCTGCAGTCCAAACCCTGTTATGTGCAGTGGATTCTTCCCAGTGAACAGCAAATTAGGCGGGAAATTCCCTTCAGAAAAATGAAATTGAAAATGTATTTTCACGTCTCATTACTGAGATGTATCAGGCACCTCTTTCTATTACTTTGTTAAGATTTCAGGGTTTGTGAGCGCATCCATGAGCTGCCCCTGATGTTTCACAGGTGCATTTATAGACGCTTCTCCAAGAAATCATCCCTCACGTGGAGCATGCAAACCCAGCAGGATGGTTATCACAATGGGCAATAAACTGACAGCAATCCTCACCTTCAGCTGCAATTAAATTTAATTAGTTTTAGCAAGACAGTGCATAGAGGCCATAAAGGTGTTGCTTCAGCCTGTGAAATGAGGAGTCAGAGACGTACGGATCCACCACCTAAAGCCAATTCCTTTCCTGTAAAAACCAATAATTTTCCCTATGAAGACTGTTCTAACCTAGAAGAGTTTTCTACAGTGCCAAGTTGGAAAAGCTTACTAAAACGCTGGAGAAAAATTAAAATAAAATCTTTTAGATGAACTACGAAAAATCCAATTAACGCCTCCAAATTGGAGGAGATGGTTTCATCGCTGTCCATCCCGAGGAGTTACTGGCCAAAGCCCACTGGAAGCAGCCCAGAGGAGCTCCTTACAACTAATTCCAGCAGTGATTCAGTTCTGGAGGAAAATGCTCCTTTCTTCACCTTCCAAAAGCTCATTAGGAAAAGGACCGTGTTCATCCTCTTGCCATGCAGTTATGGTTTTTTGTTTCAAAATTCCCTTCCTCTCCCAGAGAAGTGGTGGAGTCACCATCCCTGGAAGTGTTCAGACGCCAAGCAGAGGTGGCACTGCTCGGTTTAGTGGCCACAGTGGGATTCAGGTGAAGGTTGGACTTGGTGATCTCAGAGGGCTTTTCCAACCTTAAGGACTCTGTGATTCCATGACAGTGAGGTCACACACAGAAGCACAAATGAAACACTCCTAAAATAATCCCTCCGTGGCTCCAGTACTGGGAAATGCCCCAGACTGGAGGTTCCCCCAGCACAGCAGGAGGCTGTGACACCGTTTGGTCCCCGCGGGATGTGACACCGTGGGGCTGGCAGGGGAAACGCTCCGAGGGAAGTGAGCCAGGCCAAACAGGAAAACTGAACCATCAACATCTCCTGTGAGTTCCTGCCTCCAGCTGGGCCGAGGAGGAGGCACCAAAGGCAGAGACCTGCTCAGAGCACCCACAGCAACATGAGGAGAACGTCTGCACTGCTCCTGGCAGGGACGTCATCCAAAATAAACTGCGGACAAAATGCACGTTCAGTATATTCCAGGAAGACTTCCACTATTTAAAAATACATTAATCTCATTTCTCTTCAAGTGCTTGAATTAATACAGCAGTAACTCCCCTGCAATGAGCTGTAAGTCAAAATAAAGCAGAGCAATGGGGTGGCAAAATGCTGAAGCGTCTCTCCACTGTCACCATTATACTGTAAAAAAAGCAAAACCTAAACATTTCTTGCAGTGCAAACAAAATCCCAGCACATGGGACTGAGTTCAATCCTTCAGTGAGCCGGAATGTTTAGGTGGAGCTGTTCCAATCAGGATGGATGGATTGAAATAACTCTCCAGCGCTGTCAGCTCTGAAGCTGAGACAAGCACCTTTGTTAAGAAACTGATCTCAGAAATGTCTCTACCATCCTGGAATCCAAGTTAATTTTACAGCAGCCTGGCTGTCACTGTTGGCATTCACTTGGCTGCTGAACCTCGAAGCTGGTCGTTACCCTGATTTCATAACCAATAAAATATTTATAACACACAGTTCTCAAGCGCAGAACACACCAAACATAATTGACATTAATGTCTGCTGTAAGATCCCAACAAGTATAGCATTAAAAAGCAGATAAAATGCTATTTTCATACCACACTGAGCAGACAGGACACGAGTTCAGGGTAGATCAAGCTGTAATTTACACAACAGGTGTAAACTATAAAAAGCCCTCACACTTTGCTGCTCTAGGTTTATTTCACTAAATCATTCTAAGAACAGAAAAGCATCAGCAATACTCTGTTTCACTCAGCTGATATCCCATTTCATCCTCCACTTCACCACCAATAGAACACTTGAGAGTCTGAGATGTGGACACGGACAGATGCACCCTGTGCCACCCCATCTGAAGCCCAGACTCCTCGTTCCAGAGGGATTTTGCTATTCTGCTATTCCAGAGGGATTCTGCCACTCAGCCCACCTGCCAGTATTGTTGAGGCCGTTAAAGGAATGGCAATGACAGAAAAACAGATTTAAAAACAAAGAAAACCAACACAAGCGTCCAAGAACAGGGCTTGGAGCAACCCGGTCTAGCGGAAGGCGTCCCACGGCCGAGGGCTGGAATGCGATGACCTTTAAGGCCCTTCCAGCACAAACCATTCTGGGATTGTGGAATTCCACCATCTCCCCTCATCCCTGAGCTGAGGAAAGGCCTCACCTGTCGCCGCTGTGCCGCTGCTCGTTCCAGGTGCCGTACTGGCTGTCGGGCTCCTGCACCAGCGTGTCCGTGTCCTTCGCCCCCGGAGGCTGCCTGGAGAAGCACTGCCTCAGCTGGTCCTGCAAGGAAACCTTCTGTCAGTCCTCCAGCCCCTGGCTGAGGGATTAACAGGTTCTATTGGCAATAACGGGTTGGAATCTGCCAATTAAACTTGGCCGACTGGGGACGAACTTAAACAGGGAGAGAGCTGCTGTGAACTCGGAACCACGATTCTCTGTGCAGTAATTCTCTGTACAATAATTACAATAATTGTTTTCCTAGGCAAATAATGGATTCTAGAGGTTGGAGCTGACTCCCTGGTTTCAGTAACTCCATGCTGGTTTTAATATTGCTCTTATCTCAGGTTGCACACAACTTCTCGAAGCACCTATGCAAGCACAAGGAATTCTGCTGGGAATGACGTTTCATCTCCTCAAGCACAGCAGGCAAACATCAACTCCTCTGCTCTTTTCCTGGCTTTAATAAAAAGATCCCTTTTTTTTCCCCCGAGCTTTCTTTGGAAGACATTCAAAATAAAACGCATAAATAAATAAATAAGCACAGGGCCAGACACAAAAAGCCTCCTATAAACTGATGTAACATCCAAACCCAACGCAGGAGAGCCCACGGTGGGTTTGCTTTGTTCTACTCTGACCTCTCATTTCCTGGCTTTCCTAAGAAAAGAGCGGATTCCAGGCCCACCCCTTTCCAGGGAGAGAAGTGGGTCAGTGCTGGCACCCCAGATTCTCAGCACACCAATGTCAACACAGCCCTGCAGTTGTGCTGAGTTACTCAGGGAGCTTCAAGAGTTCCTGAAATCCTACCCTGGGAGCAGATAATTAACTGTTGGTCCCTTTCACCTTCATTACCCTGAACAAATACAAACATGGCTTTCAGCTCCAGATCGGCTTTGCTTATCAAGATTTTATCTGACAGCAAATTACATGGTTTTCCACCTGCCCTTGGAAAAATCCAAGGATTTTTCTCTCTTTTTAAGTACCCCCTGCCTCAGACCTATTAAGCAGAACACGTTGCTAGGACTAGGCCACACCTCTTTCTCTTCAGACAGCACACACAAAGTAATAATAATTAAGAAGTCCCATATTTAATATGTAGAATTCCTTCACATTATTGGGGTAAAAAAGAGCGCATGTTTTCTTGTTTCCTTAATTTTCTACACCTAAAGAATGCTGCCTTAAGACTATAAAACCATTAAGGATAATTCAGCAGTGCTGATACCTGGCTGCTGAAGAAGTCCCACAACACTTCCAGCTCTCACACCCAGTTCTTCTTCAGCAGCCACAGCCATTCTCCAGCCCTGTTGTGCTCTTTGCTGCTGACAAAGTGTTTGTGTTTTAATGCAAAGAAAATACAAAAGGCTCCACCATTTACTCCAACTATCACCATGCACCTCAAAGTTAAAGACCAAGTTAAATTCTGTTTGTAATGCTCAAGTAAAACAGGATCAGTCTGTGAGTTACACGGAACAGATGTTTCCTGCTTTTCATACTCCAGATGTTCCTGCAGCCCCAGAATTCACTGGTTCCTACACTTTATGCAATCATAGGATTCTTAAGGTTGGAAAAAAGCCTCAAAAAGATCGAGTCCAACCTATCCTATACAGATATCTAAATACAGACATGTACACGAATGCCTGGAGGCGAGTTAAGCTCTTACATTTCCCAGTCCATGCCAGGTACAAGATTCCAAACGCGAGCCAGGCGCACGCTGCTTCCAACATGGGAGATAGTCTGCTATTTCCTAAAAACCACAAGGGCATTTCCTTCTGCTTGGCTTGGCTGCATGTTTTGCCTTCCACAAATTCCCTCTGCAGCTTCCCAACCCCATGATTTCCTCCAGGGACTCCCGGGCTCAGCTCTTACCCAGTGGCCACGGCGCCCTTGGCCGGTGGCCGCGTGTCTGGGAAAGGCACTAACAAATACCAGCGTTTCTTCTCACTTCCCTCCTAACCATCCACGCTCATTCAGGGGTTTTTTTTCCCACCTTGATGCTTATTATAAATTTTTTTCAACCCCAATCCCACACCACGAGTTACCCCACTCTTATAATCAATTTGTACAGTATTTTCCACTGGTTATGACCGAAGCCCGTTACCTCTGTACACAGCAGAGACCTTTTTATTTGCAATCGCTCACGCTGTTTCTACTAGAAATTAGACTAAAAAGCTTAGACACAGGAGCGGGAGCAGCAAAGGAGCAACTTTTGTCCCGTTGCAGCGGGGAGCCCTTGTTTACACAGCGCTGAGTTATCGGGGCCGTGGGGGCTGGACAGGAGGGGTGTGGACAGCCCAGATAACAACGGCTCAGCAGCCACAGGGGTCAAGTTTAGATGCAAAGACACCACTGCTGTGAAGGCTCAGTAATTCCTAACAACATTTTACCCTGCTGGCCAGAATGACACCATTAGCAGTTATTTCTCTATGCTAAACCCAAAACAAGCCCGAGAAAGAAATAAAATTCCTACTTCTGAAGACATTGTGAAGTTCAATACAACAAACAAAGTCTAAATGTCAGGAATAAAACACTCCAAACTCTAGGAAATCTAGAGTTCTCTACATTCTAAAGACTTTGTTATATTCAGAATCATTATTTCGTTTTGCTGCTGGAGGAAGCTGCTTATTTCAAGACGATTGTATCCTTCCCTGACAGGCCCTCTCAACGTGTACTTTTTAAGGTGCCAAATGATTAATTGGAAAAAATAAACATTCTCTAGGTACCAAGCACAAAAAGAAGGAGTGGGAAGAGGAGCTGATCCTCTCCTTGGCTGTTGGAGGAGGTGTTGGCTGGAGGCACCGAGTGGGGTGCAGAAAAGCAATTTATAGCCTGTGCAGCAGCTCGGAGGAGAGGGGGTGCTGAGGAAGGAAGTGACAACAAACCAGGAAGATTTTCCTTGCCAGAAAGTGATTATTAGCAAGAATGAAGAGTTTCAGCTCTTCTTTTGAAGATCTCTTTTCTATCATTGCCACCACACTCCTGAAAGACTCAAGGCAATCAACACATGAAGCCGGGCCAGGTACGGACGTTTCCTCCATACACAGAATATTCAGGAAACTGGAAAACCAATCATTCCAAAGGAAAAAGCAGTAAAGAGGGGTCTGGTGTCTTTTTAGCACACAAGACAAACCCAAATTAGAACTCTTCTAATTTATGATGACAGAAGAATCTCCCAAATCAAATAAAACCCATGCCTGATCGAGGTTTCAAATGCTGTAATTCTCCAAGCTTTGATTTTTAACTTCCCAATTCTTACACCAGGAGCCAGGAAAAAAAAAATCTACTTAATTCTTCTATAAAATGAAACAGCTGAGCTGTGTCCTGCTTTGCCTCTGGTTCTTCTTCTAAAATGAGCCATTATGATTATGGCTCTTCCAGTCCTCCCTTGGAATTAAGCTGGGCTTGGCTACAGTCCAGGGCTGATTACTCCTGCAATTTCCCGTTCCTGAAAACGATGCGCTCACAACGTTGGTCCCACCAGCCCCAAAATCACCTCTGATTCTGACTCGATGCAGACATTTATGTGCAAAACCCTCCCTGCACTGATGGGAAATGAAGACCTGGCACAGGAGGAACACCAGCTCCGAGAGATCTCCTGAGTCAGAAGCTGCACAGACAGTTTCAAAAATATCTTTGTTTGCCAAGGAGCCCGAGACATCAGCCAGCCAAAGTGACAGCCCGCAGCTTGAGTGTGAACGTTCAGAGCTGAATTCCACTGGCATGGATTGGATATGAAGAGGAACTGCACAATGGAAGGAAGTTTGGACCATCTGCCTTGTTAATACACAACTCAGAGAAAAAATGGTGCTGATTTCTTGAAAAGGGCTTTTTTTTTTTCCCTTTTCCCCCTCTCCTTACTTCAATTAAAGAAGTAAAAAATGTGGTCAAATTGCCCTGTAAGTGTGACACTGCATTTTAGCAGAGCTCACAAGTCCTTACAAATCCAGAAATGTATTCCAGCTGTTCCCCTGCAGCATGCCAAGAAGACAGTTATAGACCTCCACCTACTCATATTTTATGATATTATTTTGTAGTTGACTCTGCTTTGAATGGTATTCTGGTCTCGATGAGCTCCAGAGGTCCTTTATAACCTAAATTATTCTACAATTATTCTAAGGATTCTGAGGACTAAGAGGTGAACTATATATTTTGGAGCACTGAAAGAATCATCAGAACACGACATCAGATTGAAACCAACCAACACTGAAAACCCCACCACAATAAGAGGGTCTGTGGGTCACGGCCCATGGATTTTAATTTGGAAGCACCCAAAGGCCAGGACAGCAAGTGGGAAGAGGATCCCAGGATTGCCATCTATACTTACTATCCATCCAATGAACGCTGCCCATAAGGAGTAAGTCATGGCTCCAGCTCCTCTTGATTCCCAGCAATCGGGTGGGATTCAGACTGGTGAGATCAGCCAGCTCCGTGTTTATTAATTGCTGAACGGAGTCAGTGCCCCAGGGAGCGTCCCAGGCTGAGGCAGCACCTTCTGCCCCCCCTTCTCCTGCTGCAGCCCCAGATAAAGAGTTCCAGGAACTGCCCAGCTGAGCTCAAGGATGAGCTACAGACCTCCAGCACGAGGGAGGGCTCCCCAGCCCTCCCAAACACCCCAGCCAGCACAGCGGCCTCAAACAGGGCAGCACTGCACCCTCCCTGGAGCCCAGCCCCAAGAGCAGGGACAGAATTAATGGAATTAATCCATCCCAGAACCTCCAGGTCTTTACACCACGACACAGCCACCTCCAGTGAGGTCAGCAGGTTAGGAGATGGCAGCGAGTGGCTGCGGTGTCTGCTCAAGTGAAGCATCCCTCTGTGGGGTGTCCAGCTCTGGGGTCCCAGCACAGGGAGCACATGGAGCTGTTGGAGTGAGTCCAGAGGAGGCCGGAAAATGATCAGAGGGATGGAGCAGCTCTCCCATAAGGAAAGGCTGAGAGTTGGGGTTGCTCAGCCTGGAGAAGAGAAGGCTCCAGGGAGGCCTTACTGTGGCCTTTCAGTGTCTGAAGGGGCTCCAAGAGAGCTGGGGAGGGACTTTGGACAAGGGGGAATGGCTTCCCTCTGACAGAGAGTAAGTTTAGATTAATGTCAGGAAAAAATTCTTCCCTGTGAGGGTGGCAAGGCCCTGGCACAGGTTGCCCAGAGAAGCTGTGGCTGCCCCTGGATCCCTGGAAGTGCCCAAGGCCAGGCTGGACGGGGCTTGGAGCACCCTGGGAGAGTGGAAGGTGTCCCTGCCCATGGCAGGGAGTGGAATGGGATGGGCTTTACAGTCCCTCCCAACCCAGACCATTCCATGATCCCACTGGCCCCGATGCATCCCGGCCTGGGCAGGACAAGCTGTTTGATGTGGAAAACTGGAGCTGCTGCTGCTGCTGAATGCACAAGCAATGCCTGGAGAAACACACGTGTGCCCCATGTGACTGCGAGCACTCACACAACATATCCAGCTCTCTTAGATCCTAAGGAGCTACACTGCTCTGCTCAAAAATCCTTTAAATAATGGATGTTTCGCTCTCCCATGGGCAGCGGAGTACGTTCCAGTCCCACGGTACCAAGCATCTCATAAATGCCATCAGCCCCGACAGCCTCCCTGTTGCTATGCAACCCTGGGCTGCCTCTCCATATGTGTTTTCCCTGCCTCTTCCGCAGGGATACGATACCCAACCACCAATTACATCCCTGATGCTAAAGCCTGACAGCATTTCCCTTAGGAAACAGGAGTTGTTTTTAGAGGGTGACTGGTCTAATTCTCCACCTTGTCATTGCTTCCCCACTGATGCACAGGCCTGAACCCGACCCCTTCTCCCTGCAAAGGCACAGCAAAAATTGCAGCAAAGCAGATGTACTAAAGGGGCTCCGAGAGAGCTGGAGAGGGACTTTGGACAAGGACGTGGAGGGGAATGGCTTTAAACTGGCATAGGGCAGGTTTAGATTAGATATTAGGAAGAAATTCTTCCCTGTGAGGGTGGTGAAGCCCTGGCATCAGCTGCAACACCAGACACAGACCCAAAGTCTACCCAGCATCGATTCTGGCCACAACAGAGAATGTGGTCAAATTAATGCAGATGAAGTTGGTTTTGCCAGGGATCTGGTTACAATCGTGCAGTGACATCAGCTCCCTGCTCCTGCAGTGACTCCTGGTGCTGTTATTCTCCTCATTCCACAGAGGATTTCAAAGACATTTGAGAGTTTGTCATTTTTTCTACCCTGCAAATCGAGCTGCTCTGCCCCGCTGTGAACACTCACCACACACACGTCAGCTGGTTCAGGGCAAGGCTGAAGATGGAGCAGAGGTTGGCTCGATGTGCAAAAAGCAGACGAGAACCAAATTCTAAATATAAGCCCTGCTAGGGCTGAGTGAGCCACGACAGCACTTCCTCTGAGAGGTGGGAACGTACAACACCACGGCAGAGGAACTAGCTGGGAACATCTTTAAAACCTCTCCTATATCATCAGATTAAATTTCCTTTTCAGCCTCAGGCAGCCAAGCTAATAAGGAACGAACCCCCAAGAAAGCCAAGGCAGCAGGAAGGAGCCAGAGGCTCCGTCAGGAAGATCCTGAGCAGCGACAGGGAATCCAGGCTCTCCCCAGGGCACGTGTGACTCCCATCAGTGTTAATAAAACCTGGCACCGAGCGTGGAACAGGATCCCTCGACTTCAACGCCGCAAGAGGCACAAGCCAGAACACGGCAATTTCATACTGGGATGCCAAGGAGGGAAGAGATTTGCTTTTTTTGAAAAAGCTGCATAGTTGAAATCAACACCTCCTACTCGAAATGCTGCATTTCACAGCTCTTCTGCACAGTCAACGTCTCTCCACATGAGACACAAGCTAAACTTCAAACAAACATTCCTGGGGAAAAGTGCTCTTTAGCTCTAAGCCTGGAATTAAAGATGTGCAGAAAGTGATAGGATTTCCTGACAACAAGTGGATAACAAACGTGCTCGTTTCAACACACAGCTCGCACAGCTCAGGAGATGTTTTAGGAGACAGCAGTCAAAACACACGCACAGTGAACACCAGGAGCGTTTCCCAAAACTTTCCCAGTATTACCAACTTCAGTGAAAACGGATTGCCAGGATGGGAGGCTGTGAGGCCCTGACACAGCGTGCCCAAAGAAGCTGTGGCTGCCCCATCCCTGGAAGTGTCCAAGGCCAGGTTGGAGCAACCTGGGATACTGCAACGTGTCCCTGCCCGTGGCAGAGGGTAGGACTGGATAATTTTAAGGCCTCTTTCAACCCCAATCCTTCTGGGATTCTATGATTCTAAGGCTTGTGTTCAGAGAAGTTTTTGTTTAATACAATTTATTTCCCCTGAAAGCTGTCACTTAGAGCTTTTGAAAAAAAAAAAAAAAAAAGGCAGCAAAGTGGATGAGCACAAGATACCAGCTCTAAATCTATTTGTGCTGTTTTCTTCTTGTTTCAGAGCATGGTAAAAATCAACTCCTTGCAGTCAGCCTAAGTGAAATCACAGAGTAAAGTCGTTTAAATAATTATTCCTGTCAAAATAACGAGAGAGCAACAAAGGCAGCCACCAAATGCCCATCACTATGGGTTTCTGGCCCAGATTTATCTGCCAGCTACGTTCATGGCCTGTTAAACCAAAGAGGAGTTATTAAGAATGAAAAAGCAGGAACTGTTTCAGCACTGGCCCTTGTATCTTCATTAATTAAACTGAACAGCTTCACTCCTCCCCCCACCCCCAAACAAGACAAACAACTCATTTTTAAAGCCTGCTTGCTGCAAACTTGCTTCCCCCTACCCTAACAGCTCCCTGGGAATTTAAAGATAAAATTTAAAGATTAAAATTCCATTTACTGATAGTACCAAAAAATTATTTTTGAGAACAACTTGTCGTGTTCTTGGTGAATATTAGGGCAGAACAGTTCAGAACTATTCACTGTAGGGTCTGTACCTATTCCAAGTTCAGAATCAAAGTGCCAACTTGTAGTAATTTCTTTCTACAAATCGTTTGCTGAAGGATGCTCACCACGAAGGACAAACTTCTGCAGGCAGACAGGGTACAACACAACAGGCACTGCAGGTCAAAGCTCTTTTATAAGCAGAGACACAGTCCCAGGTGAATGCAGGTGTGGAACTCAAACCAGGACCCTCACCTGCTCCAGGAAGGGATCCTGTTCTATGGGAAAAGTCAGAGTCCACCAGCTCTCCCCAGGAACAAGCTGCACAAGCTTAGACTGGCTTGAAAAGAAACATCTGGGAAGATCAATAAAAACTAGGATGGGAATTTCAGCCTCTAGCAGGGAAAGGGTTGTAGGATACAACAAAAACCCTCAGAAGGACTAAGTGCCCTCCCAGTACATCTGGGACACATGCAGCAAACAAATCACTCCACTTCCTTTTTTTTCTGGAATTATATTAAAAACTGAATCCAAATTAAGTAACAGTGATGCTGCCAGATGAATTTTGAATGAAAACACCATTTTCTTTGACTGCCCCGAACACCAAAAGCAAACCACTACTAAATGCACTTTGGTGTTATTTTTAGCACATATCTCAGCAATTTAGGTAAAACACATCGACCACACTCAGCCCCAGAATTCATCTTTCCTGTTCTGTGCGAAAACCTCCGAGGTTTTCCATGACTTTTTTTAGCAGTGTAAGTGGAGCCAAGGGCATCAAACAACTGCCCTGGTTTTATTGCACGGCAACAAACCTCGAGGCCTAGAACAGTGCTGGCTGTGAAACCAGATCTCACACCTATAATAGAACCATGACCCACAGACCCTGATTAAATCAGAGGCCATGTTTAATGCATGTATCTCTGCTCCTCTTACAAAGACACCAAGCTGATGACATGAGATGAAAAAGGACAATTAACTCCATAAAAATACCTGAAAGAAAAATCAGCTCCTATTTACAAAGCCTCACTGCAAAGTAAAAACTTCTGCAAGCTCAGCTACGGATTCGCAGATGTGAGGGTGAAGAAGTTTGCTCACGCTGACTTAAATTGTGCTGCCTGAGTCGAATTTGGACAGGTTTCCTTGCCTTGTACGATGCCAAGTTCTCCACCAGCAGCCACCAGTGGCAGCAGGGAAGGGAGCTGGAAGCCACTGGCCCTCGCTGTGTCAGGCAGGAGCTCAGGAGCACGGCTGCTCCTTGTTTAAAAACTCCATCAGCACCAAGTGACTGCTCTGCACCACAGCCCTAAAGCAGCACAGAAGTCGGTTTATACGAATTACACACTTTTTACTCATTCCATAGTTTTTTGTAGCGCAATGTCGGTAGTTTTAAGGACTAAGACAGGACCCTGTTCCAATCAGATAAAAAAGTACCAGCTCCACGTCTCAGTCATTTGCCACAGACACAATGGCACCAACCACAGACTTCTTGGAGTGCTCAGACCTTAAGTTTGCGCCCAAGTGAAACCAAATTCACACATAAAGCCAAGCACAAGCAAAATTCCTGCTGAAACAGAGGAGCAGCAGCTCCAGCACTGTCACCAGTGACTAAGTGAAAAGGTCACCCCGTGTCTCCCGATTTCTGCTCCGTAAGCAGGGCTGTGTAGGACAGCAGAACACTTGTCCTCTGCAGGTTTCACATTCCTATTTTTCAGCCTTCTTTCACACGAGTTGTTCATTCAGATGATTCCAATAAATCTAAAACACCAGCTTAAAAAAGAAGCCAAGAGAACTTCACATGCTAACACTGTAACAGTGGTTACCAAATATTTTGTTCTTCATTCTTTTGGGCTTACTTGACACTATTTTCTTCCCCAGTCTGTCCAAACAGGACATGGATAGCAAGCTGGGACAGAAATGCTCTACCCAGAGCTGATAGAGAGCACTGGAAACAGCAGTATTCAAACACCACACCTGCCCAAGGAATGCAGCGTCACCTGCACTCATTCCCTGAGCAAACCCCGCGAGGCCACAGCAGAGCTGCCCGTGTTTACACTTCACAGTGAGTAACTGTTTTGTTTAACAACAAAAAAAAGAAACCAAAGCATTTTAGCCACTTCAGAGAGTTTGGATTTACCCACACGCTGGCACCAAGGCTTGGGGCCCCTTTCCACACAACTCAACCACAGTCACTTGCTTCCCCCTGGTCAAACATCGGGTTTAAAACACCAGTTTCAGGTACAATGCAAACCACTGGGTTCAGCTCCTCTCCGTGAAATAAAACAGAATAAACCAGGTTTGTTTCCCTTTCACTCCCTATCACCCCGAACCTTTGCTGCTTTGTAGGATGTGCCAGAACCAGAATTGGTCGGGAGGATCGTGGCAGCCACAGCCCTCAGGAAACCGGCCTCTCCTCCACCGCTTTGCCATGCCACAGAATACAGACAGTCCTTCCTGAACACAACCTGGAAGCTAATGGAAAAGGGAGGGGAAAGGGCTCTGTCTGGCACAGAGCCACGGGGAACCGAGAGCTCTTCACCTTTACTTTGCTCCCAGGAACTGCACCCTGCCTCTGTCACACCACAGCCTTCACAAGTCACACTGACCCTATCACTTCTATGGCATGACAAAGTAGGAAGCATTCTGAGAAAAAACACCTTTTTTTCAATAAAAGAAGGGAATAATGATCATTTATGTTGCCTGCACAGTGACAGCACTTCACTCTTCTCATAAATTTAGCTTCAGGCATTTTTTTACTGGAAAATCACAAATACTGAAGCACACCCAAAGCCATGCTGGCCTGTGCTGGGGAACTGACCAACACCAGCCCATTTTCAGATTAACTTTCTAATTTCAGACCAATACTTGTCCTACCTTACTGCCTTGCTCCAAAATCAACCGCATTTTCCCCATTCCCCAAACCTTGACTCCCTGGCAAATGAAAACATCCACCTGCGCTGCAGGAAGAAAGCAGCTGGGAGCAGACAGACAGACAGACAGCACTATCTGCAGGTGTTTCGGGGGCTGCTTTTAGATGGAAAAGCAGACAGGAGGTAGGTTTTGTTAGGAGATAAAATGCTGCAACAAACCCGAGGGTTTGCATTGTATTCCCTCCCTTGAGGGTCTCAAAAAGGTGCATCGCTTACAAGCTCGGGTGGCTCTGAGCTGGGCTGCCTCTTCCTCAGAGAGGAAAACCTCTGCTGACTCCGCACTGAAAACCTTCGGAAGGACTCTCTGCTCCGGGATGCAAAGTGCCTGAAGGAAGAGGTTCTCTTGAAGGGAGTCCTGGTGCCACCTTCCCCGCCACTCCGCTCATGAGCCACCGCAGTAGTGACTAAATTTAGTGCTTCCTGCAAGGATCTCCGCACTGTGCCCATCCACTGGGTCATGTGAGTTTGTGCCACTGTCAGTTTGTCTCCAAGGTAATCCATTTTTTTTTTTTCCAGCAGAGATGAGATATCAATATTCAGTAGCAATTAAAATATATTCTCCTTAACAACCCTGATTTATTTTGCGAAAAGTGATTCCGTGTATAAAATATTTCCAGCTAAGGTAAACAGCACTGCACTATCACCCTCAGCATATTCCTAAAATTAAATAATCAAAGATGTGAGGTGGGAGACTGGTATTTGTCAAGTAGGAAAAAATAAAAGACTTTTCCTACTTACAATCGGCTTTCCAGAGTTCCATCAAAATATGTTTAATTCAGCCACGTTAAAGAGATAAATCAATGTTTAAATCCTGACACAGTCACTTGAAACGAGTCCATTTGCAAGCAGAGAATTAGGCTCTTACTCTTTCATTTCAGAGCAGGAAAAGCAACTCCCTTTTTTAAGCCAAGTTTTTCTTTGCTGTAAATATCAGAAGGATAAAACAAATCTTATTCTCCTGGCTCGGCCACTTGTCAGGTGAGAGTACATTGACCAAAGTTCTGGCGCTCCTATACAATCCATTTAGCAGCAAACCAATTAGATCTTCCAAACAATAAATCCAGATTCTTTTCTTCCCAAAAAAACTCTGCAGAAGGGTGTCAGCAGCAGAATCCCCTCCTCGCCAGCCTCGCTGCCTTTGGAACCATCCTGGAGCTCTCCCCTGGCAGAACTGCGGAGCGAAGCCGGCGGAGGCTGAAGGGGAAGCGTGTCCAGCCTTCCCCGCGGGACTCGCTGGCTGCTCAGAGCCTGCCAAAAGAGCTGCTGGATGACATCAGCTCCTCTGCTTCCAGGGGGGCTCCCAGCCGAGGGACAAACGCACGGACTGTCCCCACGCCTGCTCTCCTCACGCGGCCCGGAGCGGCTCTGGAAGCGGCTCTGGATGCACAGCTGTTTGCAGCCCGTCTGGCTCCCGGGCAGGGTCTGCCACGCTCCCAGCGCTCCCGACTAAGGCACACGAGGTTACGAGCAGGAGAACGCTGCCTCTGGAACGCCGATCCCTCCTCTCCGTCCCTGCCTCGCCTGTGCTCCGGGGAGGGAACAATGAGGAGAGGTGACCAGCCGCAGAGGTCTGCCCAAGGAAGGATCTGGGCTGGGCTTTATTATAGTACAGGCAGGGTTACCATGGCAACGCAGGGAACAGCATCTGCTGGCTCCGGAGCAGGCAGGAGTTGCACAGATCTATTGGAATGATTCATAGTTTGCGTATGTCACGTGGACCCAGTGATTTTAACCCTTCCCGGGGAACGCGGCTCTGCCAGGGAACGTCTCACACCGACACACCAGAGGATTCCCACCGGGATGCGGCCACACCTACACCCCCCATCCTGCTGCTCAACGGGCACCTGGGCAGTGCCAGCACCTGTACCTGGTTCGTTGTGCCATTCACGGCCTCAAACAGGACACGTCCCGGTCAGTGACCGTGCTATCGGCACAGGATAATGATTAAGCCAGAGGCTCAAGCCAAAGCTGAACAGGTCTGACCGCTGGAAGCCGTTTTTTTCCACTTTTCTACACTGCTCCCTGTTGTGAGGAAGAGCTCCATGTCCTTCCCCAGCTCTGCTCCCTCCCCAGCTGCCGGGAGACCACGGTTGGTACCGCAAACGCAAAACGATTGAGGGCGACGAGAGGACCCCAGGTGTCACCAGCACTGGAATTCCTGGGAACAGCCCACTTGGTAGGACAGACAGCAGGAGTAAAAGCTACGGGTTTAAATCAATAAACCTAAGTTTATGATGTAAGTTTGGATTTAAAACCAAAGTCAAGCCGTGACTAGTTCAGGACCGAGGGGAAAGAGGCAAGACAGGCATGTTGGAAGCTGCTCGCTCTCTTGTTTGTTCAAGGGGGTTTGTGGCTGTTGCTTAATTTGCCATACAAAGTACCATGAACTTACATCACCCTCTGCTCCTCTGAACCATCCAGGAAGAGATTCAATGGAACAAAGAATTTCTAGATAACATTTGATGCAACGGTTCTTGCGTAAGATTTATGGTATCAGAAATGTGCCCTGCAGACGTGCATGAACCCAAGGTGCCCTGAGGAAACAGGGTGCCTTCCCTTTTAATCCCTGTTTTTAGGAGCTCAACTCCACAAACCTGTAACTTATTTCCAAGAAAAACATCAGTGACAAAATGTAGCGTTCCCTAACTTATTCTAATTTCTGAATGTATTTGTTTTGAACATTCTCAAATTAGCAGCCTAATAAAACCCCTCAGTAATAAAAGAAAATCCAGCCAACAGAGAAAATCCTTTCCCCCCCCCACACACAGCTCTTCTCTTGAAGAGCTGCAGGGTGACTTTTCTACGCAAATGGAAAGAGTTTTGACCAGATGCCCCAAGAGCTGGGTGATTCTTAAATTTGTAAAGAAATAGGGAAAAAAAAAAAAATTATCTACCAGAGTTATGGATAATGCTTCATGAATGACAGAGATCCCTCATCCAAGGCTGGAATTCAAGACTCACTGCACATTTTTATGCTGCTAAATCTAAGTGTGGTATCTCAAACATCTGCGCCTTTGCAAGTGCAGCTCAGTGCCTGCTGCAGTGCAGGGATTCTGCACGGGGCACTCTGCCATTCCAGAGGGTTTCGGGCTCCATCTGATGCGGGAGCCCCTGAAATAGCAGCCCCAGAGCTCTGCCTGGAGCTGCCATGTGAGCAGAAGTTCCTTCACCTCACCAGGACGGGCAGAGCAGAACCCAAATTTAACTCCCCTTCTGGAATATCACCTGGGGCAAACAGGGGGAGAGGCACAGCCAGATTTCACCAAGAATCCACAGAGCAAGGCGCTCCTACAGCTTGCTGCAAGGACTCCTCCCATGTGCACGGAACTCGAAGGGAAAATTCGCTACAGAATATATTCCACTTTTTTATTATACCTCCCCTGAAAACAAATGTTATACCAAATATACCATTTTTGTCCTCAGAAGATTGGAAAACTGCTGATTTGAGTCTTTCTGCAATACTAAATTTAGGATCTTCTGGCACCACGTGAACACACTGCTGGGTATTGAAGCATCTAAATTACTGCTTAGATTTACACCTCAATTAACATCAGGGCAAAATGCCTTAGAGGACAATCCAGATGCACCTTCACCATCAAATTCAAATGGCTGGAGAGTTTTCCACCGCTTCAGCTGAACTTGCAGAGGAGTGGAACAAGGTGAGCTTTAGGGTCCCTTGCCTTGGAGACCATGGGCACCTCCCACTAGACCAGCGCTAAGCCCTGTCCAACCTGGCTTTGGACACTTCCAGGGATGGGGCAGCCACAGCTTCTCTGGGCACCCCGTGCCAGGGCCTCCCCACCCTCACAGGGGAGGATTCTCTAACTGGCCCCCAGCCCAGCAGTCCTGGCTGAGCGAGGGCTTGTTCCCGAACAAGAACAGCACAAGATGATCCTCTGCCCTTGACAAATCCGAGTGATTATCTCACCCTGGGTCTGTCAGGGATCTGCAGCTCCAGAAAACAGAGTGCACACACACAGCTACCCAAACTGCATGACTAATTACCTCCGTATAAATGGGACCTCGTTATTCAAACATCGCTGGATACTTCCATTATTAACATCTCTTCCACCTACAGCTCAAAAACACAACCCTGCACAAAGGCCTAACAACCCTTGTTTCTCCCCTCATTCAGTAGAAAACAAAATTCCATGGTTACATTATATTTTCCAAAAGCCTCTTACAGCTCATTTGGAGCTTCACCTGCTCTCAAATACATGTAATTATGTTAATGACTCTGTGGGATTGGAAGGTCAATTTAAAGAAGGCCTGCAAGCAGCAGAGCACAGAACACACAGCCCTGGAGGGGCAGGTGGGACTTGCAGCCTCTCTATGGGTGTGAATCCTTCCAGCCCATGGGGCTCCCCCGCCACCAGCTCCATCCCAGCAGCACGGAACTGGGAAAGAAATCCAGCTGAAAACCCACCAAGATACTTGGGATTAGTTTTTACCTCAGCTGGGTCCCCTGAAGGATCCTTTGCCAGCAAAGCAGACAGGACAGAAGGATAGGCAGTTTTAGTCTGGACTAACTGTGACAACAGTTTCTGCTCTTCCTTTGTGGGAACCTCAGTCAGAAATTCACTCTCTTATGGGTTCCTCTTATCAGCGCCCCCCCATCACTCCAGTTAGCAATTAGCATTAATTCAGGCATTTCCAAAGGGTTTTCTGTGAGGCATCATCCCCACCCACAAGCAGCAGGGCCCAGCACTTGTGAGGACCACGGGCAGCTCCAGTCCCACCTTGTGACACCCAGTGCTCGGCACCCCCGGGAGCAGAGCCTGCCCTTGTAAGGCTGTCCTGGCCCTGCATTCCACACCAACTCTCCTTCTGCTTCATTAGTAAGAGAACCTAATTTAACCTCTTGTGTTTGACATGATGGACTATTTAAAGATGCAGCACTGGGCTGGGCTCAGTTGCACAGCTCCAGACTCAATTATTCTTGGGCTCCTCAGACACGACAAACAACTCATGGTTCTACAGGCTCCTTATTTTTGTCTCTGTGTTCTCTATTTTGCCAACTGAGTTGTCACATTCCAAGGAGGAGCAGCGAGCACTTCTAACTACAGGCTGAATTTCTTACACGAAACACCCCATCATGAAGATTTAACCATGTCACCTTCGAATTCTTATTTAAAGTGAAAAAGAAAAGCCTGGCTGCACCTCTGGCAGAGAGAGACCAAAGCTCAACAGCTGGAGCAGAGGATCTGCTCCATGGCAGATGCCCAGCTCGCCCACCACTCCAATCCAGGAATTCCCATGACACTTAACACAGCCAAAGACAAAAAGGCCTTGGTGGTTTTATCTGTTCTGTTTTGTGGGGTTTTATAGTTTTCATGGTGATACAATAATAAAATTCATTGAGATGCCCAAATGGCCTCACCTGTAGACAGGCACACTACAGTCAAAAGAAAACGGGGAAAAAACCAAAAGGGAGGAAAAAAGAGTGGAATGGATGGAGTGTTTTAACACAAGGACTTTGGACAGTGTCCATACAGAGAAATCTCTTTTGTAACCTGAAATCCCAGGTATCTCAATATTTACACCAAATATTTGTTTTTGATTCCTACTTTCATTTTCTACTGAAAATAAGCAAGTTACACTCACAGCCACAGCTCTAATTAATGGTTATTCACAATCTTGGACAACTTGCAGAGAGACCTTGGCATTAAAGGTGTTTCACTTGCACACACCAACTACAAGAGGCCTAAATTCCATTTCCAGACTTTTTCCTTCTATTAGGTAATCTTAAAAGCCCGCAGAGGCCTCACAAAGCAGTGAACAAGGAGAGGCCGTGGAGGCAACAGGCTCTGCATCAATACTGGTAAAGTTGACACAAGCACACACTGATACGAGAGGCTTTTAAAGAAAGGTGGAAAAGCATTTCAGAAGAGATCCCATCGATGTAGTGCACGGCTACTTTAAAAATCTTTATTTTAAACAGAGGTGAAAAGTCTTAAAAAACAATTTAAATCTGCATTCCTTGTTTTCCTTACAGAAGTATCCTTGTGATAAAGAGAACACATTAATGCTCCACATACTTGTTTATACCTGCCAGAGTAATTTTTTCCATTCTACTGCCATGGTGATCCTTGATGGGATCAGCAAAAAAATGAACTTTCCTATTTCATTTGCAATCAAAAAGTCAGCCATCCTTTCTCTGCCCAGGATTCTGGGCACTTTTGCAGTAGCATGTAATTATTTCAAGATTAATAAAAATCCACAAACAAAGGTAACTGTGAAATATAATTTTTACTCCAAGTTCTTAAACAATTGAAATACAACTACGAGTAATAATTGCAACAACTGAAGCACAACAGTATTTCAGAAAGTGCCAATTCTTTTGTCACCCAAACTACGTTTCTCCTGAACCTCAGCAAGGCGCAGTTAAACATCCTGAACATACACAGCTTTTGTGCCTTGAATTGTTTCACTGTAAAACAAAGCTATCAGTGTTAAAGCTGAGGAAACCAGCTAAAAATATACGATGTTGTTTGCAAACCCATGTCCATAATCCTGCAGCACTTCCCTTCCAGCTCAATGGAGGAGGAAAAACTGAAAAAACAGAAACAGGAAATTCCTACAGCACAAATACGCTGGAAAGGACTAAAACCATTTTCTTTACGTTTGTTTATGTCCAAGGGATCAAGCCAAGCCAAAGATGGATAGTTACAGGTTGTTTTTAATTTGTACAAAAGAAAATCCAGGATGAAGATGTCTGCAATGGATCTCCCTGCACCAGGCAGGAAAAACAAAGCAGTGCCATAGTTAAGGTTCTCCTAGGAAACCCATCATGGGAACAGTTGCTGCTCCATCACTTGACCCAATGGACATGTTAAGCACAGATAACCACAAAACACCCTAAACTGAGACTTCTCAAGCACAGAACATGGCCTAAAATACCTCCACCTGCTGAACTTTTCTCCCAGGGCACAGAGGGCGAGTGGAGAGCACGAAGACAAGCAGGAGAAGACGCTGCTCCTGCTCCACACCACCTGCCTGGAGAGATGTCATAGCATTTGTTCTCCTCACTGAGGGTGCTCAGGAAATCTCCGGCTACTGAAGGCTCAGATCTGACTCACAAAATTCAGAGAGCACTCTGAAGGAAGAGCTTTTTTTTCATGCAAGGGATTTCTTTCTTCAAAGATCAGTAACAAGGAGCTGCTTCTGAACCCATTCCAGCTGTTCCTGGTGTGCTCACATACTGCCCAAGGCCTGTCTGAACACTGTTCTTCCATCTTCTCCCTACAAAACACTGTTCCACGTGTCTTCCGCTCACATCAGGCACTGCTTGATGGCAGTAACTGACCAAACACCAGCTGTAAGTTAATACAATAATTCCTTCACCCATTTTAACCCATTTGATGATGAGAGCAGAGGATTTATTTGCCACAGCTGTGTAACCCTAAGTGCACGCACCTTCCTTTACTTTACAGGTCCCTCTGCTCTTACTGCCTCCTCCTCTTCCTCCCAGGCACAGCACAACAGCCCCATGCTCCCACATCCCCCAGGACATGGGACAGCACACAATCCATACTGCCTCCCCTTTATGTGCCAGGGATTTATTAGTCTCCACCATGAATCACTAAACCAAATACTACATTTTTCCAAGCTTCGTTCAGGCTCCAGATTTACCTCAGGTTACATTTTAAGAGCACCTGTGCCCTGCAGTACAAATCCCGTGGTATCCTGAGGAAAGTCCTCTACAAAAAGCTACTTTCCCCGTGCTCAAGCAGCTCCCTAAAAATGCCGTTTCCTTTCAGCACAGTAAACACGCAGTGGCTGCACGAACAACTCACCACTGCTGAAAGGACAGGAACAATAGTGGGAACTTGGCTGTCTCCCAGCATCAGCAACAAGGACAACAGCTTGGGAAAGCAGGAACTGAATCAAAACAACTTTGGATCAAAATATTAGGAGGGAGGCAGTGAAGTTACCTCTGCTTTGTGTGTATAAATGAGGTTTAACAATCCTCTTTAGCCTCGTGTCACTGAATGGTTTGGGTTGGAAGGGACCTTAAAGATCATCCAGTTCAAACCCTGCCATGGTCAGGGACACCTTCCACTATCCCAGGCTGCTCCAAGCCCCGTCCAACCTGGCTTTGGATACTTCCAGGGGTGGGGCAGCCACAGCTTCTCCGGGCAACTTGTGCCAGGGCCTCCCCACCCTCACGGGGAAGAACTTTTTCAGAAGCATATTCACAATTCCAGACTTAAAATAAGGGGAGGGAGAGCAGGCACAGTCAGCCCCACTTCCAGCTGCTCTGAGCCTTGAACGACACAGTCACTACGAAAAAATTACCAGGCCTACAAACGATTACATCTTACTCAATGAAACCCTTATTGCGACAAGTTAACCTAGAACGTGCTACTCCATGTGAGCATTTTATGGTAAATTAAACTTAATACCACACCTCATTAGAACAAACTGCCTTGCGCTGAGCACGTGTCCTTGGGCTGGGAGCGGGGATGTGGCTGCGGGCCAGCAGCGCTCCGTGGTGGAACAGCACTCCCTCGTGTTCCCGCTGGGAATGGGGCTCCTCGGCCAGGCTGACCCGTCTGCCTGCTCTCAGCAATGCCACAGACACCGCAATTCCTCTTCTACAGCAGCAGCTGGGAATTGGGGAAACGCCTTTCCAGATTTTCCTGTGCAAGGGCGTCATTTCCCCAGGTATCTGCTGACACCAGGAGAGCAGATACACCCAGCCACCACCTGGGCGGGAGGGGTTTTTAACTCTTTGGAAGAAACAACCCCACCACCAAAGGCAAATCCCACAAGGGAAGAGCAGCACAGTCCACAGAGACTTTCCAGAAGTGCAGAGAGAGGGAAGGCACACCACATCTGCACAGAGCCCCTTCCCTCCCTCAGAGCAGGGATAACCCCCTTCAGAGCAGCATGACCCCTGCTCAGGGCAGGACGACCACCACCCAGCTGATGATTTCAGTTTCCTTCCATCACCAACCCAACTTCTCTCGCAGAGACACGTCAGGACAGTGGTTATTAACCAGCTGCTGCTTCCTTCAGAGTCACCTGACAAAACGTATCAAAACCGCTCTTTAAAGGTAGCAACCAAAATCTTGTCAAAACAACCTCTAAATCTCACTTCTTCCTTAAATACCCCAATTTTCTTTTGATTTTGCAATTGTTCTTTCATGGCTGTCAATAAAGAACGAGGTCTTTTTCAAGCATCTCAGTGTTGCAGAGGAATGTTTTATTTAAAATAAGCCATTTGCTTTGAGTGCTTTCAGGATGTAGCATTTCTTTGCCGTTTGAAAGATGACAAGTGCCAGACCGGGAAGAAACAACTCGTCAGGACTGGTACCAGCACGGGCAGGAGACCCACCACCACATCCGTTCCAGAAGGCCAAAACTGAGCAGCGAATCAGAGCAAGAATTGCTGAGAACTGAGATGGCCAAAGGCAGGAACAGAACCAACTGAGAGCAGTCCAGTAGTGGCTGTGTCCACCAGCAAGCCAAAAAACCTGGTTCTTGGACAAAGGGCATTGGAACAGGAAACCCCAGTGCTGTGGCTGCACACCTGGCACGACCAGTCTGACCCTGTGACTGATGCAAGACCACTGACCTGCACTTAAAGGACTTCCTGTGCAAGCCAGACCTGAAGATATCTTTTATCAGCTGCGGCAGAGCTCCTCAGCAGCTGAAAAGGGGTGATGGATACCCCGTGCACCCCGGAAAATACTCAAATATACACAAGCCGTGGAAAAAAAAACCATTTCGCTGGACACAAAGGCACTTCTCAGAAACCCAGAGCTGTCAGCCACCCACGGGATGCAACGTGTGGTGGTCACACCATTGCACACGGACTGGGGCAGACCACAGACCCTGCTGTGCTCAGAAAACGTTTGTCACAATAACACACATCCTGTCCAAAGCTCACGAGAGCAACCAGCAAAGAATTAGCAGAGAGCTGGCACTGAATGGGTCCAGTGATGTCCCACAACTCCACCACTGGCGGAATAAAGCAAATACACAGCAGAGGAGATGCAACCCATCAGGAACTCCAGAGAGCAGCTTTAACAGCAGATTTTTGCTATGATGTTTTTTAATTAAGAGTTGTAGCTTCTTCAGGTACGTCTGCCTAATGAATAAAGCATCTTAGCTCCCCAAGACAGATTAAATAACACTTGACAACCAACCCCAACATCTCTGGTTACTCCTGACTGTAAGTAGAGAGAAGAGATAAGTATCTCCTTAGGAGTCTCCAGCTGCAGCAGCAGCCCAGAAAGTGACAGAAGGCACAATTGTGTATGTCCCTTAACTTTCTTTTTTTAACATCATGAATATCACAACTGTCATTCCAATATCTTCTTGCAATAAATCAGGAAGTGTGCATGAATGAAAGTGCCTAAGGAATGCTCCAAGGCCTCTAAAAGAGAATGTACACCCAGAAAATACAACATTCTGTTCTGTTGCAGCCTAGAACTGCACAATACTGGAGCCCACCATCCCAGGCATCGTCTGGACTGATCCAAAGTTTGGGTTGGTTTGGGATTTTTCCCCTGGCCTTATGGAAAATCCCATGTCAAAGCAAGAGCAGGGAGAGAGCTCTTTCACACTTCTCACACTGACAAACCACGAAGAACATCCACCCCCTCGTCACACTAATGACTAATTTTTTAGTTTGCAATTCAAAGAAAGCTTGTCTCTTAAAAGTACAGCTGGTCAAATGAAAAACTTAATTAATGTCCAAGCACTTCCATGTTTTACGCTACTACAGCCTCCAACAGGAAAAGGTTTTTAACAAAATGCCCGGTTCTTCAAGTACAATTTTCTCTCCCAGAAGCAAGAAATTCACAGCGGGCAATCTCACCTCACAACTGATGGAAGGACATACAGGAAAGGATTGCAAAATGTAACTCAAAACGAGGGGAGGAAACTCTTTGCTACAGTTTTAAAACGTTGTAGCAAACAGCTAACACGAAAAGGTTCGGTGTCAGTGATGATTACACACTGAATTGACAGCTGAGAAAATTAATATCAATGCAAACTACAACAAGCAAATGAAATCTGATCTTTGGTGAATACAGGAGAAATTAAAACATTAAGTAATTAGTTCAAAGCAATACTGTATTAATTCATAAAGGCTTTCTAGCTCAAATGTGAAAGTTTCAGACACACAGCAGTCCCTGTGCAAAGCTGGCAGGGCAGCACAGTCAGAGCCTGCTAAAAAGAGCTTTTCATGACAGACAGCCCTGAGGAGTGCTGGAAGAGGAAGTGCTCACCGAGACATCGAAACCCATGAAGAGTCAAATTAAAAACAAGTGAGGAACTGTAAGATGACACACTCCTAAAGCCATGAGCACGGCTGTTTTCCTGGAATAGCAGGCAGGGGCTGTACCAGCAGCAGGGCAGGAGGGTCCTGGGGCAGCAGCTCTGGAGCCAGGGAGAGCTTTTACACAAAGAGGGAAGAATATTCCTAATACACACTAAACTAAACTACAACTCCCGTGGTTCGGCATAAACAAGGAAGAAATGTTGATTCCTAAAAGGGTTTTCCAAGGCACATTCGGGCAGTCTACAGCTTTAAGTATTAGAGATAAAACAGCCTTTCTCACCCAAAATAAATCCCGAGTTTCACGTTACTACTCAGAAAGGAACCGCTGAGGAAAGCCCTCAGCACGTATGAACGCTCCCAGGATTTCTGAAAGCAGCGGAAACAGCCAGCTCTGGGAGCACGCTGACGTTCCAGAGCACACTTACCCACAGATACTGCAGGAACTTCAGCAGACGTGGACAGTAATAATACTCCATTTTTCACAGCTCCGAGTTAACGCCAACCCATCCCCGTTCCAGGCAGCTCCCGGCTCTCCCCGCCTCCAGCACCAGTTAAAAGCAGAGTGGAGCAATTAAAAGCACCATGAATAATGTACCGAGTGTGTCTGGCCCCACGTCACCGGGAGCCGGGGCTCCTCAGGAGCAGTCGCCGAGCTACCGGCAGCACGTGACTTAACCACTTGTTATTGAGCAGCCCACTGCTCCCAGCTCCGTAATCTGGAGTGGGTTAAGGCTGGAATTAGTGGCAGGACTTTGAGTTTTGCAATAAAGGCCCTCCAGAAGGAAAGGGAAGCTCTAAGCCCCCTCGGTTACGAAACGCTGCGAACGGTGGCGGGGTCGCTCGCTGACCTTGTTTTGGGTGATGGACGGGAAAAGACAAAAACCCACACACGTAACGAGGGGAGCTGCTGGTTTTTATGTTCTTTGAATATAAAAATGTCTTTTGTGAACGAGAAGAAATAGACACAACGAAGTGGCTTTTTATACACCCCTGGAATGTTCCCAGGGAACGAAAACTGCCAAAAAAGGAAGAAAGCCCAGGCAGAGCTTTGCCCACCCCCGGCTCGTCCTCCTCAGGCTGGGTCTAAAATAGAGAGTGGTGGAGTTGTTGGACATCAGGAGTGGGTGGGTTGTGAAGAGCAAAAATGGGAATTGTAACACTGTTTTTTTTTTTTTACTTACGTCCTTTTTTTGATAGGAAAAGGAAATATAAGTGACAGGACCCATCCAGGAAGGGCCCCTACAGCCTGTCCCCTCCCAGCACTGCTCCAGCTCTCATCCTTCCCAGGGAGGGACAAGGCGGAGGTGACACAAAACAGCTTGCAAGATGCTGCAGCCTCCTCTCCTTGGAATTTTGGTACTTTAAGGAAACTACCCCTCACTTTTCTAATCATCACCTATGAATTCCTGTAGAGCTGACAACGTATTTTGATTTTCTTCTGGGCTGAATCAGTTTTTGGGGTAACAGAACAACTCAAGATGGGTTTCAGAAGGAACAAAACTCCAACATTAGAGGCTTTACACAGTCCAGAAAAAGAGAAGGTGTGGTTTTCAGTGTGCAGGAGACAGACCTGTCATGGGCAGAACTGAAAACAACTGGTGAACTGTGACAAGCCAAACCATAAATTCATCTGCACATGTTTATAAAATATTTATCTTCTCTCCCTTGCACTTCATTTCCAGGATATTTTAGGAGTCAGCTCATGATTTTCTTCAACAAACCCTTCTCTACCCACACATCGCAGTCTCATATAAATGCATCTTTCTGTGTAGACCATTAGAGAGATTTTCCTCCCTAAAGGACAAAAAAAGCCCCAGAGTTTAATATAAAATAAATAAATAATATGTCAAGAGCCTTCAAAATAATTCCTGCCTACACCAGTTCTAGTAGCAGTGCTCTGTTCTAACTCCCCAAAGCAGCAGTTTGGGTTTAGCTGCACTAAAGCTGCTCCATTTCCAGCTGAAGGTGCAATTCCTCCAGCCCCACGGCACAGCCGCAGTTACTTTATTTGGAGGATGAGCCCCAGCACACATTCCTCAGGTTTTAATTCCCAACACTCTTATCAGTCTGGATGACTCAATCAGGAATCCAGGCTTGTGACCCAACGTCAGCTCTGATGGAATCACACAATTTATGGAAACACCCCCAGAGCTCCGTGGTTGCCCCTGGATGTGCAGGTGCGGGGCCTTCCCAGGCGGCACCGAGTGGGAACAACGCCACGTCCAACCACAGGTACCAGCCCAGAGAGGGTTTGATTGCACACCTGTCCCTCCACCTGCATTCCACATCCAAAGGAAAAGATCCCTACAAGAGCCCAAGGCCCTGAGCCTGCTGCAGGCTCTGAGATTTGCAGCCGAGTCGGTGAGAGAAACCCCTCTGTCCAAAGCACAAAACTTCATTTTTATACCTACTCTGTGCCACAGCAGGGCTAAAAGAGAGGGAAGTACCAGCCATAGTAAAACCACAGATGATGACAGTCCAGCAGTGATGCTGGAATCTTTATAAAAGCCTTACTCTGTTTTTCAGTCAATACAAACTCAAAATAGCTAAACAGTGCTATCTAGGTGAGTGTTAAATCTCCAAAGTATCATCCTTTCCAATTTCAAACACCAATCCCATATTGCCACTTGTATTTTGCAAGGGTTTGATTTCTAAGTCACCCTATGTAATGTTCTAAAAAACAGCCTAATTACAAGCAGATTCTCTGGAATATAATCACAAACAAACGACTTCTCCAGAGGTAAAATGATACTACTGCACCTTGCTTCCATTTGGAATTGTGTTTATCCGTAAGAACCCAGTTCATCAGCTGTCCTGCATAATGCCACTCAAGCAGTTGTTTATTATCACAGACAGACGTGGAACAACGCAACAAATGGATGTTCTTGCAAACTGGTTTGGCAAATATAAAAGGGTATCAGTATCAGTTCATCACGCTGCTTTAGTGGGGAATGTGAATCAAAGGGAATCGTTTATTCTACAACAAGATTTGTCACTTTGAGCACTCAGTCTCACTAGAACGATACCAATACCCTCACTGACCAGCAATATGGACTGGAAAATATTTTTTGTCACCATGCCACAAGAAAAAACAAGTAACTTCCCAACTACACAGACCAGAAACCACCCAAAGCAAACAGCAGCACGATGCTACATTTCCGTCCACTCCCCCTTTACAGCTGCACCAAGGGAAACACAAACTGCATTCAGATTGCGAGGAAATACGGGATTGAACTGTGACTCCCGTGGCTCTTTCCTGACCCCTCGTGTCTGTCCACCTCACACAGCTCGGATGTGTCTCCAGCAGAGGGGAGTGTTGGAACGCGCTGCTAGAACTGCGACTCCACACCCAAAGTCTGTGTTTTCTCCAAAGAAAACAAAGGCAAAACCTTGGTGCAGAAGAAATAGTTTGGTTTTATATAATCCTCTGCAGTACCCGTGTGGGGCTTTGGAAGACATCAGTGTGGTGAGTTTTGCACCTCCCGAGCTCAGGTGAAAGTCCCTTCTATGCGCTCACTCACACTTTACACCCAGGAGGACCGGGCTGCCCTTGGGCTCCCGTGGCACTGCACAGCAAACACAGCCCGAGGAGCCTTCCCAAAGCAACGCAAAGGAGCAGAGCGCTCGGATCCTGCTGAATTCCACACACCTGAGTTCTCTCTTTTCACGGAGCTGAGTCTCCCTTTCCCACCTTCCTTTCCTGTCTCGGGCTGCGCTCGGTGAAGTTGAAGGATTATTCTGAGTAACCTCCCAATTAACAACGAAGTTGGAGAACAACAGTTGTATTTATCTGAGTACAGCACCCCAACAGTTCAGTTTTCCCAGCACTACTTCCAACAGCCCTTCTGTCCCACATTTCCTACCTGGCCAACACCACCTTTACATATTTGCACCATAAGCTGATGGCACTTAACTTTTAGGGGTTGGATAAATGCCCATTCTGTCAATAACCCAAATTCCCTAAGATGAACCTGAAGTCCATGCTAAGAATGGGAAAGACAAAGGGACATTAACCCTTGGATACCTTCCATGAAGCTTAAAGACTACAACTGAAGGACAGTCTGAGCCCATTTCCAAAACTCCAATTAGGAAACTTGTTTATAAAATCCTTATAGCTTTAGGTGTTCTCTTTTTCTTTGCTAGAAGGAAAAAACCCACTGAGCTTCTTTTCTTTTTTGTATTTTAGTGTGTTCTCTGCTAAAGGGCTGCAAACAGCAGAGTGAGCCATGACAGAACAGGGCAATGCAGCACCTCACACTCAGCAGAGTGTGCTGGCAGAGACAGGACCGGGGAGGTGTGACCTTGGGACAGTCCATGGGACAACATCCTTCAATCTCCACTTTCCAAATCCTTTATTTCCCTCAGAAAACGTTGATATTTCATTTATTGCATATCTTTCGGAACATCCAGACCTCTGTTTTGTATTTCAGAACAACAGCTGGATGTAGGATGCTATTTCACAACATAAAATTTCTCTGAGGGCTAAAGTCAGGACATCCTTCTGAAACTGAGAAGAACAGCACCCAACAACTTCAAGCAGGAATTCACCCCAACAGTTTGTGTGTTAGAGACAAATCAAACCACCCAAAATGTCAGCTGTGATCCTTCACAGAAACACTTCTCTGTGTGTTGCCTACAGAAAGAAAATTAAACCCATCCTTTCTCAGGCTGGGACACAGTTCTAGCTGTCTGCACAAGCTCAGAAAACAACAAAAACCATAATGCTCTGGAGCCATCTTGAGTTCAGGATGAAAATTCTCCACTCAGAAAGCAAACCAAACAAGCTGTGAGGCTGAGGTTTTGTTCTGGCAGCTTCGGCAGGGAGCGGTGGGGTGGGATCCCAGCGAGGGGCAGCCTCACCAGTTCAGCCCCTCCACACCAAGCTGTGCTTGGCAGACACATCCTTCTGCCACAGCCCTTTGCAGAAAGGAAAACAGAACTGCAGCTCCCTGATCCCTCCCCAAACCCCTCCTCCAGGGTCACGTACCGTCCCAAAATCCGCTCTTCTCTCCTTGTAGAAACTGTGACGGCTCCGCTGCGCGGGCACTGAGGAGAAGTCTGCTCCCTCTGCTTTGTCTGAGCTCTGCTTGCTCCACTCTATCCTGGAAGCCTGCAAAATACAGTTATGAATGTAATTAAATCTACATGCATATGCACATACAGATATATATATATATTTATATATATTGCCTTTGAAAAAAAAAACCAGAGGAAACTCAAAGCTGAAAACACAAATTGGAAAAACATGATAGCCATGAACATACTACACCTTAATCACAGGATTAAGCAACCATTAAGGTCTTTTCCAACCAAATCCAACCTCTGGATTTCATTCACATGTCACTGTGTTAAGAGAATCTCTTGCCTCTCACAAAAATCAGGACAGCAGTGGAGTTCACAGACAAATGAAGGCCACTCACCCAGTAAAAATAAAAATAAATTTTGCTTCCTTCAGATAAAGACAAAAAACAAAGAGAGGTCCAAAAAGATTACTGCTGACAACTCGTAAAATAAACTCAAATTGGTTCTTTTCAAGTAAATATAAAATTGCAGAGTTAACAATTTAACCTCCCAGGTTCACAGCATTAAAAAAACAATAAGCACACTTTTTCAAGCTTTTTCAAGCTCTCCATAAAACATCAATAAGTATTTCTAGACCTCAAGCAAGAATCAGGTCATCCAGCACAATAGTCATTGCTCAAGAAAAGACAGCCCAAAAGGAAATGAGCTCCACTGGAAAGTATGGATCTGCTACCTTGCTGCAGAGTGCTGAAAAGTGGCACGAGGACACAATAAAATCTTTAATAAAGAAAAGTTCAGTTTCAGTTACACGAAACACTTGGATACCATTTGGAAATACCTTCTTATCCTCGTGGAAGAACGGTTCTGACTGAGCTATCTTGTGTTTCCACGCATTATCCACACTTTCCAAGGGGAAGTTTGGCCTGGATCGATGCAGGTCCTTCCTTGCCCTCACCTCCTGCATGAGGGGCAGGCTGTCCCTTCCTTGGCGGCATTTTTCCGAGTAGGATCGTCTGAGATCCGCGGGCGCAGTCCCAAACCCAGACATGTAGCTCTTCCAGTCGGTTCTACTTTTGAAAGAGTCGCCCTCACACATCTTATTTGTGCTGTCTTTGCTTCTCAGCGTAGAGCTCCTCACTACGTTTTTGCTCCAATCACCCTCTGGAGACACCTCCAAGAACTGTTCTTTCGTCACCAACCTCTTCTGCAGGAGCCCATCATCTGCCTTTAGGGACAATTTGGAGGCCAGATTGACTTCCAGCCTCTGCTCTGTACTCACTGCATTTATGGGCTGTACCTTATCAATCACAAATTTGGCACCCTGATTCCTGGAGACCAAGTTCACTTCCGCATCCTCATCAACAATAAAAGTTTTCTTCCTAGCAAATTCCACAGGTAAATTCACAAACTTCTCTGGAAAAATGCTGCTGGGATTTCCCCAGTAAGGAGGGCTGACCTTTCTGTCTTTGGACTTCTGCTTATCGAATTCAGGGCTCCGCAATTCCAGTTTCTCTTTGCTCTTTTCGTTTGGGATTAGTTTCTCTGGCCTGTGCTGCTCTTCTGCACGTTCACCCGGTTTGTTACTAACAGAATAATGGTCTGATCCACTCTTCCACTCATTCCAGCTATAGGTAAGAGCCATTCTATCCGACACATTTCTTTTGTTCTTTGATTTCTCCCTACTCAATGAGCCAAGATCTTCAGAGAGCTTGTCTTGAACTTTACTGGCCTTCGCTGTTTCTTCTTTATATTCTGCCATAAGCGCATCAATATCGAGAATTTGGGATCTGTACCCATCCTCAGCCTTCCTCACAGGCAAGTCAGAACTACTGTCACTCCTTTTCTGGGGACCCAGTTCAGTGTCCTTGCGCAGAACCGGCGCAGAACGCGGCGGGGACCGGGCTTCGTGGTAAGAGGAGACTTTCCTTCTGCCACTCTTGAGATCAGCTGGAGCTGTATTTTCCAGATCCTGTTTTAACAGGAAAGCATCAACATCTATAATTTTCTCTTTAGAATGATCCAGACCTTTTTCGTGATGCTGTTGGTTATCTTTCCTAGACATGTGAAAATTACCAAATGCAATGTTTTTGGAGAAAACGGCGTCTTTTTCATCTTCCTTGACCCAATCCTTGCTAATATGCACTTCCCGGGAGTCTTCTCTACAAGTTGAACTCGTAACATTTTTACTTGGTTGCTGCAATAAAGGTTTGGACCTTCCAGGAAAAACAGGGTCCAGATTAATTGCTGCTCCCTCACTTGAACCAGAAACCACATTAATTTCACTTGCACTGGGAGTACCAACAAAGCTTTTCTCTTTTTTGACACCAGGAATCTGATAAGTCACTGCAAAATAAGTTGCCTTTGGCTCAAAGACAGAACTCTGATGTTTCGTGTAATCATCAGGACTGCCAAGAACAGCTTGGTTTGCCTCGTTCCCTTCCACCCCTTCTTTGATTTTTTTGCTTCTCTTTTTAAGTGAACTTTCAGTCAATTGCAATGAATCTGTCCGGCTCAGCCTCTTGATATTTTCAGGAGTGAGCCACACAACTTCTTCCACCTTGAGTGACTCCTGAGGCAAGGTCCTCCTCCTCCACCTTTCAGAAACCTTCAAGTCACAAATGCTACTTCTGCTTCTCCTGACTTTCTCCTCTGGATCTGCTCCTCGGAGTTTTTCGCTGTTTTCAGGAGCTGTACAAGCCATGCTGAAGTCTTGCTCTTTGCAATTTAAGTCCAGGCTTTTCCTTAACCCAAAGCCCCCAGATTCCTCTTTAGTAACACTCAGTCCTTTTGTATCAGCCTGGTGGCTGCTGGAAGATTTAAAAAACTGCCCACTTGCAAGCACTGAAGCCTGAGCCCCGTGTTTATTGACACTGGTGGAAATCACTTCACGATCCAAGTTGGTTCGGAATTCATGGATGTCTGTCCCAGCTGCTCTGAAACTCCTTTTCTCAGAAGAGCATTTCACCACATTAATCCTCTCTGATTTATCTACGGAAGAGACTTCACTCTTATCACCTTTAATTTCAGCATGTAGCTTGTTGGCTTTTTCACACATTCCCAAACCTTTACTTTTGTTTGCGGAATAAGGTATTTTCTCAGCTATGAACAGTGGCTCAGGATCAGTTTTATCAGAGTCTCTTTTCTGTTCAGATAAAGTGCATTCACTGGAGAGAAAATCAGCAGGTTCTCTCAACACAGCCTTGCTTGTGAGAACTTTTGCCTCTCTGGCTTCTGAAGTAACATTATCTTCTTTCAAGTAAAGAGTGTGACTACTTGCCCTCACCGACTGCCCCTTGGGTACAGCATCCTCATCAGTTTTATTCTCTTTCACAGATGATTTTCTAGCTCTGAGTGTCATGGCCTTTTTCTCAGGAGCCATTGTGATGGCTTCACTAAGAGCCCTTTCACCACACGTCTGAAAGATTTCATACCTGGGCTCTATTCTTTGGTAAATTTGAGAATCTTCTGCATTTTTGGGAGCGGCTTTTTCACTTTTCTCAACTAAAGATTTTTCTAAGACAATTCCCGGACTCATTTTCTTGTCTTCACTTGGACAAGCCGGTTTTGGACTTTTCTCTACATGTGCTGGATGTTTTGATGGATCAGGTTGTTTGTGATGTTCCTTTGCAGTAGCGGTTTCCTCCCCTTCTCCCATCCACGAGCGTCTGCTGTGCCCCGAAACCACCAGGTCCTGCTTTGCCTCAGGCTCCTGGCTCCTTTTTGGTGCGGGATCAGCCCCAGAATGCTCAGCAACAAGGCTGTGCTTCTGGACGTTGTGCTCAAACAGGGTGGCCCGGACAGTTTTAATGAAGGGCTTTTCCAGAAGTGCTGGGTTTAATTTCTTTTCGAAATTGCTTGTGAATGAGACAGAACTCTCACTCTGCTGCGAGAAATGCTGACCATCTCCCAGGAAGCTTCCTTTCCTCTCCAGCTGATCAGGTTTATTGGTTATCTTTAAAACCTGCCGGGATTTCCAAGGCTTCCCAGGAGCAAATGCCTCGGTGAAATCTGTGCCATGGGCGAGCTTCAGCTCCTTACTCTGGAACAACAAAATCCAACAGTTAACTGAGTTTATTTGACAGATGTGTAATAAAGTTTATTTTAAAACTTACTTGCACCTACTTTGTGCAACAGAGCTTGTACAAGTCAAACACTTTCACGTTCCTTGAACACAACCTCCACTGAGACCAAGGTAACCTAAGGCAATGTGTAGCTGCAGCTCCTGAATCTTGATTCTAACAGAATTATCTCACTAATAACCAGTTACAGGGTCAGAAACTGCAAGGAACATGAAAATCTAAATAAATATCACAGCTGGAGCTGCTCAGCTATGAGAAATGTTAAGCTGAGCTGAAGTAAAAAGGAAAGATGGAAATTAATATTTATTACCAATGCTTCACTATAACCTACTCACAGGAAATACAAGCAGCATCCTAAAAGATGGTATTTTTAATAGCACTTGCTGAAGAAGCCCAGCATGCAAATAATAAAGGGAATCAAAGAATACTAGAGATCTTACAAGAGTTCCATCTTTTATTCAAGTTTTAAAATTTAAAACTCAAAGTTGACTTAAGATTGTCTTAAAAAAAAGCTAAAGAACATCAGAAAATTAACACTAAAGGCATTTATAAAGAAATATTTTGAAGTCTAAGCTATATTCTTCTAGGAATTTCTTGAACCCTACTTTACTGTCAGATTCTGAAAACAGCATTCCATTAATGAAAGATTTTGTTATTAAAACAAATTGCTCTTCTTGAAAATAACACCAAACTACAGAACCTTTGACCCGTAGCTTTTCCTTACCACATATTCCTATCTTGGACAGGAAAAAAGCCATGAGAAGTCACTACAAACACCCTTAAACAACATTAAATCTCCTCTATTAAGAACTGCCACCAGAGAAGTTCTGTTTTGCAACACTGAAATGTTGCTTAGAAACAGAGAGAGCCGAAAGCTTCCACAGCAAATCCCCATTTTCCCTGGAACACTTTGTTGTCTAAGCTGCTCAGGTAAACGTTGTTGAGGAGACTGACAAAGGTCCAGGCCGTGATTTGGATGGGATTTGGATGCAGGAAAGCACAATCCTAACGCTCTGCTTGGAGAAAATAAAGAAAAATTGCTGCACGAACCCACCACGGCCACAGGCGATTCGCTGTGGGGGTTTCATGCATTAGAAACCCCTTAAAAATAGCACACAAAATATTTCTCCCTCTCTGCCACTCCACTGAACAGTGAGCGCGCCGAGCTCGACAAACTCGGCAGACACAATCCTTCTGCACTTTTACCTGCAAGTCCTGAAGACAGACTCACAAATCCACTGGGGTTGTGTCAGCCCTAATGCTCTCCGTACCCATTTGAAAGCCACTGATTGATAAAGCCACACACAGCAGGACCTTCGCCTCGCAGAGCCAGCTCGAGCCCACCAGCTGCTGCCAGATCCTTACTTTTGGGTTTTCCTGCAGGTCGTGGATCGAGTCGGCTCCAGCCTCACCAGGTTTCTCGGGCTTTGCTTCACCACCTGATGTTGGACTTGAAAACCTAAAACAAAGGACTGGTGTTACTTCTTTATCCCAGCTGATCAGTGAGCAGGGTCACTTCCCACCAAAGCAGACTTGCAGAAATTATCCATCAAATTACATTTCCTGAAGGAGAAACATCACTATCTCATAGTAAATGGCTGTATTTGCTGGTTAAATTGTATCTAGACCAAAAAATTGGGAGTCATGCAGCTTATTTGATAACAGAGGATTTAGAGATGTATAACAAGCTATAATATCTCTCGCTGACAGTTACACTTACATGCAAAGGTCACAATAGTGACAGCTTTATTATTTTTTTTCAGCTGTTGTCAGAATATATTTAATTTTCTCTTTTTAGGATTAAAAGAAAAGCAGGAAAGGCGCTTAAGAATAATAGTAAAAAAATCACATTAAGTGGAAGCAAAACGATCAGCTTTTTCACTGGACTGAGAGAGCAAGTTTTAGTGAACCACACGAAGGCAAGAGGATTAAACAGAATTTCTCTGTAACCTACATCTTGGTTAAGTCTGCAGAGAGTGGCCGTGACTGCAGTGACCGGCGCAGATTTCCTGCCTTAACGTCAGGATTTTCTGTTGTCAGCTCCTTGATCCTCTGCTGGATGGTCACACACCTGTTTTCCTTCTCGGCAGCTGCTGGGAGAAGCTCTGTATCCACTGTGGGACTGGGATTTTCCGAAGTAAACAGATTAATGTGTTTTTTAACACTACCTCTTAAGATAGTATTCTCTTTTTCCGAGGAAGCTGCAGGACTTTCACAGCCCAGGAACGTGTATGTTTCCTTCTGATCTGGTCTTTTCCCCCCCTTATTAGTTCTGCTTTCACTGGTTGTTTCAGGGCTTCTTTCGGGACCGTGCAAGTTAATAATTATTTCTGGTTTTGCCTCAATTTGTTCACTTTTAGATTTAAGTTTTGTTTCCCACGTGTACTTCCCATTATTTAGGATGCCAATGTCCTGACTGCTGCATTTCAGATTTGTTTTAGAAGAACTGCTTTTATTAAATTCAGTTTCTTCGTGTTTTGGCCCCGTTTCAGACTGATCATGACCACCCGCATCAGTAAAAGCAATTACGGATACATTCTCCTTGCTTTCGTGGGATGAACCAGCCTTCTTGCAGGAAGAAAGATCTTTATGTTCAAACTTAGCTGTCAGGTCCATGGACAAAGGCCTTGGTTTCCTAACCCCGGATTTCTCCGGAGATTTTTCCTCGGAAGCTTCCACAGTGTGATGCTTTTGATCTCGTAACGATTCCAGAAAAATAGCAGACACTGGTCTATGTTTTGCCCTGTGCTGGACATCAGCAGAGAAATCAACTTTATTGTTGAGGTTATTTGCATCCTCGTTGTTCTTCTCCCCCGGATGAACTTCACGAGCGTCTTTCTTCTCACCGGTTTTCAGGGAGTTCCAGGAGACTGGTCTGAGACTGGAGGAAAACGACATCTGCCTGTGGACAGACCCCTCGGGATTCCTGGGTGTCTCTGCTGGTTTCACAGAGCCCTGGAGGTCCTTGGTTTGCAGAGCAGTAAATCCCCTGCGCTCCTGAGCCCTTTTCTCCTGGGCCAGGCTGACCTTGGCCTGCTCGGGGCCCGCTGGCTCGAACAGAATGACCGTGTTGGCACTGGGCCCCGTGTAGAAAGTCACATTTGTCACCATGTCACCGTCAGCCCGATTTTCGGTGTCAATGGCTTTCTGATCCACTAGGGGAGGGACATTCCCACTCAACACCTTCACTGAGGACGTTTCCTCAGTGGCCTTTCTCACCATGCTGCTGGATCTGAACGCTGGGACGGGCGGTTTGACGTTTGCAAAAGTATCCGAGGATTTCTCTTTACAGAAAGGCTTTGGGAAAAGTCTCGGCCTTGATCCCACCGAGGGCATCGTCGGAGATCTCAAGGAATTCCCGAATTTCTTGTTCTCTTCGAGAGTCGGCGGTGCTGAGGCCTCCTTTGCCTTGTTGCTGGCATCTGAAAGCACACTGACATAAACACGCTGTGCCTTCTCCTCAGCCCTGAGCTCAGCTAGGTCAGGGACTGCCGTCAAAGACGCCAAAGTAGAATTTATTTCTACTCTTGTTGCCATAGCTGGAATTACACATTCAACAGAACTGAAAAACTCCAGCAAGGAAAAAGAATCTGCAAAAAAAAAAAAGAGAGAAAAATGCAAGTATTGATGTAGAGTCAGCATGAACATCCAATAACATCATTCTCGCCTAAATTCATGAGGAAGCAAACTCAGATTAAGGTGCCTTTCAGATATGCTGATCCCAGAGTGTATCTCACTGAAAGACATAGTGTTCCTTCTCTAAAAAACAGCAAGAAACACCATTATTTACTGACTTGGCCCAACAACCAAATACAATGGACATAAACATATCCTACAGATCTCCACACTCCCACTTACCATAATTTGCTGCTGCAACCAATCCATAGGGCCTGAATCCTTTCTCATAGCGACGACAAGAGCTTGGTCACCAAGGGCACATTAAGGACAGGGAATTTGATCACTGTGGAAACACCGTCCAGACTTCACCTGCAAATAAACAAAATATTCAGACTCAGGTGTGGCACAGACCCAAACCTACACGGGCAATGCCACGTGAGACAAAAATCCAGAGCATTCTAAGGGAAAAAGGCTGGTTCCCAAGTATAGTTACCTCATGTAACTGTAAAAAGCAGAAGAATGTTTATTCTTCAAACAGCCACTAAAGAATCAACAAGAAATTACCACTTAAAGGTGTAACTGAAAGGTGAAAGGGAAATAACTCGGACTGCACCGGCAGATACATCAAATCTGAACAGTTAAAACCACATTTAGGTAAGACTGTTTGCATATTCAAGCGCTGTCAATCACTGGTTAAACACAGAGCTTTGCATTACTGTAATCTCAATTACTGTAATTTACTTTCTATTGTAAAGCTCTTTTCTGGGGCAGCAGTCTGTGAAGTGCTACCTGAGCAGCTGACCTGCCAACGGCTGGTTTTCCATCAAAATGGGACTTTTACCATGACAAAGCAGTTTTCCCAGTATCTCGCCAGCAAAGGCAGGAGAAGAGCTTTGGCTTTAATTATATTCTTACTGCAGAGAAGTGGGAAAACCAGCAATAATTAGAATTTCAGCTACAAGAAGTAACCTGAATTTTTCTCCTAACAGAAGTATATTTAAACTCGTAGCAGATGCAGGCAGCTATGTAAGGTTAGATTATTTTTTCCTTCAAAAGCTGTCATACTGTTCATTTTTAGAAAACTCACACTGTACTTCATAGCCAGGGGCCCAAATTTGTGTTGCCACCCTCTTGTCTCTTTTGGGCAGCCTTTGAAGGGGCAGTTTCGGACTCCTCTCACTGAACCTGTTTTGGTGTGAATTTACCATGCAAATAAACTTATTTGTAGATTGCGTGGAATATGGAGCTTCCTGCTTGTGATTATTAAAAAACCCGAACCAGGATCTTGCCTTCCTGAGTCTGCAGTCTGGAGAAGTGGTTATTTCACCTTCAGCTTCCCTTGACCAGACTTAGCTCACACTGGCACCGAAATTGCAGGGATTTATTTTTGTCCCTGCTTGTGCTCCCTCTCTCAGGCAGGAGAAAGAACTCCACTCACCTTGTCCGTTCCCTTTCGTCTTCCAATCCACTTGGGAGTTCTGTCTCAACCACTTATCCCTGATGCCATTCTCCCCCTCCCAAGTCCATGACCTCCTCTCTCCGAAATAGCCACTAACCCAATCAGCTTATCCACATCAATCTGCCCCTTCCACCATCTCACAGATCTCCACGAAATCTTCCTCCCTCTCCCACTCCTTGTTCTAAGAAACGCCATCAAAATCCGATTAAAATGCTCTCACATTCCAAGGATGCAAAGGTTTGGGAGGTGCTCTAAAAGGAAACTTGCTGGAATGAGGCTGATGCTCACAGGCAACAATTGCAAAGGGAAAAATTCAGCTGTGAAAACAGCATCTGTCTTGCAGTAGCTGAGAATAAATTCTCTCCTACCATTCTGTAGTCCCTGTTTCTCTGGAAAAGAAGAAGGGGGCACAGAGCTTCTTAAATGGACTAAAACTTGATCCTCAATGGAACGCGGGGCAGTGAATTTACAATGCAGGACCTAATCCCTGGTAACAGAGTGCAACTCGCTTCTCCAGCCAACATTCCTAACACAAAATTTACCCCTTCCTTAGGTTCATTACACTCCAGCTTTACAAGACCCCATTTCCCCCTATGTAATCTACCCAAGTCAGTTTTCATGTTTTAAATTCAAATACCCTACAACAGATACGTGGCCCCAAACAGAGAAGCATTTGAAAAAGAACAAAATATTTAGGGGAAAAAAATAATCACCCAACTTTGAAAATGATAAAGCTCCTGGATACAAGTACACTTGATAAAGAGGAATCATGTTATCAATGCCAAGTGTAACATACACTAGACACTGTGTCTCAGTTTTGAAACACCTATCTCGGTTTAGATAAACGTTGTTTCTTTCTTAATAAAATATCTCTAGTCCAGTTGGCAACATACAAAATTTTGGGCAATTTATAAAGATCAACTGTAAATTGAACTGCAGGAGGATTTCAGATGCTATTAATATTTAGTAATACTAGTGTAATCGTACTACTACAGTTGTAAATCCCTCACCATCAGCTGCATCGTTATTACCTCCCTGACCTCCTCTGCCCTGGGACACTCAGCCGAGCTGCCCGTGCTGCCCCTGCACGTCCCCGTCCCGTGTGACAGAGCCCCCAAACCACCTCGCCCCCAGTTCTGGGCACCCCAGTTCCTCTCCGTGCCCCCCAAGCGGTGCCCACGCTCCCCTCAGCTGTGGCGGGCGCATTCAGCACGCAAATGAAATTATAAATGGCTCTGAAGTGTCTCTTGAAACGCTCCTGCTTTTATCAGAAAGGCTGGCACACGAAGGCCTGGCCCTTCCCTGCTGCTCCTCTTCCTCAGCTTCCAAACACCTGCGGCTGGGATTTTTCCTGGGCCAAGCTGAGCCACCGCAGGGTGTCACAGAGATGCACACGCAAACACCGCTCCAGGCCCCTTCGAATCTTAATGCCCTCGGCTGTTGCTTGCATTTGTAATTAAAGATCTATCATCACGAAGATTGTTAACGTTGCTCATAAGAAATCAAAACGGATTATTCACTTCACGGGGTTATTTTTGCAGAAAATCATTCGGGAAGGGCTTCACCCCAAACACGCCCTCGCTTTGGCACTTGCCCACCCGCCACACACACAACTATTATTTACATCACTGCTAATTCCTTTAAGCCTATTAAGGCAACAGCAACAGCCTGCAGATAATTTTTCCACCATGAATCACGTGACTATTGCCAACTTCCCCGCTCAGAAACAAGAATGTTTGAAATGACACAAAGTAAAATCATCTATAATCTGGCCCCGAACCTCGCAGCAGATAAACAAGTCCATCTGTCTTCTCTCTAAGGGTGGAAAGCATAAAAATTCCACAAAGAAAATCTCTCTGCTATTAAAAACCCAAACAAACAAAAACCAAAAACCAAAACCAAACATGTTTATGACGTGGAAATCAAGCAGAAAGCCTGGCTCCAGCAGCAAATACCCGCTAAAAATACTCCATAAAAAAAAAAATCACCAAATAAACACGAAGTTTTTCTTTTCACATACAACTTTAGCTGCAAATCTGCTTCCAGTATAAAAAAACTACTCCCTTATTGTGTAAATACAGGAAGAAGTTTGTATAACTACATATATTAGCAGCTCCTGAAAACATGGCTTTGTCCATGACTGTGGTTGGGAGGCTGGAACTGGATGAGCTCTAAGGACTCTTCCAACCCAAGCCAGTCTGGGATTCCATGATTCCATACATTCCCCCGATCTGCAGCTTCTCCCTGGCACAACAGGCCACAGGAGCTCCTGGGAGCAGATGACCATAAACCCAGATTTATTTCATCCCTTCTACAAAAGGTTGCCCCACTGTCTTAAATGATTCGGTCTTTACAAAATATTTTTCTTCTCTCCTTTCTCCTTCCTGTCCGTTCTCCCAAGAAATCCTCCTTCTGCTGCTTCCTGCACTTGGAGAGGTGCTGATTGGATTAAATAAGAATTAACAGAGCAGATCCTCTCACTTACTGTGCACGTACGAGTGTGAGTGCTGACAGGAACACGACTTACTACAGCACAACCAAAATAACACAAAGAAGAAAAAAAAAAAACCCCACCTATTCTGAAACTTTCATAACCAAGCAGACCATGAAAATAATTCAATAAAAAGCAGGCTTTTTCTATTTTTGGGTTTAAGCCTGATTCACGTTATTATTCACTGCAATGGGATCCATCAGTTGTACTTAAAAGGACATTCAGGGTCTCTTAAAGGGGAAGATTAACAAAAATACTTCCATAATGGCTCTGATTTTTAATTTCCCAGGACAAGTTTATTCACAAAGTAAAAACAGCTAATAAAATGCATTTAAAATTATCTTTTCCCAGATTCACAGTGAGAAACTCAGTTCTGCTTCCCAATAATGAAAACTAGAAGGTTGAGAATTAAAACTACATATTCCAAATCTCACAAGATAGATAGATCTGCAAAGCCCCACAGATCATTAACATTAAAATTCCAAAGTATTGCAAAATTCAAAATATCCTTTCTCCATTTCCCATGTCCAAGTCTCTTGGGAACCTCTAGGTCTTTTCTTTCACAAAAAGAACCAAGTGCTGTTCTTCTGGACGTTACAGTCCAGTCCCACCCCAAGGATGAAAGACTCCACACTCTGACATTTCCTCCCACTGCAGAAAAGATTAGCGTTTCGTTAAATAAAGTGTCCATCCTATAAATAGCAGCATTTACAAGCACTTGTAAATCTCTAATTGCTCCTGCCAGTACAATTGCATAACGATCATCACCTGCCAGAGCTTCACCCCCATGCAGCTGCACTGAAGAACTGCACTATTTCCAACCACCCTTTCCATTAAGTGCTGCCATCTCAGCACCAGAGGGAGAACTTTACACCGTGTATTTTGATCTCCATGCTGCAAAGATTGGGCAGTTTAAAAGGTAACAAGTTATAGAGCAGCAGCTTCAGTAATTCAAACTGGCCCCACAGAGGCCTTGTGGTTATTTATTAAAGCGAAAATTCGATGTTAAATACACTGGCGTGTCCATGTAATGGTCAATGTGAATTTAAGATCACATTCCTGATGGAGCAGGACAATCAGCTGAGACAGGGATTCAGGAAAACAGCATGAGGGTGGTGAGGCCCTGGCAAAGGTTGCCCAGAGAAGCTGTGGCTGCCCCATCCTTGGAAGTGTCCACAGCCAGGTTGGACAGGGCTTGGAGCAGCCTGGGCTAGTGGAAGGTGTCCCTGCCCATGGCAAGGATGGCACTGGATGAGCTTTAAAATCCCTCCCAACACAAACCAGTCCGGGATTCTGTGATTAATCTATGGTAGAATAGGATTCAACAGCAAGATACTGTGTGTAACCAGGACAGAATGCACCGTGATGGCTGTGGGGCACAGGGAGCCATCTTCCAAATTTCCTTGAATTTATGAGACAGAGATGTGTCTGGAGAGACTGATTTGGGAAAAGAATTACATATAATAAGCTGCTTCCACAGCTGTCAGTCCTTGCTACTTCCATAACAAGGTCTGTGTGCCACATACAAAATGTAACCCAATAGGATTAATGTACAAAAGGGGCAGATTGCTCCGGTTATTTCTAGAAAACAGTTTCAGAACATCACCTTTCAGAAAGGTCCAGTTTGTGACCATAGATTTATTACCAATTACCCATTTTTCTGGGTATTCAGCTCCAAAAATTTCTACACTGGGTTTTGGGGGCAGTGACCACTGTTCTACAAACAATTCAGGCCAACTCCTTCTCTGTCAAGATCAACTCTGTCCCAGCCAGCTCTTGGTTGGGGATTTTCCTCTTTGTGCATCATATTCTACTCAAGAGATCCCTCAAGAGCACAGGGACTGAGAGAGCATGCTCGGCATTTCCTCTGACCTGCACAACTGCCTCATTACACCTCAATTTTCCACAATTTCCTTCTCCCCAACCCTCTCATTGACAGTTTCAGAGGAAACTCTCTTCCCTTCCCAGTTTCACAGAAGGCCTAATATGTTTTGAAAGTCCCTTGAGTCTCAGGTAGAAAAAACCCCAACCAAGTGAAAATTACATTAAATGTTGGTGAATCACCATTTTTTGGTACCAGAAGCTGCATATCCTCACCCTCCCACGTGAATCATCTTTTACTTCCAGCATTCCACACGAGGGATTCCACCCAGCTCATTAATGGGTGGGTATTTTCAGAAAGCCCAGTTCTTCTGGCAGTTGAAATAGGGAATAAAAGCAAAACCCTGATTTCTGCCAGCTGAGGATGACATTCTGCAGAACAACATGAATTATGGGGTAAGGCTGAAGTGAGGCTCCAAGTGGGTTGTGCAGAAGGTGGGTATTCCCAGCAGGCCTCAGAGTGCTGTTCTGTTTGCTTCTCTCATCAAACCTTTGCTTTTGTGGTCAGCTTCAACTCCTGCTAAAGTTCTTTTAGGTTTCATCCTTGCAAATGCTTTTAAACCACAAGCAAGACCTGCAAATAACCTCCCCATGCAGTTTAGCAGGAAAAAAAGACATTCCAGAAACAACTGCACTGCGTGCCAGATGAAATATTAATGATTAGGTTTGGCTACAAGCAAGAAAAACTGACTGTGGAACTGAAAAAAGAAAAGGAAGTCAAATGAAGGCTATTCCAGGAAGATGTTTGGTTGTTTCAGGGAGGACTTTATTCTATCTGCAGCTCCCAGAGGTCAACGGGGTCATGTCCCTGATGCAGCAGAGGGTGGGTACTTGAATTTGCAACTCAGCAAATTTCTCCTCAAACCTTTTCAGAATCATCATGAAACTTCCTGCTGGTTAATTGTAACGTGGTCTTCTTGTTGAAGGAAGCTTAACTTCACTTTTAACTGCATTTAAAACAAATTTTGGTTAGAGTTAAGTTTTTCTGCATAGATTCTGCAGGAATGGGTTAAATCCCTGACTGTGTCTTTTTCATATCTTATGCTACACATCATGAATACAGTGGAAATAACCAAAAGCTAATTTATTTACATGTCCTTTGAGTGTATGATCTCCATGACCTTGCTTTAAAAAGGTGAAATTTGGCTCATTATTGTTTCAGAAATACATCAAGCAGCTACTGACCCCTCTGACCTCAAGCAGGCAGTACTTTCCAAAGCCCCCAGAACTGAGGCAGGGCTGTGTTTCTCCAGAGGCTCCAGCTTTGGGTGGGAATGCTCTCATTTGGCAGGCACACCACGGACACAGCTGAAGGAGTGTAAGGAGATGGATGAGCCAGCTGCAGCACAGACAGAAATATGGAATTGAAAAACAACTTTGGCGTTCTTCCATTTGATACTCCCCTACACAATACCACGCTCGGTACCACGTTTCAGCAGTAAAAGGAGCTTAGAGACCACCCACACCTGGAAATATTTACTGTAACTGTGCATATTTCTTGTCCTCTTGGCAGCAAGGGATGACAAAGGACAACTGTCTGATCTCAGAGCTGACAGGACATGGATATCACCACTGGATTTTGTTCTACTCGCTGCCTTCAGAGCTACCAGCTGCTGCAAATGCTTTAAAAGCAGCAACGATGTAATTGGGACAGTTTCCTCCTGAAACAGCGGTGGAGGCTACTTGGACACTGACGCTGGAGCTCCACAGAGGTGCAGTTAAAATAGCCCTGCAGTGCAGCACCTTGCTCAGCCTGGCAGCCAGTGTGGGGACACCAAAGCTCACGTGAAGCACAGGAGGTGCAGCACTCCCGTGGGAGACGGGGCTCGGCTGACCTGGTGAGGAATTCAAGTCAAAGGATCCAGTGAAGTAGATCCGTGGGCTTTGGTTTATTGAAAAAATCCACCTACTTGTTACAAAAATAGGCAAGTGCCTCCACAGCACTTTGAAGCCTTCAGAAATAAAGCTGACCCGTGGCCCTGTGCCCCCAGGCAGGAATCCGGGGACGGATCTTTTCACACAAACCCAGCCTCCGAAGGTCACTGTAACACAGAAATAGCACGAGGTGAGAAGACATTTCCTGCTTGCCTTCATGCACAGCAGGTGCTTTTGTGTCAGAAGGACAAAGCCCCTAATCCTCTGATCTGCCTCCTCAAATTCTAACAGGATTTCCAGAGCTGGAAAATGCATTTGTGGCCTGGCACAGTAAACCACCTTCAGAAAGTACAACCAGCTTGAGCTGTTCTGTGATTGACGTGGGGTCGCCAGGACGAATTTATAAATGCTGAGCCTTTATACATTCATCTGAGTGCTGAAAAATTAATTAAGGTATTGCCATATGGAGAGAAAAAAAAAGTGGTTTCATCCAGACTTTCAGAAAACTTGAGGCTACTGGCCTTGGAGCACGACCTTGAACACACTGAGAGATCACTTCAACAGTTTAACCATCTGGAGAAAACCAGAACCCATAAAAGTGGAGGACAAAGGAAACAGAGTGATGCCATAGAAGACCAAGATCGTGACATTAAAAATTACGTATGTGTATATACAGCTATGGTGACTGACGTGTGTATTCGAGGGCTAAGAATTAACATTGCTTTGCTTCTGCAAAAACAAGGAAGCAGGTTTACAGTGCATTATTTTTATACCTGTACTTGTCCTGACGGACACATTTGGAAGCTGCACAGTCGCCTGCAAAGACTCATTCACAAAGAACACGCGGCAGCTACTGATAAAACACTCAGAGCAGAGATGCTGCAATAGATTACGCTGCTCCTAAGCTTTCACCTGGACAAAAAGAAATCACAGGATCACAGACTGGCTCAGGCTGGCAGGGACCACAGAGGGTCACCTAGTCCCATCTTCCTGCTCAAGCAGGGTCACCCCAGAGCACATGGCACGGGTCTGGAATAACTCCAGCGAGGGAGAGAGACTCCACAACCTCTCTGGGCGATCTGGGGAAAACTGTCACTGCACATTCTCGATACGAGTATTTATGTACTGCTTCAGCTCTCACAGCTCTGCCATCTGATGTCTTCTCTGATGACTGATTTTCCACTTGTGATCTTAAAAAATCATATGCAAAAAGCTCTGTGTTCAACAGCTTTTGATTTGGCTGCTAATGACACATTTTCTGTCAAAACAGACAGCCAATACTGTGTCGCAGCAATTTCTCCATTCAGTCCATCATTCCACCTTTCAGATATTTGATTAGTCAGAGCATAAGCACGTAGCCGAGCTCAGTCAACAAGCAGATACACTCGAGCCCAAAATACTTGTACCAGGCACTGCTCTAGAAATGAACTGCAGCTTCATGGGAGAAAAGGCACTGATAAACAGTGGGGGGTTGGACCAGGTGGTTCCCAGGAACAGATTATTCTGTTCCGTGAACAAATGAACGATTTCAAAGCCTGCTCCTCTGAATCGTAGAGCAACCTCTGCCCTGAAGATCAAGCCTGCAAAGCCGCAGCACGGCGGTACCGAGCTGGAGATAAGGATATCTCCCTGGTACTGCTGCAAGAGACAAGCGCTGTGACAAAAGACTGGCAGAGCTGGCATTAATAAACAACACAACTCCATCTCCCAGGCAGCACCTCCATCCCCAGCTCTACAGCAGCAATTCAAGCGCTTCACAGAAAAGATGACCCGACTGTGAACAAGAAAATTATTAACAGGATTAAACTGGATTAATTTTACTCCAGTTTTGCCTTTCAGGATACCGATGGAGCCATTAAAATCGTTCAGATCAAGTGGACATGACCCTCCGATTTACAATTTCCACTCCCGTTTCATAAACGGTGAAAAAAGCATTGGACTAAGGAGACATGAGCGGATCTATTCTGAGTCAAATAAAATATTGTTATAAAAGCCAAATACTTGGTGGCATTTATCATTCCCTGGGCCAAAATCCCTTATGTCACCCTCTGTTCTGCAACACACTGACATACTGAGACATGAATCTTTTTGCCTCTCAGGTTGTTCCCAATGTTCCGACAGCTCTTTGATCTCTTCCTCACGTACTGAACCCAGCATTAACTCGAGTAGGATAAGGTGCTGCAGCAGGGTGCTGCCTCCTGCCAGGCATCAATAAACTGCCCTGAGCTGCACACCCAGAAAAAACCTGCTCTGTCAACAATGTCTGACTTTGTGCCAGAGGAGCTACTGCTGCTGCCTTGATGATAAGGCTCCTCTTTTTCCTTCAGTGGGCACACCTGGCTTTTCACGCATGCAGGAAACAGGTTTTTTCCCCACTTTAATGCAAATGCCCACCTCAGAACCACTGGCTGGGTATTGCCAGCTCGTACACGTGTTCCTTCGGTTGCCTGTGAGCAGGTCACTGTTATCAGCAATCCACAAAGGAGCTTCCTCTTCCCCCAAAGCGCCACGAATGGAACAGAGCACAGAGGGTCGTGTGTGACTGTGAGCAGTCAGAGCAGTGACGCTGCATTTCTCCCCGTTTCTGAACAAAAGGATGTTTAAGCCAAGAACTCTGACAGCAACAAGCCTGCACAAGCATTGTACGCTACCTTGTTCTTCAGAAACACAACATTATTCAGCAAAATTAAGGCCTGTAATGAATTATTGATAACACGTACACTATCTAGAAGCTTTATGAGTACTAAACAATCCCCTCCACCTCCCTACATGCTTGAGAAAGCACAGAAAGGGAAAAAATGCCTATTAATTGAAAGACAACAGTTCAGGCGCTAAAAACATCAACGTATTTATTGAGGGGGGGCGAAAGAAAAAGAAATAGCTGAAGTGGGAAAAAACAGCTCTGAAATCCCAACGGTGGCACTGGGAACCTGGGAGTGCCTGGATGTGCACAAACACTCATGAGGAACATTCCCACATCCAGCACACGGACAGGGAGGCCCAGGGAACCCCAGGGGCTGCTCAAACCACACTCACAGCTTTGGCACAAAAGGGCATTTTTAACCACAAGTGAACCCTGGGGGCTTTTTAACCTTAAGCACGGAGAGCAGAGAGGCACTTTAACACATCAAAATGAAGACAGAAGAGTAACATGAAAGCACTTGAAACTCATGGTCCAATGTAGAGATCAGCTACATTTTAAGGCAGGGTAATAGTGAATAGCTGACCCAGGCATATTTTGCAGCTCACAAAAATTAGGAGGAATGAAAGATCACAGGTTTGTCCTCAGCAGTTCATCCAGACCTGAGCGCCTCAGCACGAGCACTTACTTGCCCATGAGCAGCCAGACCAAGAAGCTTCCCTCAAATCACCCCCACCCAGCCACATTCACACCACAATTACAGCAGCCCTTGCACCTGATCCCAGTTTCTCAGGGTATATCCAAGGAAGGGATTTAGTAACCTGAGAATGATCTCACAGTGAATTTAGAAACACCTTTCCGAAGTTATTACAAAGAAGGATCCCTTGACTGAAACCTGACTCAAAAGAAAACCGGGCTACACCGAGTTCTCCCAGCTCCCCACCTCATGCCTGTCCCCCACAAAGCCACACCCCACAAAGCCACACAAGTGAAGCACGACCAACTGATCCCACTATGGTCCCTGTTAACACTGCTGGATGCCTCTGGAAGGCACGAGACGTTCACCAGCCTCAAGAGGCACAGCAAGTCCTGCAGCTGCTGAGCAATCTGCTGAGCCAACTCCCTCGCTGGCCTTTTTGTTACAGATCTGCAAGTTCAAAGGGTGGCATAAAGCTGTCATAAAAACAGATAACTGGCACTGCATCCAGAATTTCTGCAGGAGGAATCCCACCTGAGCCAGATCAGTTACAGGACAGGAGCCACGCCAATCCAAGCAACTAAATGCTAAGCGGCAAAGTTGGACAGGAAATTAAAGATCCACATGTTCCAACATCTTTCATAAGACAGCAGCTGGTGCAGGATGCTTCAGAAGTGACTTAGGCACAAAATCCAATTTCTTTTCATTTTCCAGTAATCTGTAGCTTTTGAGACTTGATGAGCCAACAGGAGACACCTGCTCAGTGAAGAAGATTGGGCAACTCTTTCATTTTGTTTCACCACACGTGAATCAACCAGCAAACCACGGACAAAAGGCCCATGTGAACTACCGGACACAAACTCTGCCCAGGAACTGCCCCGGTCAGCCTGATGAGCCGTCCTCCCCAAAGTCATCAGGTTCAAGAGCCAAAGTGTTCAAAAATCAAGATGAACAAAAAGCAGACAGACAGGATGTAAGAGCTCTGCCTGACCAAACCTGCCCAGTGCTCAGGCAGTTGTGGCTCTGCAGCAAAGCGATAAACGCCACAGATTCTGAAATCTAATAAAAGCCAGTCCAACCTCCTACAAACACTGTCTTGCGCATTGGTTTAGAGCCAATATTGGTTAAACAGTTATAAACAACCTTCTGTTAATTATATATTTTAAAATATACACTCGTGCCTTAACAAGTTTTTCACTCCAGCCTTCTGTCCAGATGTGAGCAGGAGCAGAGCCACGGGCACTGTTTGCAGACAAGTTGTGGTGCTGACTCTCTCTGTGAGCAGCTACAACCCCGGGCTCTGGGAGCTCAGTTCAAGTCCAACTTTCCAGGGTTACTAGACAGGACAGGACATGACAGACACGAGAGCACAACCACTTCTAGACTCAAGGCGAACAAAGATGGCAAAAGCTTTAACCTTAAAGTTACCGTTTTCAGCATTTTTAAAGTGGCAAAATCTGGCATAAAAGCTGTTAAATTAAAAACGAAATAAATTCAGTGGAACTGAAACAATAATTTTGAGGGCAATCTGAAAAATATACTAGCCTGCTCCCTACAGAGCCAAGCTTGTGGAAACAGCATCTTAGCCAGGCATAAATCTACAGTACAAAAAACCTGGATTCCAGATTAACTGCTTTCTACATGGTGTGCAACAGTCCAGTATCAACAAAGACAATGCTCTGTGTGATCATTTCTTTACACATATATCACACACACGCAGCACAAATAATCTCTGAAGATTCAACATGTGCTGGTGTGGAAGCAATACTAAAACAAATTCCCAGTATTTAAGACCAAGTAAAGAGAGAAAAGGCTCGATGTTTTTTGTCAGAGGTGTCAGTACTGGGGCCTAAGTTACAAATGTGCTTCAGTAAAGTGCCTTTGGGAGAGGAAAATATGTATTTCATCCTAAGGCTTCAGCCTCTCCATCATCTCCTTAGATTTCCTCCTCATGCATGAGCACCAACATGACAGTGACACTATTTAAGCAAATATTTCACATGAAGAACAGATTCAGACTGAGACCTACAGACATCTCCCGCATGTGACAACACAGGCTACAAGAAAACCTCTCCCTGTCCAAAACTAACCCTCTGTGCTCCCCTCCGAGCACAGGGAAGAGGCTCCCATGGAATCTGCAAGCACTGCAGAAGCAAAAGGAAGCACAATTCCAATATGTTTAACGATGGAATTAGCATAATGCTCACGAGGCAGAAAGCCCTGACCTTCTTGAAATGCTGACCTGTAACTATTGATGAGCGCTTCCGATGGGCGCTGTGATTCACCCAGCTGAGGAAAGAGTCAAGGAAACATCACTGCCCTGTCAAGTGAGAGCAGGTCAGACACGTGGAAACCTCTCCAGCGGCCTCGCACATCCACACAGGAATAGTGACTAAAACTGTACTTAGGAGAGTAACAAAGACCTGAAGTTGTACTGGAAACTGCTGTAATCAGATTCATTTAACTTCTCCTTCGCAGGCAGCAGCCACAGAGGCCACAGTGATTGAATTATTTTTTAAAATACTCATTTTGTGAAGAACATTAACTGAACATTATGATGACTTGAAAGAAATACGATACATAAATCCAAACGTTTTAGAAATACTTAATACTACTTGGATAAATGAAGATATGCATTATAGAATCACAGAAGGGTTGGAAGGGATCTTAAAGCTCATCTCATTCCACCCCTTGCCATGGGCAGGGACACATTCCACAAACCAGGTTGCTCCAAGCCCCGTCCAACCTGGCCTTGAACACTTCCAGGGATGGGGCAGCCACAGCTTCTCTTGGACACAACTGTTACTGCAGGCTCAAACATGCAAAAAACGCACACTGCATCGTGTTTACAGCAGGAACAGGATGGTATTTAGATAACTCTGCATCACGTTGCTGAAAACACCCTAATGGCAGATTACACTAATATTTGACATTCAATAGTGCCAATACAGTAAGACACTGTTTGACAACAATAACAACAGTGACATTTCTGTAAGGTCCCTCAGTCAGGGAGCGCGCCAGCCGCGCTGCTCAGCTTCAGCAGAAAGGCCTGTTGTGCTCGTTTGGGCCAGTGAAGAATTCCCAGTGTTCTCATGAAATATCCAACAGTCACGGTGGCCAGAAATTCCAACTCTGTTTAAAACACATCCCGGTTTTGCTGGGCTCGCTACGGACGAGGCAGCTTTGTCCATCGAAAGCCTTGTATGGTTGAACATACTCCCAGCAGATAAACATCCCTCCTAAATGCTGGCACAACTCCCTCCCGGCAAGGAGCCGCCGGTGCTACGGCAGCACTGAGACAGCCAGGCCTAGCACGGGCTGAAGGTTAAGCTCATTAAAAGAGCAGAATAGAGAGAAACTTAAAATTCCACTCCTGTTTGTGCCTTTCAAAGTCTCGCCAACACTGTAAAATAATGATCGTCCTCATTTTACGACAGCAGGAATAACCAGTTTTAGAATTTGACGTTTATTAACATCACTTGTTGAAAGGCACTGAAAGCATGTATTTAACCAATACTGTGATTACAAAAACAGGCACTATGAAAATATAAACAGAAGAGGCCGCTGTGTATGGCAACAATGTTGCAGCTCTAAAAGCACACATAAATCCTCCTATTTTCACGCATTTCACTAAAACACTGGCAGCTTCCTTCACTCGAAAACTACAAGGGGTAAAATCGTTCGTAACTACCGGAATTAAAGAAAAACTAACAAAGTACAGCCTGAGCATCTTCACTTCTTCACCTCCTCCCCAATGCACTAAACCCACGTAGTTCAGATTTAAACAACAAAACGCAGCTAACTTCATTTTCTTCTCTCTTTGCCATCCATCTCCTCGGCATCCAAGCGCTGCTCCTGCGGCAGAGCTGGAGGTGCCCGTTTGGAGCACAGGCTCCAGGCTTCCCGGAGCTCCGCGCAGGAACTGGGTCAAGCCCGGAGCTGGAGTTAACAGCCCACTCGGCTCTTGGCGATTCCCAGCCCCCAACCAAATGAAAGGGGTGTTTTGACCTGGAAACAAGCCTCAGATCTCCTCCCTGCCCACATTAAAGCTCATCTAATTGTGCACAGGAAGACAAGCCTTACTCCAAAGCTGCCCATGCTGCGGCATCGCTCTTTGGAGGAGCTGCTGGAGCGCACACGCTTCTTCCCTCCAAGTGAAAACTGGGGAGATACCAAACCTCCAGCAACTGAATTATTTTTTTCTGCTCATTACACCAGCCTAATGACCATCCTGACTCGTAATTACTACAATAGTAAGAAGCTTTCAGTTCTTACACTGCTGCAAGACCAACACTATCTCCTTTCAGGCAAGCAGCAGCTTTACTCTAGCCCAAAACTGAAGTTTTGGCACTTAATTCTGATAAGAACTTTTAATGAACAGCTCTGCTGAGTGGCTTTAGAGGAGCCCAGATCCCCCCCACCCCCAGTGTTTAAGTGTGTGCTCATTGGACATGACTCAACCACAAACAAGCAGTGTTTTGGATAATAACCCTCTGTGCCCTGGACTGCTCAAACTGCATCACCACAATCACACAACCCTCAGAAAACATTCATTTCCTCTCCTCAAGCGTGTTTTGTAGAGATGAAGAGCATAAGAAGAAAACTCAACTCCCATTGTCTCAAAGTAAGTGTAAGGCATTCAGGGAAAATATAAAAATGCAAAAATACGTATTAACGATCTCCTATTTATACAGATGCACTGAAAAATATCCCCAAGCTGTTTGAAAGCTTCTTTGTTTGCAAAAGTTCCAGTGTTACATATTCCCAGAACAAACCAAAGACAGCGAGAACCAAGAAAATAAATCTCCTTGATTTGAGAAAAGGATCTAAAGATAAAGTATGCGTCCATAAACAGCTTAATTTTAAGAGTCTGAATTCTTTAAGCCTAGGCCTGAGGAAAATCATCACCCAGTAGGCTTAAATATCCTTTTGTGATCAGACGTTCAGGTCATACCAATCACGAGAATAAAAGGGAAACACCAGGATTTTTTTTAAGCAATAGCTGCAAATAGATAAAACAGTCACCACACTAAATATAGTTGCCAATATATAAATATTGGCAACACTCAATATCCAGGTTTTCGTAAGAATTCGGTTTTCCTGCCAGTTAACAGAACCCAAGACATGGAAAGTCCTCTTCACCCACAGAAGCCTTCGAGAGGCAAAGAGCAATTGACTTGCTCTGGATTTACTTGTTACTTTTTTAATTATTCCTGGAACACAGCTTGAAAAGAATGGCCTGAGAGTTCAGAAGTTCACATATGTCCTTCAGTCCCACTGAGAGTCAATGAAGGACAAGAGAGCAGAGAACCAACTTCACTTCTAATCCAGCAAGCAGAGCATCTCCTTGGAATCAGCACTCACATGTCACTGGAAGCACATATCCAGGCAACCCAACAGCCAATTCCTGGACATTTTTAGGAAAAGTCTGCACATCCAGCTGCCTAGGGCAGGTGCATCTCGAGTTTGTCAAGCGTGAAGTCTTCCAGTTCAGCTGTTAAACCTACCAGGCTGTGGTCACTCCGAGGGCCATGTTTAGGATTCAAGACTGGCTGCTGTGGAGAGAATTCCACAGCTCTCCCGACGCTGTTACTCCAGCCTCTTTGGCTGCGAGCTCAAGACAACCACGCAGTGGTTTACACTGCAAAGGCTACTAGCACAGCCAGGGACTCACCATTTTAAAGAGATTTCTGAAGCAAAAGCAAAAACTCTGTGGCTTTTGCCCTACGATGTCTTTGGGCGATTCCTACACACAAAACTAAAAACATTGCAACATTCCCAGGTTCCAGACACCCCTGTGCTCCAAACACAAACCAGTGATACAGACTGGGCTCGCAGCATCACCACAAGCCTCATGCCTGGGCTTGCAGGATTAAGCATTTATTTCAGTCTTGCTTTTCCAAGCAGCCCATGGCACACAGCAGGATCTCCTGCTCTGTGAATGGCTCCGTAAAGGGCTCGCTGGAATGGCCCCTTCCTCCCCAAATGCTGCCTGCTACTTGAGAATTGAACAAGCTGCACCTGCCCTAAGAAATAAATTTATAAAATCAATGAGCAGAAAAGCTGCAGCACTACACAGCTCCCTATGACCAACAGCATCGTGTACATTTATCCAGCTCGGGAAGTGAAAGACTTCCAACCTCATGCAGGAAAACATCCCATTAAAAGAAACAGCTTGAAAATAAGGAAAGAACAGTGACACTACACGTAAATGGATGCAGAACAATCCAATCTGCATTTAGACACACCCTTTTACTAGTCAAATTTTTCACTAACTACCCAGCACACGAGTCAGCATGACCAGTGCATTTGCCAAAGGACACTTCCCCTGGATAGTGAACAGTGCCAAGTTATCAACTTCTCTGGAGTATCAATTTGAGAAAACACACCGTGGCTTAGAGAAGTATCTTGATCTCTGAAACTCCCAAAAAGAAACCAGCATAATTTTTAAACACACGAGTAGCCAGGAGAGGAACTGTAAGGTGTCCCTACCCGACACGCTCAGGAAAATCCTCTCCAACGTGATCCCGAGTCCTGTCCCTGATCTGCACAGCACTCCCCACAAGCGACACTACACCAGAATTTTCAAGACTATGGGAAGTTTTCTTATCTCTGTTTACAAACTCAAGGACAGACAAATCATATCAGTTTGATTCTTCATATCAGTTACTTGGAAAACCTGCCAGAAGGGAGGAAGCTCCATGAGCAATGAACAAACACAGAGTAACTCCAGGGCAAGGACCAGGGAGTGAAGAGCAACACGTTGCTCACCACGGCGACTGAGCCCCTTTTTTACTCTGCAGTAACCAAACACGTGCAAAAGAGAGGGCAGGTGACAGGACTGGTTTCAAAATTATCTAATAGCCAGAGAAACACAAGTGCTGAATGGAGCAGAGTCCAGGACAACACCCAAGCGAAATCACAGAGCTGTGCAAAGAATCCCAGGAGCGGGAATACCTGAGCTCTCCATCCACCCGGGACCTGCTGGTCAGGACTTGCTTCTTTCACGTGTGGTCTGAATGTCACCTTGAGCACATGGGGCAGGAAGGGCTGGTAAACTTATGAAACACAAAGTCTGAAATTCCTGCTTTCAATAAAATCTATTTCCAAGTTGTAACTGGGTTTTTTTGGGTTTTTTTTTCCCCTTTGGTAGAAATCAGGCATTGGGAAGCCTATTTGCCACTGCCACACGAGTCTGCACACACAAGGGGCTCAATTTAACACCCAAGGTGATGGTGCTGCACACGGCTGAAAACAGAATTTTAAATAAATAAATAAAAAAATCCTGCAGCTACACAAAGCCTCAGTATGGCAGAGGGGAAAAAAAACTGCTTCATCATCAGCCATGGAAATTTTCCGAATCCCTGGTTATCTCGTCAGTCCAGAGCCGGGTGAGGAGGAGCACAGATGGGTACTGTGCCCTTTCTCCTGCCATAAGAGAGGCAGCTCCAGAACTGCAGCGTGAGCACAACCCTGGGGCTGGGGCCGTGCGCGTCCTTTACTGCCACATATAAAATGAGACAGCAAAAAAATGACAAACCAAAGCATTCGAGTCGGAAACAGCCCTGGACTTCGCCTCCTTTTAGGGACTTCCCATACTGTGACACTCCAGAGTGACTTGGTTCTGTGTCTTCTATATATTGGGAAGGAACATTTAGCTGAGAAGTAGCTCAGGGCATTGGCTGAAACAGAGGAAAAGTTTACACGCCTATTTTCAATAAACTCTACACCTATCAAAAGGGAATTACAGGCTACAACGTCTATTTAAATAGGATTCCAACCTCCTTAACTACTCTGAGGGACAAAGGCTTTATAGCTTTACTTGCTAATAAATATCCTTGGTCATTTTTACTGGAAAAGACAGAGCACACAGTGAAAAAAATCCTGAGCCAAAAAAAAAAAAACCAAAAAAACCAAAAAGGGGGGGAAAGTTTATAAATTCTTGAAAGTTTTTTGTTGTTTTTTTTTTTTTTTTAGAAAGTCTTTACCTGGATTGAAGCTGCCAGGCAACTTTATTAGCATTTCTGCCACACACTGTCTGCTTCCCCGCCACACCCTGCCAACGTCACAGGAAAACAAAGAAAACTCCCATTTTCATGTGGTCGTTAGAAAGATGCAAATCCTTCTGGTTTGTGGAGGAGAGACAAGGAAAAGAAAATGCCAACAACCTTCAGCTCTGGCAAAAAGTACCTCAGAAGCAGCTGAACAACTTCCCTGTTACCCTGGAAACAGAGTTTACCCCTCAGCAGACGGGGAAAATTGCCTGCAATTACCACCCTGGAGTAAAGCACCAGTTTGGACAAAACATCAATTTCTGTTTGCTGCAGCTCCTTTAATGTGATCCCGGTAATTTATCATGAGCAATATTTGATCTGGAATGGAATTCTATCACCAAACCCCAAAGAGTCTGAGTTCTATTACCAGACCTGTAGGTATAATCAAAGGTTAGGATATCTCCTAATGGTACAGAAGAGCTCTGCCATCTGCCAAGTGCGATTTCACCTAATCCCATTCCCCGCACACAAATCAGAATCACCCGGATTACGCCACAGAAATAGAAGTCAAGTCAATACCTGAATCCACGGGATTAATCTCCCACCTCCAGACGGCAGAAAGGCAAGAACAGCAACAATGCTGCAGGCAGGCTCAGGAAGGCAAAGCTTTCCACCCGACCCCACGCAGCACCACACAGGAAATTCTGGGATTTGACTGATTAGCTTCACCCGTCCAGAATCCCGGTGCTGCTCCCTCCCAAATCCGAGCGCAGAACTCCGTGCAAATTCAGGGAACCGACCTCCACGTGATCTTTTGGACCAGCTATTTCCACCCAGAAGCAGCACTCCACGCCTCTCCGCGCACATAGAAACCGCTTGGATTTGGAGTTAGGAGGCAAAATTAACAAGCGAGCTGCATATCACGAGAACAACAAATATCTGTCCGCCCAAGTGCTTCCAAAACAAAAATATATGCCCCTAGCAGGGAGGGTTGGAATGAGATGAGCTTTAAGATCCTTTCCAACCCAAACTACCCTGAGATTCTACATCCACACAACGCCAACAAGCAAAGCTATGTGCATCTTCAATTAAAAAGAAGCAGCGTGATGACTTTAAACCGGCACTTCAGAGTAATTGTAGCGAGCAGGTAATATTTATTTCCTGATATCCAAGGCATAAAGGAGTCACATACCACTCTCGGGAATGCCTGAATCCCTCCTGCTCTGCCCAAGGAGCCATCGCCCGGCTGTAAACCAGGGGGGGGAGAAGGGGAGAGCATCTTTATTTGTCCATTTAAGACCTCCAAGCACATTATCATCCCTAATCCAGCGAGGAACAGATAATTGCAGCCCTCGTGGATTACAAAATTACGCTCTAATCCTCAGAACCGCCAGCACAACACCATCCACCAAAACCCACCTACAACCCCTCCCCACCTCCAGCCGCTAAATTAGAACCGCAGAATGGGGTGGTTTTTTTGGAGGGGGGGGGGCTTTTCCCCCCCTCTTTTTAACGCACGAGGACACGAGCCCTCGGCTCTGACGCAGTGAGGAAGAAGCAGCGAGGAGGTCCGGCACCGGGGCGAGGGGCCATGCGGGAGCGGCGAGGGCGCCGCACCCACGGCACCCCCTCCCCGTTCCCCCGGGGCCGGCGAGGAGGGCGAAGCACCCGCGGGGGGAAAGCGGGGAGGGAGCTCCCGTGCCGGCCCCAAGGGTGAGCGAGCGCTGACCGCCTTTGTCCCACCGCCGACCTCAGCCAGCAGCACTTACCCAGCCGAACCACCGGCNCGGGGATGTCCCGCCCCGGTGCCGGTCCGGCCCCTTCGCCCCGGCGGCCGCGGGGCCCCGCGGGAAGCGCCGCTGTTGCCATGGTGACCGCGCGGTGCGGGCCGTGGGCGGGGCTCCCCCCGCGCAGCGCGCTCGCCATTAGCTCCGCCCCGCTCCACCTGCTCCGTGCGGGACGCGGGTTCGAGTCCCGGCCGCGCCGTCCCGAGGGACAGGGGCTGGGTGTGGGTAGCGTTGGAAAATGTGGGATGTGTCAAGATTGTCTTATTGTGTCCGGTTCTGGACAAGTACAAGTTAAAAAAAAAGAGCTACTGGAGAGGGTCCAGCAGAGGCCACAGGGATAATGAGGGATCTGGAGCATCTCTGTGATGAGGAGAGACTGTGGGAGCAGGGCCTGGTCAGTCTGGAGAAGGGAAGGCTGAGAGGGAACCCCACCAATCCCTACAAACATCTCAAATCTTGTGCCAAGAGGATGGTGCCAGACTGTTTTCAGTGGTGCCCGGCGAAAAGGAGCAATAAACTGAAACACGAGTTCCACCTCAACATGAGGAAGAACCTCTTTCCATGGAGGGTGGCAGAGCACTGGGACAGCTGCCCGGGGAGGGCGTGGAGTTTCCCTTTCCGGACACATTCCAAACCCACCTGGATGCATTCCTGTGCCACCTGCTCCAGGTGACCCTGCCTGGGCAGAGGGGTTGGGCTGGATGATCTCCAGTGGGCCCTTCCCACCACAACTGTTCTGTGATTCTATGATTCTAATCAGTGGAACAGGCAGCAGCTGCATCCCTTAGTCAAGGACACCCTGAAACTAGAAAGCTTTAAGGACCTAAATTAATTCGTTGATGTATGTTTACGTAAATGTTGGTAACTTTCAAAGCCCATATATTCTATAGCTGAACTATGCTTGTTGTAATACTAAAAATCACACCTACAGGTCAAAAAGACTCTGCCCAGGTGAAGATCCTTCCCCTGGGCATGTGGAGAAGCAACTTTTATGGAAATTATTGACCAATCCTAATAAAGGATTTTGCTTGGAAAGTTACTAACTCTGAATTTCTGCGTATAAATAATAACAGGAAAGTCTGGTGGGGTGTGCTGGATTTGAGGAATACCCGGAGCACTCAGGCTGCACAACCCTGAAATAAAAAAATCTGTGTCTCTCTCAAGTGTGTCATTATTGGCTTGCCGCACACCAGGTAAGAAATCCAATTTTGTGGCCACCAGTGGCAGCCCCTTGGCCACCACTGTCCTTCTGTCACCCTCAGGGCAGCACGGCCGCGGAGCCCAGCCCAGGGAACACTGCCTCAGAGCAGGGGGAATCAGAAAGGGGACATTTCTCCTCAGACCAGGGGATGTTCCTCCCCAGTCCCCGCCTGAGGAATGGCACCGGAGTCACTGGATCCGCCCGCTGGCACCGTCTCCGTGCCGCAGCTGCCACAGTTCAAAAGCTCCGAATGCTGCTTTTTGTCATTACCAAAGGTGGGGCTCCCTGCCAAGGAGTCCAAAGTCGGCTCCGAGGCGAGGCCGTGACTCACGGCAGGAGGAAGGAGAGCGTGGATGATGGGCTGGCTGCGGTGATGCCACGGCACGAGGAAAACACATCTCCGTGTCCTCATCCCAGCTCTTGGCAGGACAGGGAAAGACCAGGCAGCTGGTCCTGTGTCCCTGCCCTCCATGGGGAACTCACTCATCTGCCTCTAACCGGCCCAAATCTCCTTCTGTGGCAGGCACAGGGGTCCTGAGCCAGCGGGGCTGCTGGATCTCTCCGTGATCCATTCCAAGGGAGCCAGACACAGTCACCGTAGCTGCTCCTTAGCAGGTGCATGGATGGGAGCAAGAGGAAAGGTTTCAGCAGCAAAAAACATCCAGCCCTGTACACAGCAGCAGGAATATGGAGCTTGCCTCGCCTCCTCTGTCCCCACCCACATCCCATTTAAATTAAGATCGCTTTCCCACAGCTTCCCCCCTTGCTCCCAAATCAGGATAATCCAGGTGTTTTCCCCACCTTAGCAACCCTTTTATCTTCACCACACAAAGGGATCCCAATTCCATGGGCTCATCTGCCTTTCGCTTTCCCGGAGGCCAAGCCATAACCCATCCCCTCAGCCACCTTTCCCCGCCAGCCACCTCCCTGCAGCTCCGGCGCAGGTGAGGGCGATCCACGGCTTGGACCGGTGCCTCTGCAAGGAGGGTGTTCCTGCCTCTCGCACCTCTTTGAGGCCGTTCTTGTTCCACCCGTGGCTGGGAAGCCCTGCTCCAGCACACGGGGCTCTCAGCAAGCCACAGGGAACGGAGGAAAGCGCCCGATCAGTTATTCGGGAGCCGCTTTAATGGCAGCTCCCTCCACAAGAACACCTACGCAGTGACAGAGCCGGGGAACTGGGCACGCCGGGCTCCGGAGGCTCCACAGCCCTGGGAGCTGCATTCTAATGGACACTTCAAGAGAGCAGCCGCGTTCCCAAGGAGCTGCCGGCCTTCCTTTCCCACTGCGTGAAGGAGGAGCCTCAGCGGGTGCCTTTGTGAATTCCGCCCCCCCCCGGGGAGGTGAGACCTGCGAGCTTCAAAGTGGCCACAGAAACTCGGGCTGGTTCAAGCTGCAGCAGGCCCGGGGCAGGAGCAGCTCCGGCGGGATGGCAGCGCTGCGGGCACGGAGCAGGCCTGGGCCCGACCGGCGCGGGGCCGCAGGGGCAGGATCCTCACCCTCTCCCGGCCCTCGCTGCCCCGGGGACACCCCGAATCTGTGGGAAAGGGAACGGCTGTAGTGCGGGGCCAGCGCAGAGCCAGGAACTGTGGGACCGGCAGCGCTGGGCTCGGGTAGACGGGAGCCCCGCGGCCGTCACAGGCGGCCCTTGCACCCCAGCTCTGGCACTGGGCAGGAGAACTGCCACCCCATTGCCACCCCGCTGCCACCCCGCTGCCACCCCAGCGACACCCCACTGCTGCCGCTCCCTTAGAATCACAGAGTTATTTGGGTTGGAAAAGCCCTCCCGAGACCATTGAGTCCGGCTGTTCCCCCAGCACTGCCCAGGCCACCCCTGTCCCCAGGCTCCGCATCGACACATCTGTTAAATCCTTCCAGGGATGGGAATTCCACCGCCTCCCTGGGCAGCCTCTCCCAATGCCTGGCGATCCTTTTTATGAAGAAGTTTTCCACAAAATCCAATCTAAACCTCCCCTGGCATAGTTTGAAAGCCGTTTCCTCTGGTTTTGTCTCTTGTTCCCTGGGCACAGAGCCTGACCCCCCACCTGGCTGCACCCTCCTGTCAGGGAGCTGTGGAGAGCCAGAAAGTCCTCCCTTGAGCCTCCTTTTCTCCAGGCTGATCTCCCTCAGCTGCTCCTGGTGCTCCAGACCCTTTCCCAGCTCTGTTCCCTTCCCTGGACACGCTCCAACACCCCGTTGTGTGTCCTGCAGTGAGCAGAGGGCAAGGACAGGACCTGGCACGTGGCACAGCCCTGGCTCCTGGAAAGGTTCTTCCCCCGTGCTTTGCCCCCACCTGAGACCCTGCGGGAATCCTTCTCCCACGGGGTTTATCAGCATGTAGCAGAGCAGAGGTGACCCCAACAGGGGCAGAGTTAAATGCAGAGCCCTGGCCTCTCACCCCGTGTATATGAATTAGGGCTGTAATTCCTGCGGCGTGGCTGGCAATAGCAAACAGACGCTGCCAGACCCATCTCACAGACATCTGAGCTCTGACCCTCTGTTTTATGACTTCGCTGGAGCCGTCAGTGGGATGACAAGCAGCAGTATACAGTGAAGGAGTGCCTGCACGTGGAAAAGAATGACAGGCCCCTCATCTGTGAAGTTTCCATTCTTCAGATACGGTTTTCAAACAAAAGGCTCCGCTCCTCGGATGAGTAATGCCACTGTTTCTCCTCTCCACCATACAATTAACTTCCAGGCTGGGATCTCTTCAGAATTGAGCTAAGAATGGCATAAACCAGGGAATACCAGTGAATGTTCCGTGCACCGGTGGGGCTGCTCCGGTGATTTTAGCTCCTCTCACACAGTCTGTCAGTGCCCTGCAGTGGAGAAACGGGTTAATTGCAAATGGCACATGGACACTGCCCCATGGCACACCTGCACACCTGAGGGCAGGGACAAACACCAGGGGGGTCCCAGGCAGACCGCCCCCAGCCCCTGCTCTGTCTCACTCCTGTCTCACCCCTTCCTGACTTCGGCGGGTGCGACAAGATCCCCGCCTTTGTTCCAGCCAGGAACAGCCTCCGTCTCTTCCTGCTGAGCCAGTTGCTCCTGTTATGAGAAGAGGTGGAGGTGTATGCAAAAACAGCCCGTCTGGGTCAGGGGAACACTGATCTTCCAGCGTTCCCCTGCTCCCCTTCCCAGGCCCATGCGGCGTTGAAATGCTCCGGCCCTCAGCAGGGAAGCACTTCAGTGTCCTGCCTTGCAACCTTCCACCAGGTAACTTCTCCTACAAAAGCCAAAACTGTTGGTGACAGCTCAGGATGAGCCCCAGGAGGAAACAGGCAGGAGCTCCCCACACACCTCGGGCACTGAGCACTGCAGGAAGGTGCTCCACTGCCCACCACATATAATCTGCGTAAAGGAAAGCAGGAAATCCTCCCACTCCTCATCACCACCACGGCAGCTGTCCTTAAAAGCTCCTTTCCCACCTCTTCATGCTCATCCACCATGGAAATCAGTGCAGAGCTACACAGAGAGCAAGTGCCTGGTTTGGAGCACAGGGAGGGCACAGCCCTGGCGCTGCCTTCCCAATAAAACCCCACTGGCCATGGGGCCCCGTTGCTGCCTCTCCCACCCTCAAGTTTGATTGGGGAACAGGGCTGGGAGAAGGAAGGTGGGAGAGAGAGTCCTGATTTAAAGGGAAGAGTCTGTAAAACACACAGTCCAATGTCCTTGTGAAGGCTGAGCTCTGCCAGGCCCTGGAAAGGGCATCACCCCTCTGGGGGGGCACAGGGCCTGTAGAATTACACCATGGTGTCCACACAATATTTCTTCCTCCAGAAAGGAGAAATTTGGGAAGGCAGAGACTGTCAAACCTCGGCTGCTGAAAGCAGCCATAGCCACAAAATCCTTGACTAAAAAACAAGGATAATTGAGCGTCAAATTTGTATGTATAATGCTCTCCAGTAGGAAGGAGTTGTTAGATTGCACCGTCACGGAGGTTTCAGCGCAACAGAGGGAAGAACCAGTGGGTGTGGGATTGTTGCCAGTTATATAATCCCCGGTGGTTTTGCCTGCACTGGTTTGGGCGAGGACACGGCCCCATCCCAATCCGAACGCTATCAGCAGCAGCACATGGTCAGAGCTGGGGGGCTGTGGGGAGAACAAAGGGATGCAGATTTCCTGGGAGTCTGCTTTTGTTTTCCCAGGCAGAAGAGTGACTCAGATTTCAGCGCACTCCTGTAACTCAGCCAACAACAACACGTCCTTAGTCACGGCGATAAAGCCGAGGATCTGCGTTCCATTTGCTGAACTAAAAAAAGCTCAAACTCATCCACCCAAGGGCCAGGTCAGTCGCTAAACCAGAGACTGCGCTGAACCCCGAGCTGTGCACAGTGACGGCAGCATCTTCCTCCCCAACAACCTCACTGAACTCCTGGAAACTACTCAGAAAATCCACTGAGCCAGCACGGATAGTCTTGGTGCTGCGTTATCACAGAGAGCTCTCTGATAGCTCCTGAGCACTCACGTGTCATTCCAACACGGCTGCCAAAGCCTTGCAGAAATGCTTTCGCTTCCTGAGGAATGCTCCAGGAAAAAGCACGGTACTTCCTTGTGCTTAAGGACCGGCTTAACACATCCCTGTGCTGTTGTCTCCTGGATCTGAGCTCGTTTTTCGTGGCTGTGAGGTACATCCACAGCTCGTTGGAAATGCCAGAGCATGGATTGCTCCACCTCAGCCACTGCACTCAAAGCAAGCAAAAGGAGAACTTAAACTGACAAAGGAGAGGTTTAGATTGGATTTTAGGAAGAAATCCTTCTCTGTGAGGGCGCTGAGGCCCTGGCACAGGTTGCCCAGAGAAGCTGTGGCTGCCCCATCCCTGGAAGAGTCCAAGGCCAAGTTGGATGTGGCTTGGAGCAACCTGGGGCAGTGGAAGGTGTCCCTGCGAATGAGATGGACTTTGAGGTCCCTTCCAACCCAAACCGCTCTGTGATGCCCTGAGACTCCCACTCCCAGGCTAGCAAAATCCCTGTTGTAGAGTCCTCCAGCCCCCAGTGCTGCTGGGCTGGGTAGCAGCACTGACCCAAGGCTGTCAGCCCCTTCGCCTGCATCACTCGGGTGGTGGTGCCTGTGCGAACTGGGCCTCTCCGCAGGATTTGCCCGGGGATTGCCACAGCTGTGGACCAGCCTTTGGATTTTCAGCTCAGTTTTCCTTCGGAAAAGGCCTCTCTGAAAAACGTGCTGGAGCAGCTTAAGGCGGCAGAGGGAGCGCGGGGTGTTGCCAGGACAGCGCCCACCTGGGCAGATGTTTGTGCCAGGACTCAGCGTGTCCGTTCATGCATGTTAACAAGGGCTATAAATACTCCGGGTCCTTCCCGGCTCCGGTGCCGCGTGCCCGAGCCTGGCAGGAGGGTGTGTGAGGACAAGTGCTCACAGCTGGGCTCTCCAGCACAGCCCCCAGTGGCCCCTGGGCACCTGCCACAGCCAAACTGGCTCATCCACCACAGCAGCTCAGGAACCAAAGGACTGGGCTCATGGAGCAGAGGATCAACGCGGAGCACGGAAAAAAACGGGGCCGCCACCAGCCTTTGGAGGAGCTCCCATAATCCAACCCCAGCTGATGGTGAACGTCTCCTGAAGAGCCCTTGCTGGCAAGGGGTCGGAATGGAATTCTCTTCCTGCACAGGACAGAGCTGCCGCCTCTCCGGGGCTGCTCCACCAGCTGCTGTCTCCTGCACCGCACGGAGGTGGCAACTGATGGAAATTTCCACGCGCTTCAAAGCACAACCTCAGGACAGCCGCTTTTGTGAGAAACTATCCCAAGTTAAAAATTAATGAAATTCACTTTTAGGATCATTTACTCTCCTCCATCCGAACGGCAGGATTTTTGCCAGCCTCTCCGCACCGGAACAAAGAGCATTACTGCTTTGGCACCTTGGGGATGTGGCCTCTGGTGATTAGGCTGCCAATTAATAGCAGGTAATTAACACATTTGCAAGGGCTGGTTGAATCCCACCCTGACGTTTTGCAAACTCTGCGTGTTTGGGGAGTGTCTTCATCAGCTTTTGAAGTTCTGAGCTATGAGCTCCCTGCAAACCTCAGCCTGCACTGGAAACTGGGGCTGGGCCATTAGAGCAAACATGCCTCGAGAAGCAAACATATTAAGGATTAATTAAATACTAGGATTTATTTAATTAAGCCTCTTCTCTTAAGTATGTAGAGGCAGGAATCCGGAGCGAGCATCCACAGCCTTCCTGGCACTGCTGTTTTTAGAAGTGCAGTTAAATTCTGCGGTGCTTAAAACACAGCGCTGGGGTGATGTGGACCCCTCCTGCCTCCAAGAGCAGTGCAGGAACCGACACCGCAGAAAGGTGGCTGAGGGCACCTCTCCCCATTCCCACACACGACACCCCCCCCTTGGAAGAGCTGGAAGACCCACAAGCACCACAAGGAGTCTAGAGGGGTGACAAGTGCCAGCCCTGAGCAGGGGCAGCCACCACAACACAGTCCTCCTCATGTTTTTGATGGAAAACTTGTCCCTCCCGTTCCCTGCGAGGAAGGCACCGCAGCCCATCCTCTCAGTGCCAGTTTAAAGGTCTGGAGACTGATCCAAGAAATACTGAGATCAAGTCCAAGGTCATTTTGAGCACCGTTGCAGAATGCACTCCCTCGGCTCCTGCCCAGCTTACCTGGCAGCACAGGATCACACACGGGTGAAAACCCATCACCACCATGTCCCAGCTCTGGGCTGCCCCGTGCCAGGGCCCTCTGCCCCCTCCCCATCTGCTCTGTCTGGGGCAGTTCCCTCCATTCAGCACCAAGGACCTGGCCCGGCCTTTCCCCAGCCCTTTTCCTCCTCTCCAATTGCTCTGTTTCAGTTTTAAATTCTCCACGTTACTGGGGGGTACAGCAAGAGGAAGGATGGTGGTGACAGTGCCAGCAGAGCCAAGGAGGTGTCACTGCCACACATCTGCCCGGAGGGACAGGGTCAGCAAGGCTGGGCTGAGGAGGCCAAGGCACGGGACAGGGGAAAGCGAGGACCGTGAGGGCAAGGAGGGTGCAAAAAGGAGCCCCAGGACACGGGACACTCACCACGAGCAACAGAGGGCTCTGGAATCTGGGAGCAGCGTGGGAATACAGAGCATTTTGGGCACTCCCTGCTCAGGGTATCCCCGTTTGCTGCCTGCCCGAGGACCGCGCGGCCGGAAAGAACCACCAGGATCTGATTGATTTGAAAATACATTAACCATAGAGAATAGAGCTTTAATTTTTCCTGTCTCAACAACAATAAGGAACAGTTTACATTAAAAAAAAAAACCAAAAAGCATGAATAAAATAATATAAAACAGATATTAAACCACAGTGTGGAATTCAGATAATCTAAGAACATTAGCAGCACTTCTACAAATAGATTAAAAGCTGTAAGTGCTCGTTAAGCTCAGATCGAGCAACTCCCAGAGACCAAAATGGCATCCAACAGAGAAAAGCAGCAATTCTGTGTAGGGCAACAGAAAAGTCTAATGCCAGGACACCAGATACATTCAAATCCCTGTGGTGAGGGGTAACTCCCTGTCCCACAGAGCCCCCACGATGGCTGTCACACCCTGTCGCCCTGCCCAGCTCTCCAGAACACTCCTTGAACAAGGGAAGTGACAATCGTGGGTCTGTGGTTACATCCACGTCGCATTTTCAGAGCTTTTCATTAATTCTGTTTGGGAAAACAGTTTCTTCCCCGGCTTCTGGGAATTACTCTCCAGAGAGACTGAATTTCTGAGAATTTGAGTTGCTCTTACATAGTCACAACAATGACATTTTTAGTCTCTCAGTATCCAGGATCAGGATTTTCAGTTCTTTATTGTCCTTAGCAGCAAAGCCATACTCATTCCTAAAACTTCCACGTATTTAAGATCTTGTGCATAGTTTAAATTTTAGCATTAATTCATTTAAAAAAAAAAAAAGTTTAAAAAAAAGCATAAATGGTGCTTTTTTTCCCCCCCCTTATCAAAGCACTGATGCAAAGTGCCCTTGCTCCTGGTCGTGTCCCCCTGCCGATGGCTCAGGAGCCACCATGGAGAAGGGACCGTCCCCTGCAGCGCCAACCATGGGCTCTGCTCAGCCTCCATGTGCAAAATCCATCTATAAAAAGGAAGCTATTAAACTACTGAATGGGAATTTGAGGTGGAACATGCTTATCACCGATCTAAAATTAAATTACAAATTAGATTAGATTAAGACACATCAAAAGACTTCCATGGCTATTCCAACCGCGTACATTCTCCGGGAAGTTCAGGATTCGGGCAAAGTTGAGGAGGAATCCACACACACTGAGCTGTGTGGATGTGTGGCTACGGCACCAAATGGCCTCAACCGTGGCCCACGTGGCCACCAGAGAACAGAAATGTGGTGTCACCACCGGGGGCCACAAAGGTTTAGATGCCTTCATCGGTGAAATATTGATTATTCAGGGCAGTGAGGATGCAGACCTTGAGTGAGATCACTGCCACAGCAGAACAACCAGTGGCATTTGATCTACTTCAGGGTGTCTGAAAAAGCTTTTCTAGGAATTTCTGACACAGGTCCTGGTGAGTGCCAACCCTTCCATAGTGCTAGGAAGGGCTGGAACTCCATCTCTGCATTGTGCTCTATCAATTTGTGCTCACGCAACAGTAAAATGCTGAAGACGAGCCCAGAGCTGCTCCGTGCTCGGGGAAAATTCCCAAATGGAGTGAGAAATAAGACAGAGGTTTTGATGACATGACCATCATTTTGGTCCTACTGATCAAAGGCTCGGAGGCTCCCACTGTGCCTCTAGAGAAAAGTGATTTAGATACTGTGAGATATTTCAAAAGCAAACTTAAGTGATGAGAATCCCAAAAATGGTCCCATCCCTGTTCAGAGGCCCACTGGCCACAGTGGCTCCCAGTGCAGGGGACCAACCTCAGGATAAACCAGGAAAGAGAGGGAAAATAGTCAGGCAAAGTAAGTAATAAATTAATAAAGAACAAATAAGAAGAACCTCATCCCATAAACTGCTCTTGGCCACAAGGCTTGCGTCTCCAGGGTGGGATTTTGGGATGAGATCTGTGATCCCCACCCACCTCTTCAACAGCTCCATCTCTCAGCCTTGTTTTTTACCTGTCGGTGACAAGGCTTGACACCTGCAGTTCCACTGCTGGCTCACGTTGCACTGCGAGGAGCATTTGGATGAGTTAAGGGACGTTCACCGTGCCAGGGGCCGGATGAGAGCAGGGCAGGGAGGCAGCAGGAAGTTCCCCCACAAAAAACCCTCTCAATCTTCAAGAGAAACGTTCGCAGCGAAGCGATTCAGAGACTCAACACAGCAAGAGAAAAACCCCTAGGAAAATCACACATTTAGGAACAAACACAGCTTCTAAAGGGTCTGACACCAAAAGAGACGGGTACCAGGAGCCCGTTGGAAGGTTGCATGAGCAGAAAGCTCAAATGCAGGAAGATAATCCATCTGTCAGCCCCACTGGGCCAGGACACAAACACTCCGTGGATTCACGCATGCGGAGATTATCTGAGCTCAGCAGCTCGAGCGTGAGACAAACCCCAAACCCCACAGCAACGCTGGGCGCTCAGTGAGGGTGTGATGGGAGCTGAACTCTCAGCCCATGGAGCCCATCCTTCCCTCAGGCTCAGCTCTGGAGTGACTGGAGCAGAGAACATGGGCTGGCAGCACGTGCAACCCTTGCCGCACCCAGGGGAATGCAGCAGTCTCCTCAGAAAGCGTGGGGTCATGGCTGGGGTTGGAAGGAGTTGGGGTTGGAAGGAGACTTAGAGACCACTTAGTTCCCACCCCCTGCCACGGGCAGGGACACCTTCCACTATCCCAGGTTGCTCCAATCCCCATCCAACCTGGCCGTGGGCACTCCCAGGGATGGGGCAGCCACAGCTTCTCTGGGCACCCTGTGCCAGTGCCTTATAGTGAAGAATTTCTTCCTAAAATCCAATCTAAGCCTGCCCTCTGTCAGTTTAAGGCACAGAGCTCCCAGTCCCTGGTCCCACAGAGCCAACAACAGGCTAAAATAGTCCTGGGCTGGCAGTGCCATTGTGGGGGGGGATTTCAGCTGCACGGAGCTGCTGGGATGAGACATTCCTCTTCCCCAAGGGGCCAGACAAGATTACTGTATATGGACAAGCACTCCCTGGTGATGGGCCTCTGCTGCGTGGCAAACAGGCCATCCTTGGCTGCACAGCTGGGAGAGATCCCTGCTGGCTTCCACAGCCATGATTCCCACTGTCAGAATTCCAGAACAAGGCTTTATCTCGTGGGGATCCAGCAGGGGGGCAGAGCCAGGCAGGAGAGGCCGAGGCCAGAGAAGGCCCACAAACAGCTGCACAGCAAAACCTTTGCTTTTTTTTCTTGGCAGCTTTTAACCACCAAAGAGAGCCTGGCCAGGCTCCTGGTGGTGCCTCACTGTGGGTCCCCACAAGCACAAGAAGCTGCTCAGCAACACAGCTGAAACAAAACTTCTTTTATATTACTTTTCCCTCCTTTTTTTTTTTTTTTTTGTTTTTTCCCTCTTGTCCAGTCTTATAATCAGAACTAAGATGAAGCCCAACGGAGGTTGCGATGGTGGCTCTGCTCTGAGCTTCCTGTTGCCCCACCAGAACAACTCTCCCAGCACAGGGACAGTGACAGATTGGCACGTCATGGAATAAGTGCTATAGAAACCACACAGTTCTTAGAAGCGAAAGATTTCTCACACCACCCCCCCCCTCAAAAAATAACCCACTTAGTTCACATATTTTCTCTCTATACTGTATATATATTATATATAGACACGATTCTCTGGTAAACATTTACAAGATATCGTAAATAACATTGAAAATGTCTATCTCCATTTGCACAACAGCGCGCACTCACACGCCAGCACACAAGGACACACAGTCAGGTACAACCAATAAATAAATACTCTTTTCCCCCCCCCAGAAATTATTCAAAAAACACTGCTATTGAGCGGCCCAAAGACACTCTCAGTTAATACAGACAGCAAATATTGTGCAGAATTTCTTGGCTGTTTTTGTTTAAAAACCCAAGGAAAGAAGCTTGAAAGGTTACGTGTCAGCGACGTTGCTTGGTCAGACGGTGTTTCAGGTGACCTGTGGGTCCCTGTCCCTCAGGAAGGGGAGAACAGAGCGCTTCCCTTTCCCTCTGGACAGGTGACAGGTCTGTCCTCGAACCTTGAGGGAACAGGAGCAGCCTGGGAAGGAGGGAGGACACGAGCTTTCCGCTCTGCTTGGTGGAGAGATGAAAGATTCTCAGAGGAACTGGCAGATCTCAAGCTGTTTCCTCTGCTATGACAGCCCGGCACCCTTCGGGGTTTTACTGCTTCAGGGAATTTCCCAGACTGCTGTACACATCTGGTGGGATTATGAGGAGTGAAGGGCTGCCCGCTGCTCTCCCCCTGCCCCAGCCCCTTCCCCAAAGGGTTCAGGATGTGCCACTCTGCCTTTTCCAGCTGCAACCTCCCCGTCCCAGTGTACAGAAATGGCTCGTTTGCTCAGAAACACCAAACCAAACCCCACCACGCTCCTCAGACCTTCCCTGAAGCAGCAGTTTTCTCTGGCACAGATTGACAACCGCCTTTTTTCTGCCGGCAACATCCGACACGTGCCACGAGCCAACACAAACCAGCGCACACAGATGTTCCACAGGAGAAGGAAGGGCCCCCCTTCCCTCCCGTGGGAGCACTCCAGCAGCAAGGCAGGAGCAGGGCCAGAGGAGAGCACACACACAACACACATTGCACCAGGAGAGGGGGGGAACACAAATTTTTGCAGCAAAACTTGAGAGAAAGTACCTTTTTTAGAGAGAGCCTCCAGCCCAGCGCCCCCAGCACCGCCTTCCCTGGCTGGGCTGGACCCTCCATCCACCCACCCCTCTCCTTTTCCTGTATTGTTTTTACCTGAGTTGAAAAATGACTCCGAAGCCTCTGCAGGGCAGCCTGTGTGGGACACAGCAGCTGGAGAGGCACTTCACGCAGTGGGCTCCAGGCTGTGCCACGGGAAAAGCGGCCACACAAGTGCACCTTCCCAAAGCAAAGACCACTCAGGGACCTTGGGCTATTTTCCTCTCACAGGCCTGCGGGGGAGAAGCCCACCAAGACCTAACTGGAGATGCTCAGTGGGTTTAGGGGACTCAACAGCCAGCCCTGAAGCACATGGAAAACCCCCAGGCACCGAGGGGATTGTCTGAGCCATTGAGCTTCGAGCGGCCGGTCTTAATGGACAGACAGGCACTGTCAGAGGGAAAGTCAGGATAATCAGGAGCTCTGACTTGCCTTCTGACTTGCCCACAGGAGCTCAGAGAGAACAAGGAGACCAGACTCCTACCACAAGCAGCTAAAGTAAGGCAGGTAAGGAAACCTTCAGCCTGGAGTTCCCAGAGGAGGTCAGGACCAGATTTCCCAGCGTTCAGAGAACATTACAGAGGCTGGATTTTGAAAAATAAACCCCAATGCTGAATTTGGAGCTGTTCTGAAAATCCATCCAGACACGAAGCTCTTGTGTGCTCGGATATTGTAGGAACAATGTAAAATCCCAGGGAGAAAACAGAGCCCTAAAAAAAAGAAAATACTGAAGGGGAAGCAACGCATTCAGGGACAAGATCAAAAGAGGAATTTCTGTGATCAAAGTCCCCCCCATTACTGGCAGAACCTCGTTGTGTTGGTGAGAAGCTGAGAATTGGCAGCATCCCTGTGCTGCCCGGGCTCGCAGGGCTGGCTGCCTTCCCACACCACAGGGATTCCTGGCTGCCCAAGGAAGCAGCTTTCCAAGGAATCAGCTTTCCCTCGGTGCCACCAAGCTCTGCTCCCCCAGCCCTCGAGCTCCACCCTGGGATGTGGCAATGCCTGGGCAGTTTTGGTGGCCACTGCCACCCCTCCAAGGCCAGGAAGCCACTGCCTGGTCCTGCTCCCGGCACAGGAACACACCTGGAGGGATCTTTGGTTGAGTCACTGCAGAAGGTCTGAGCCGGGGCCTGTGCTGAGCCCAGGGGACTCCCAGCTCACACAGCAGCACATGTCCCACCACCTGAGTCCCACAGGTGTGGCACTTGGAGAAACAGGAGAAGGGAGGAAGCATTGGAGGGGAGTCCCGGCTCTTTGGGTGCCTCGTCTGCCCCGGGTCCCTCATTTGTTCTCGATCAGAGTCTGCACTTTATAGACCAGGTCCCGAGCCAGCTTCAGGATCTGTTTGGTGTTGTGGCGCTCGGCCATTTCTGGAACACAGACAGAGGGGCCGGACAGGTCAGACCTGAGCAGCCCCCAGCCCCACAGCTCTGCTGCCCACATTCCCAACCTCCCCTCGCAGGGACGCCTGGCTTTGGAGAGCCATCCATAACCTAACCAGCCCCTCAGGATGGGGAAAGCAGCAGGGAGCACAGCCCGCCCCTCAGCTCCCTTCAACACGTCCAGGTTGGCTGCTGCTGAGGAGGGCAGGTGGATTCCAGCACCACCAGACCCCTCAGAGCTCTGGGTGTGTTAAACATGTCCAGCACTGCCCGGATGCGTCCACAGCCAGCCACGTGCTGCCCACACCCGAGCAGCTGCCCCAAACTCAGCCCAACAGAGCACGAGCTGTACCGTTGAAAAACTTGATGATGTCTGTGAAATCCATGTTGTTCTCCAGGATGATGTCCCGGTACATCTCCACCAGGGCCAGGGCTATGAAGAGCACGTAGTGAGCAGAGGAGACGTGAGCAGCGGCCCAGATGGTCTCCCAGACGGCGAAGACGTCGTCGTACACCAGCTCTGCGAGCAGAGAACAGCAGTTACCGCTCCACTCAGCCCACCCTGGCTCTCAGAGCTCACAGCGGCGCTGGGGAGACGCGCTGGGTGCTTCCTTCCCACGGGAACCTGCTCCGGCTGGAAGCAGTAAGCCAGTCATCTGCAGGGAGAAATATTCTGCCCTGCAGCAGGTGACACAGGCCCCAGGACACGCTCCTGGAGAGGCTCAGCAGCAGCTCTGGAATAACAGGTTCTGTATCTAGACAGAGCAATCAGCCAGACATAAACCAGGGAAAAGTGGAAAGGAATTCCAAGTTAAGTTTAAAGCTGCTGAGAAGCCTGGAAGCAGACCCTGCCCCACCCTTGGGTGGTCTCAGCACACACCTCTCTTGAAGTCCAGGAGGAACCATCGGTAGCAGAAGTAGAAATGAGTGTAATCCCCATTCTGGTGCATCAGCTCGAAGAGCTCAGAGTCCAGAATCTGTCAAGGAAAGCAAAAGGAAACTCAGGAATGCACACACAAAGCACTGGCCATCCTTCTGCCTACTTCCCTCCATCCCACTGCTCCCCTGCTGCACCAGCTCCCACCAGCTCCTCCCTCCCTTTCCTGGCACACACTGTTCCAGGCTGTCCTTAGAGCCCCTGCTGTCCCTCCTGCTTCCCAGCACTGAAACCCCCCCTCAGCCCCTCCAGGACCAGCTTCCCCTCTTGGGTGTGAGGAGCTGCCGTCCCCATGCCAGGAACCCTCACCTGGATCAGCGACCTCATGTTGGCAAAGTGGGTGTCCATGGCTCCTCCGTGGGGGAAGTTCTGATTCATCCTCTTCATCAGCTCGGTGAAGCAGCTGAAAGCCAGAGCCTCTGTGCAGGGAGGAGAGACACCACTGCTGGGCTGCACGGGCACTGCTGCTCCTGCTGCAGCAACGTCCTTCCAAAAAAGTCCACCCTGGCCCCAGGGTGGGCTCCTGGGAGCCAGGCAGCATCACAGACAAATGGGATCCCGCTCCACACCTCCAAGCATTCCACTGCAAAGGGTCACCTCCAACCCGGCAGATCCCCCCAGCAGATTCCCCACACACGGGGACAGGGAAAGCAGAGCAGAGCCACCCACTCACCATCATCCAGGATGACCAGGAGAGGGGCCAGCAGGTCACACATCCCCTGCACGTAGCCGATCTCAATGTGCTGCCAGATGTAGCTGTGTGAGAGAGCGGGAGAGGTGACCTGGGACCTGAGTGCCACCACCTGCCACCTCCTTTGCCCATGCCCTGTCTCCCTTCCCGGGATGCTGGGGTAAATCACAACCTGTTCATTCACGCAAATGATTCAGGACTTGTGGTGGCTCCCGGGTAAGGCATGCACGGCACAGTCCTGGATCAACTCCCTGCCATGGCCACATCCAGGGTCAGTCCAGGGCTGTGCCATGGCCATTGCATGGGAAATCAGCACAGGGAAAAGCAAAATGGGAAAGCACAACACAGTGGGGTCATTGGTTAAAGGGCAGAGACTGATAGAATTTGGTCATCCCTCATTCTCATCCTTCTCCCTCCAGTCATCCTCTTGGTTCTCTCTGCAGACACTGCCTGCTTCGCCTTCCCATTCCCAGTGTCCCGGGAAGCACCCAGCCCTGCAGGGATATCTTCCCTTATTTGGTAGCAAGGCAAAATGTGTTCGGAGAGGACTCAGATCTGCTGCTGGCACAAGGGAAGGATCTTTTCCAGCCTGCCCGCTGGTTTTCCAAAATGTGCTTTGCTGAAGGTCTAATCTCAGCAGAGATCTCCAGCTCTGGCTGTCGGGTGAAGTGACAGCACTGATGGAAGAGCAGCTTCTCCTCATGTTTGCAAGATGAGTAATGATATTTTATCCTTCGCTGCCTGCGAAGCAGCAGCTGAGCTGGAGCTGGTCTGAGTCGGTGAGTGTCACTAGGCAAGCTCTCAGTCACAGGGACTCAGAAATGCACCCAGGTCTGGCTCTCTCCTGGGATTTTGGGCAGGCACAAACCATTCCGGTGCTTCAGGCACTTTCTCATTACCGCTACAACTCTGTGGGCTGATCCTCATTAAAACACTTTCCAGGCATACTCCAGAAAGCAGGCGGGCTGCACTGGGTTCCTGGGCAGCCCAGGGAGCCTCTGCCTTGGCCAAAACCCCAGGACACAGCAGTGATGGGGGAAGGACAGCCGGACACCTCGGTCTGGGAACCGCCGCGTCCTTGGAGCTGTGGCCCCAGCGCTGGGATGATGAGGGGATTTGGGGGAGGAAAGCAAGGAGCAGAACTCAGTAACCAGAACACAGTTTGAGGCTCCAGCCTGCAGGCGAACCCCGGGAAGCCCCCCGCAGCCCCCACCTGCACATGACGTTGCGGAGCTTCTCCAGGTTGGCGGGGGTGAAGTACCAGTAGTTGCGGTCACAGCGCTGCACGTCCTTCTCGATGCGGTGCAGGTTCACCGTGTACATGTCCAGCAGCTCTGGCTGCCCAGAAACAAGAGCAGAATTAATTTGTTTTCCAGTAAAAAGCAAGGAGAGAGTCGTGAGGGCAGTGGAGCGACAGGGCAGAGTTTGGGTGGAAGGTGGGAGCCCCTCTACGCCAAAACTGCGGGACCAGCACCGGGAAAATGCAGGTAAATCCTGCCCCTCCACTTGGCCCCAGGGAGGCACATCTGGTGTTAAGTTCTGGGCTCCACAGCTCAAGAAAGACAAGGAGCTGCTGGAGAGGGTCCGGCAGAGGCCACAGAGATTATTTGGGGTCTCAAGCATCGCTGTGAGGAAGAGACACGGCAGGAGTTGGGCCTGGTCGGTCTGGAGAAGAGAAGGCTGAGAGGGAATCTCATCGATCCGTACAAACATCTCGAACTGCGTGCCCAAAGGACAGTGCCAGACTCTGCTCAGTGGCACCCAGTGACAGGACGAGGAGCAATGGCCATAAACACTGAAACACAAGCTCCACCTCAGCATGAGGAAGAACTTCATTCTATGGAGGGCGTCAGAGCCCTGGGACAGCTGCCCAGGGAGGGCGTGGAGTCTCCCTCTCTGGAGACATCCCAAACCCACCTGGACACATTCCTGTGCCACCTGCTCCAGGTGGCCCTCCCTTGGCAGGGGGGTTTGGACTGGATGATCTCCAGAGCGGGCCCTTCCCACCCCAACTATTCAGGGATTCTGTGGTCCTGTGCGAGGCAGCCAGGAAGAAACCCCCCCGGGCCGGTCTGTACTTACAGAGTAGGTGACACCCGTGGAGGAGAGAGCAGCTGGTTCGCTGCTGGTCAGATCAGTGACGGTCAGAGAGTCCAGCTGTGGGTACAGACTCTCCATCTCCGGCTCCTCAGACAGGTTGTCCTCGCTCTCCACCAGGCTCTGCTTCTCGGCCTCGCTGTCTGCCCAGCTCTCCACCACAGTCAGGGCCACGGTGTCGCTGTCACGCAGGAGCCCTGCCGAGCCCTCACCCACGGGGACAAAGTCCACGCTTCCACCAGTGGGAAATTCACCTTCCAGGCTGTCTTGGCCTTGCAGCTTCTCCTGCTGGACACCATCCGTGTCCGGTGGGGCTGGCACGTCGGACCCAGCAGCCTTTCCCTGGGAGCTGGACGAGGATTTGGTGGTTTCCAGGGCGCTGTCCTCGTTGCTGAAGCTGCGCTCCGAGAACCCCGATGCGATGGAGAAGTTTTGGGAGGAGGGGTGCCCAGAATCAGGGGAACACGTGCCGTTGGGAACTGTCCCATTGGGGATCTTGCTTTGTTTGCTGTCTTCCAGCTGAGCATCTACTTCAGTCTGTTCCACCTCATCCACAGATTCAAACACCTGCAAAGGGCGAGTGGGAAGACATCCCAGGCACTCAGCAAGCGTTGGGAACACGGGCACCACGTCCCCAAGAGCTGTGTACTCATAGTGCCCATGTCCCCAGCAGTGGAGAGGGAGGGAAATCCCCCTTTAGCTTCTTCTCCCTGGATTTGAGTCAGCGCTTGGTCGTTTGCACAGCTCCAAGCCCACAGATCCCTGCTCCAAAGGACTACGCTTTGCTTGGCATTATAGACTGGGCAGAAACTTCAACACCCGGGCATGAACAGGGGGAGCAGCCACAGACCTTCAGGTGTGAGGCCACGGGGCAGAGCTGAACACTCAACACCACAAGCAGAGGACAGTTCCGACATTAAAAGCTCCAAAGCAGGTTGGGGACTCATTTACCTCTTCCAGCACTGGTTCTGTTTGCCAGAAATCATTTTGGTCGTGGTGAGGGGTCAGCCCAAGCCAAGGCAGAGCCGTGGGGACGAGGAAAAGAGGGACAAGGTGCTCACCTGGGTGCTGGAGCTGGAGTCGCTCTGCAGCCGGGCGTGGTTCTGCCGGCCGGAGCTGCAGCTCTGCGAGGACTGTAGGGGACAGGGGAAAGGGCAGTGAGAAAGAGAAGAAAAAGGGTCGGGGGTGAGGGAACTCAAGCAGAGGTGGCACTTCTGCAGCTGAAGAACAAGCAGAAAAATGCATCCGGTAAATATCCGACCCACGGAGGATGTTCCTGTCACATCAGTGCTGCCGTGTCACCCGGTGCAGTGCCCCGCCTCAGCCCCCCGACACTGCTGGGGGAGGTGACAAAGCCAAAGGCCCAGGCCAGTGCACTTGTTCAAGCGCTGTGAGTTGGGTCTGAAGGAGCTGCTTTCCTCTGGCCTGCACGGAGGTCACGCTGCCTCCCTGGAGTGCAAATTTCTACAAATCTCTGTCCTAATTTGGCAGCAACGCAGCTCAGCCCAGCTCAGTTTACATAAACGATGAAGTCAGGCTATAAAACAGTCCCTCCAAGCATATTCATGCTTTTTTCCTTTTCTTCAAGGACAAATATTGATGTTTCAAGCCAGAACTCGGTGGAAGCAGCTCCTCTCAAAGTCACGAGCAGCCTGTTCTGGCTTCCAGCTGAAGCACAGAGGGAAGGGCTGGGCTTTTGCAGGCACCAGCTCCGTGCTCGGCTCCGTGGGGTCCCTCTGAGCAACCAGCCCTCAACGGGAGCAAGTCCTCCCCACAAACTGAGCAGAGGTGCAGAGCGTGGCCGTGACATCACACACAAACAATAGGATTTTAAGAAAATACAGCACATTCAGAACAGCAGTTGTCCCCACCCTTGTATTGTGGGTGTTTGCTGGGCAGGGCTCTGGTGGAGAGAGAGGAAGGGCGACAGCTTTCCTCCATTACCATGGGAGCACTTGAAACAGGAAATTTCAGGTTGAGATGGGAAAAGGGGGAAACTTTGCCTGTGTTCGCTCTGCCAGCTCCTTTCCCAGGGCCTGCTCCCAGGACAGACGCTCGTGGGTACAAAGGAAGAGCCACAGCGGAGATGCCGAGGGGATGGGAATGATTCCCAGGGCTTCAGCCAGCAGAGCAGCGCCTCTGCTCACCCTGAGAGCTGCAGCATCCAGTTCCACCCTGCCCTGGCTCAGACCTGCCTTCCCTGTGTCTCTCCCTCTCTGGGCACACACGTAGCCTGCAGGATTGGGGCTGAGCTCATCTCTTTCCCAAAGCACCCACACAAACTTCCCAGAGGGAAGCAGATCAAGTCTCCAGCACTCACCACCTCCCCTCGCCTCTGGGCCAGCAGCCTGAGGTCAGGGAACGCTCTGCCATGCTGGGCTCTTCTCCTCCAAGGACAAAACTCTCATGGAAACACTCCCTGGACTCTGTTCCCAGGACTGCATTTTCTTTCACAGGCTTTTCCCTCCACACCCTTTGGTTTGGGCTGTGGATCTCATTCCTCACTGCACTGCTAAAAGCCAGTCCCATGGTGCTGGGTGTCCCCACGGATGACACAGTGTACTAAGGGTGTACTGAGGCTTCTTCCATGCTGGAAAAGGGATCCAGGAAGCCCAGTGCCCTGTTTCACAGCCCCTCAGTGCCAGGAACACGCTCTTCCTCCTCACCCCTACTTCAAACCACCTTCCATGGAGCTAATCCTGATGTGCCCCATGAGTATCTCACCTCCACAGAATACAGTGAGGTACAAGACACAGAGGTGGGCACAGGTCAGGGAAGGAGGGTGGGCAGGACCCGTGTCTCCATCCCACACGGACGCTGCCCAAGCCCCCCCCACACCCTCACCTCGTTGCTGATGGTCGAGTCCCTGTGCATCATCCTCTGGATGTGGGAGTCCAGGCTGGCCCCCGAGGAGCACTTGGCCAGGGCCGCGGCGTGGGACTCCTTCTCGCGCTGCCGGACGATGGCCTCGCAGCCCAGCCACTCTGCCATCGTGTGCTCGTAGCACGCCCGGGTCTGCTCGTCAGCCTGGGACACGGAGAGGGGACAGGGGCTGGGAACGGCTGTCCCTGGAGAGCCCCAAACCAGCCCCTCCTGTGCCCCAAACAGCTCCGCACAGCGGGGTGCATGTTCATATGGGACACAGTCACCCTGACCCTGCACAGTGTCTGACCCACAAAACGTGGGCAAAATTTGGATGGAAAAATGCCCGTCCGTCTCCTCCGTGCCCTCCCAGGGTGCACACGGCAGTGAACGTGAGGAGCTGCACAAGCCAGTGACGAGCTTGGCCCTGTCAGTTCCTGCTGATCCAAGTGTTTGTCCCACTCCTCCCCATAGCCCAGCCCAGAGCGGACGTGAGGCCCGGCGGGCTCATGGGGGTGGGCTCTGCAAACAGACCCTTCCACTGGGCAGGAGCAGGGCACGCCAGCGAACGCGCCGGGCTGCTGGGCTGGCAGCCCGCCCTCACCAACCTCCTTCCTCTCCGCCTCCGTCATCCCAAACTGGTAATGGCCCAGCAGGAAGGGCCACACAGCCTTCCTGATCTCGTGCTGGATCCCGCCGTAGTAGATCAGCCGCAGCAGCTCCTGGTCCTCGTAGCTCTGTGGGGAGAGCCTGGGGTCAGGGCACAGCCAGCACACCGGGTGTAAAAGTGTCCCCAGCCTGGCTGTGCCACCCTTCGCCACCCCGACCACCCCAGCCCTGCTGCCCATTCGCTGCAGATGATCCCTCAGACCCCCGCCTGGGCTTAAGCAGAGCTGGAGGCTGCTGTGGGTGGACATTTCAGCTCACCACACCAGAGAGTGGCCCGCAAAAGCCACTGAGGGCCACTGCTGTGCCTCTGGCCTGGCAGCACGTGAGCATGGCCCTACCGAGCTGTCCTGCAGGTATCTGTGCCAGATGTCCACGGTGAGCCCCGCGCTGGCGCTGCAGGGGACGTCGGGGGACACGATGTTGTGGTTCACCAGCGCCGACAGGTGGGTCCTCACCGTGGACAGGTGTCTGCAGTAGGCCAGCCCTGCAGCGGGAACACCGTGCCTTCAGCTGCGGAACTCCGGGGGAAAATCGAGGATGAAGAGCGGGAGGGAGCCCTGGTGAGGCTGGTCCCCGGGGGGGAGACCCTCTGCAGCCACGCCCAGCCCTCAGAGCAGAGGATCTACGGGGACAGGTCCCTCGTCTTGTACCCCCAGTGCTGCTGCTCATAGGGCTCCAGGCTGAGGGCCAGAGCCCAGCTGTTTGCTCCCCACCCTGAGCCCCTGCAGCAGACTGGTCCCAGTTCCCCTGGCCACTGCCAGCTGCCCCAGCACCGCTCCCAGCCCAGGACCTCATCCCTTCTCCTGCCACACATCCCAAGGCGGCAGGGAGGTGACAAGTACTCACATCCGTAGAAGGCCCGGGACAGGATCTGGTACTTCATGTTGTCACACAGCAGCTTCAGGGGAGCCCTGCCAACAAAAACCGAATGGGATGGGAGGGGAGAAAACGCTCCTGTGCATCCCCTCAGCCCGGCTTTGATCCCACCTGATCCAGCTTTGCCTGCAGAGACTCACCAGGGACGCTGCCCAGGTCCAGAGCAGCAATTCCTGCTGCCAGGCCGCGGAGCAGCTGAGATGTCCCAGATGCAGGGACAAGCTTCACCTCAGCCACATGTCCAGGGACCCTGCCACAGTGCCCGGACACTGAGCCCTGGCTCTGCTGTGCCCATTGTCCCCGTACCTCTCGTGGCTGCAGCCGTTGGCCGGGCCCCCGTCGGAGGAGCCACTCTGGGAGCAGGAGGAGCAGGAGGATTTGCGGGTGCTGGGCTGCCACATGGGGGGCAGGACAGCCCCCGGAGCGTCCATCAGGTCCTGGGGCACTGCAGGAGGGCAGAGAGGAGCATCAGGTACGGCCTGGCACTGCCCTGGAGTCAGGGAGCTGCAGGGGCCCCACAGAGAGCTTAGACTGGCAAATGCAGCATCCCCACGCTCTTCCCAAGGAGGCTCCAGCAACCAAGCAGGACCCACCACAGGGAATGACAGCACTGGTGAGCTCAGGAGGAAGGAAAGGGAACAAAGAGCGCTGATGAGAGAGAACCATCGCTAATTAACCGGCTAATTCAGAAAGCTGATCTTAAACCGCTTCGTGCTGACCAAGGCAGAAACCCAACACCCAGCGCAGAGACTCCGGAGAAGGGAACGCAGAGAGGAGAGAAAACAGGACTGAAATCAGCTGCTATCCCAGGAAGAGCAGATTACTGGGAGGGAAAAGGCCCATCTCTCAGAGGATCCCTTCCAAAGTTCAGGGAAAGAAGGGAGCACCCACATCACAAGACAGGAGATGAAGACTTGGATGAGGAGGTTGAGAGGGACAGCAGGAGCTCTGCATGTTGTCACTTGTTCATCCCTGCTTAAAGTCAAAGTGCTCCTGCAAAGGCCTGGGGTCCTGCTCAGGTACCACCCACACACAGCCCAGGCCGTGAGGAATGAGCCTTTTTACTCCTCCTTGGAAATTAAACTGTGGCAGAAATTTCGTCTTCTGGCTGGGCAAGAATGGCCTCACTCTCCCTTGGTCTCACCGACTCTCCCTGCTCGTGGTAAGGAATAACTGACATTGGCAGGAAAAATACTGAATTATTCCTACGAGAGTCCCTTCTCCTCCCACTGAGCTGAGGGGTCAGCGACAGTCAGTGGTGACAGGGACAGCTCTGCAGGACCTGCCAAGTGACAACACAGGCGAGCTGAGCACCGGACCCAACCCACAGCTCATTACACTGGTGCCAAGAGGTGCCCAGAGCAGCACAGAGAGCTTGGGATGTGCCGGGGAGACTCAGACACTGTTTAGGGATCACCACCATCTTGCTTCCGGCTGGAATCTTCACGATCTTCCCTCTCCCGGCAGCCGCAGGTGCAAGGAATGGGTGAAAAGCACCATTAATGGCAACTAGAGACACGGAGAGAGGACAAGGGCACAAATGAAAGGGGAGAAAGGAAGGACCTGTGGAGAAGAGAGAACGTTGCGGTTCCACCCCTGGCTGTGGAGGCACGCAGGAGCAGCCCAGGCTGTGGTGATGCCAGCTGAGGAGATGGCAGCAATTAATTTCCCAGAAAATGCGGCCCCCAGCGTGGAATTTTAAGGGGTAGATCAAAAGGCAGCCACAGAAAAGAGCATCTCTATCTGCTGTCTTAGCTTCAATTAGGTTTTTATCTGACTCACTGAATTGTGTTAGTCAGCTGAAGGCAGGGAGAACCAAGTATAATCTCAGTTGACGTTATGGAGGAGTCACAGCGGATGTAATTTCTCCCTCATAGCCTCCAAAAAATATAGGAAAAAGGTTTCCATCAGATTTCAGAGCTTTTTTAGAAAACACTCCACAAGTCTTCTACCCAAAACTCATGTTTTCCCCCTTATAAAGTCACCTACAGCGTCCCCAGAAGTCAGCTCTTGGCGTCTCACAGAAGAGTGAGGACAAATGTGCAGACATTCCAGCCAGGCTCAGATCGTTCACCACCAGACATTAAGAGAGCATTTCTGGTTTGGAGAACCCAGCAGCATCCCCTCCCTTGAGTTAGGGACTGAAGACAGGTGGGTGCAGTCTGGCAGCACCCAGAGCAGGGTGCTGTGACCTCCCCTTTGTGCTGCAGGAGCCCCGCTGAAGGAACATCACCGGATTTAACGCAGCCTGGGCGCAGCGAGAGAAGAATCAGCCCTGGGGGTTTGTGATGGCAGAAGGTGGCCCCCAAGAGACCAAAGTGAACCTTTTTACTAAAATTATGTGTAAGAGGGTTTTTTTCCTGACCATTAACGCTGTTGTGCAGCTGCAGAAACAAAGGACTCAGCAGCAAGTGGAAGGTTAAAGCAAAATAAAACCATAGAATCCTGGAATGATTTGGGTTGGAAGGGAACTTAGAGATCATGGGCAGGGACACCTTCCACTATCCCAGGTTGCTCCAAGCCCCGTCCAGCCTGGCCTTGGACACTTCCAGGGATGGAGCAGCCACAGCTTCTCTGGGCACCCTGTGCCAGGGCCTCACCACCCTCACAGGGAGGAACGATGACATTTAGGATCAGGCAGCACTGACACAACCAGAGCCCCTTCCCTGGAACCACCTCCTGGTTTGCCCTGTGTCCCGGCTCCTACAACCCCCCCAAAGCCTGCCCTGCACTCACCAAACTCCGCCTGTGTCCCGGGGTAGATGATCCTGAAAACATAATCCGTGGCTTCGTCATCTTCCTTGTCGGATGCGGACTCGGAGGAGCCCTGGGGGCTTCTCTTCCTCAGTTTGGGAAACACCTTCCCCTGGGGGAGCAGAACGCGCCCTTCACGAGACACCCCGGGCCCGACCACTCCCTCCCCGAGCTCCTGCCCCACATGCTTTGCCATGTCTGCACATTCCCCTGGGCTGGATCAGCCTCTGGATCGAGTTTCCAGTGGCAGGTGAATCCCTAACCCTGCCGGGCACAGCGTTAAGTACAGCCCAGAGAACCAAACCCTCGTGGGCAGCCCTCCCACGCCACCAGCTTTCCAGAAGGGTCTGCTGAGCTGGGCAAGGCTGTGAGCTAACCCACCACATTTTTAAGCCCACCTTCCCTTATTCATTTTGGGAGGGGGGATCATTTAAAACGCAGCAGCCACCAATGCCAGGCAGAGGGTCCACGCGGGAACCCCAGCAGGAACGGGCACCCACCTTTCCCCGCTGCGACCAGAGGGGTGGATCCAGCTGACCGTGGGGCAGGAGGCCGTTCTCCAGGCAGGACAGGAACTGCAGCAAGTGCCCTCCGCGGGGGAAGCGCAGAGGTGGCCTCTGGATGCCGTCCTGGCTCACCAGGACAACCGTGCCACCGCTGTCTACTGTTGGCAACAGCGAGAGCAGACACAGCCATTGGCGGGGGAAACAGGCGCAGGCCGGAAGGCAGAGGGCAGGAAAGCTCAGGGAGTGGGAAATAAGGACTTTCTTCCTAGCGTGGGTTCTTCTCTAAGTCCAGGATAAGACAGGCCCCGGAGAAGGCCTGCTGGGATCACCCCCTTGGGAATTGGAGCAGGGAGCACTCCCAGCCAAGCACCACGGCCAGGAGCTGGGGGCAAGAGATTTTCCTAGGAGCACTTATATCATAGTGGCCACCCAGAGCTCTGGGCATCTACCCTGGAGCCAAAGCAGAACCATGTGCACCCCCCAGAGGTAAGGGATCAAGTGCCAGGGTGACACAGCCCCCAGCAGCCCTGGCTCTGGCCTTACCTTGCTGGTGGCAGTGCAGATACACGATCTCCTCCAGGCGAATGGTCATGGCATAGTCCCAGTACACGCTGGAACAGAGGGACAGGGAAGCCGTGAGCCTCAGGGATGTGAGAGGCTCTGCTGCTGCTCACAGCAGCTCCAGATCCTGCTCCAGATACCCTGGCACCAGGCAAAGCCACAGGAAGGATGAGATCCCAGAGCAGTGATGCCAGCCTGACGAGTGACAACGTCCCTCCAGAACCAGGAACTGTCCCTGCCACCTCAGCTCAGCCAGGGCCAGTCCTGTCCCTCCTGCCCTGGGTGGTTTCTCTACCCTTGCACTGTTCCCAGACACAGGAAATGTGTCCATGGATCCTGGCTACTCTGGGCACCCCAAGAATCCATCAGGAGCAGCCCCGGAGCCCCGAGGAAATGTGCAGTGAGGTCCAAACCAGGGCTGCTGCTCTGCCCTGGGGAGGGGACGTAAACCCTCACAATTTGTGGGGTTTTCTCAGAGCTCACAACACATTTGGCCTCAGCTGCTTCTGTTCAAGAACTGCCTCAGCAGAGGCACCTCGAGGTGTCTGAGCAAATCTAGAACACGCTGGAGGGCTGGTGGCCACCAGACAGGGCAGGGTTTCATTCCTGTGGAGAGCCCAGCAGCGCTGTCCGAGGGCGCCAGCACTCAGTCACATCCCCCTTCTTTGCAACAAACCAAACTCCCAGATCCTGAGCGACGGCAGCACCTGCCGCTTCACAAAAATAGTGCTTAAATAACATTAAAAACAGCTCGTGAAGGCAGGGAAGGACAGGAAGGTGTGCAAGAGTCACTCCTTGTACAGTCATACTTACTGTGCCATCTGCCTCCCCTCTTCCTTGGTCACGTCTCGACACTGGGAATTTTTAGAGCTCAGGCTGATGCCCAAGGCAAGAACTCAGAAAAGGAGTGTAGAGATGGAAACAGATTTTAGGGGAGGGTACCAGGCACAACTTGAACGGCCCAGGGGGCCAAGAAGAAAGGGGAGATAAGAAGAACACGGGTAAACAAAACCCAAAAAACTACAACTGTCAATGAGCAAAACTGAGACCGAGTTTTGCTGAAGAAGATCTCGACTACAGGTCAAAGCATCAGTGTCCCAAACACTCCCACTTTCCTGGAGCGTCTGCTGCTGGAAAGGGATTTTGTTTCTCAGGCAAACTGGGACCTGGCGTGATTCTGTAAGGCCTGTGGGAGGATTGCAGCTAGCAAAGGAAACACCAGAAGGCCACCAGGAGAGAAGGGCATGGCCACACTGCCTGCCAGGCCACGGGAGCATCCTTCAGGAGGAACAAGCTCCAGGGACTCGGATAAATCCAAGGGACTCTGAATCACCAAAACAGCACCACGCTGTCACCGAGCCTGGTCCCCAGGGAACTGCTCCTGCTCCCTCCCGCAGATTCTCTTCCCTGCCCATGAGCTCCTCGCGTCCCCAGATGACAACAGCCAGGATAAACCCGGGAGCGCTGTGCCCTGGGAGGGAGGGGAGGGCGTTCCCCTCAGAAAAATCCCCCAGGGCAATAAATGAGGCCACTTTGTGCGTTTTGGAACAAGCCCCACTCCCTCGCTGAGCACCTCCCAGCAGAGACACACCTCACACCGCCTCCTGCCACCCTCTCCCAGCCTCCTTCCCCTTCCAGGTTCAAGGATGATGGTTTTGCTCTGGGGGAACACTGATGGCTTTGCACACCAGATCCAAACTCTGACCCAGGGCACGCTCGGAGCCAGTCACCTCTTCTCATAGTCCAGGTCCCCCACGGAGCCGTTCATCAGCTGGTTGGGGGTCCACTTCAGTGCCATGATGTCGGCAGTCTGGTGAAGGGACAGGTATCCCGGGATTGCCTCCATGTCATCTCGCTTGGGAAGAGAAACGCGGGGACAGAGTGAGCCGGAAGATGCCCGAAGCACAGAGCCCTGGAGCCCAGTCCTGGCCCCTCACACAGCCCTGCCCGCTGCCCCTGAGCCCACCCAGTCACAAACAGGGAGAAACCCACTGTGCCCCTGGAAAACCTCCTAGGGGAGACTCCAGGACACCTCACTGCCTCGGAAAAGGGCTGAGAGCAACTGCCCAGCAAGGAAAACTTAACAGCTCCACCTAAAAGCAGTTTGCACTTGGTTTATTTGACTGCAAGAAGCAGGAAGGGGCAGGAGGAGGAGTTTTGTGGTAAAGAATGGGCAGGGAGGAGAGGAGCCTGTTCCTACTCAGGCTGGAGCAGAGCTCTTCCATCCCACTGGGAGGATCCATATCACCAGGACCTCCACAAACACAGTCCACTCACTGTCCTCACAGATTAAAAATGTGCTTTTCTCCATCCCAGAGCCATTTGGGATAGAGCAAGGTGCCGGGGAACAGAGCAGCGCTGTGAATCCCAGGTTTCCCAGCAGGAACTCACCGGCTGCACCAGGACATTGTTCTTGCCGTACAGGAGGGTGGCTCGGGAATTCTGGTGCAGGGACTCCACGTAGTCCCTGGCAGACAGGGACGGCCTGTCATCCATGCTGCCACTGGAATGTCTTTTCTGAATCTGCAAGAGACACACCCACAAACCTGAGGCGAGCACAGACACCCTCTGGCTTCCCAAAAGCTTCTCCTGAACCTCATTCCCTCCTCACTTATACACTTCAGAGAGTCACTACTAGAAATCTTTCCCTCAGGGCCCTCCGAGGGGATTCCTGGCTCTGCCCAAGCTCAGAGAAGCCCCAGGAGTGAGTTTTGTTTGCAATGCACAGAGCAGCTTCAGCTTTCTGCTCACACATGATGTTCCCCAGGGACACAGACCCTGGGACACAGTGCCACGAGGGGCCGGCGCTCTCCATGAACCATGATCCCAGCACCTCTGCCTCAAAGGCTCCCCTCACCAGAGGGCTGCACAGGCCTTTCCAAGCAAAGAGAGCCCGGATCCTGTGGCTCATCCTGTGGTTCATCCCCCACTCACGCAGAGCGCCGGGCGCTTGGTGGGCGAGTCCTGGCGGCAGTGGGAGCTGTGGATCCGGTGCCTCTGGACCAGCTCGTCCGCAGAGGGGTCCGTCCAGAAGTGGTCAGCGGTCTTCATCTTCGTGTACTCCAGCGCGCAGGGCCCCACTGCGGAGAGGAACGCATCCCGAACGTGAGGGAGCCGTGATCCCACGGCCGCGGTCACCTCCCGGATCCGCGGATCGCGGATTTGGAAAGCGAGGAGGGAAAGTGTTACCCAGTAAGGATGCAAGAATTGGCCCATCCACGGGATCCATCAGGAGAGCTTCCTTCTCATAGTACTTACTAGAAGAAATAAAGGACAGCGGAATGCTGGAGCACTACAAAGTGGGTTTAAATCCCTGTCATGCCCTTCTCTTTCTCTTTCTTGATGGGGAGAGGGCACGAAGCCCTAAACAGGCTGTTTCTGCCAGCTGAGAAATTCCTGGGGAACTGCCAGCCTCCTGCAGCACATCACCATCTCCCCACAAACCCACCCGGGGCTGGAGACCCTCTGAGGACACCTCAGTGTGCAGATCCCAGAAGACAAGGGCGATGCAGCCCTGACAACCCAGCCGTCACCAGGGCCAGCACGGGCTGTCTTGTATTTTAGGGAGCGTACAGCAGTCACCAGCAGCAGGGCATCCATCAGAGTCCCCACGATGGGCACTGAGTGACACACCTGGCCTGTGCCATCCAGGGATTCCCTGGCCCCACGTGGATACTGGCGTTCCTCAGCCAGCAACACCCCCAGTGCCATGAAGGGGTGGGTGCTGGCAGCGACCCGGACACGGACGTGGGCGGCCTGTGCCAGCACTCACCTGCTGTTCTCCACCAGGTAGTGCACGATTTTGTCCAAGACCTTCTCGAAGAGGGCCGTGCGGATCCAGAGGTGCTTGATGGCCTGAGGAGACAGGTTGGGCAGCTTCGGCACCTTGCGCACGTTCTCCGGGACGCCCTGGGCTTGGTTTCGCCTTTAGAGGCACAAGACAAGAGACAACACCACCACAGGCTCATCCCCGAACTCTGAGGGAGCCCAGGGCACTCCTGCCACCAGGGGTTTGGGGGTTTTGGCTGTGGTGACTGGGAGAATCCCAGAGAACTGCCTGGGACAGAGCTCTGGAGGTGCTCCCTGTGTCCATCCCACCCCCTGCTCCAGAGGGGCCACACCTGCATTTGGAACCAGACTTCACTAAATCAGTTTCCCACTGTAAAGACGCCCCAGAACTCCGCTCTCCCTCAGCAGAGCCCTCCAGCTCACACATCTTTCCGCGGCTGAGCTCACAGGCAGAGCAGCTCATCTCAGGACAGCTTAAAATTCCTGCCCGCAGGTAGCTGCTCCATCCATCTCCCTGCTAGCTGTCCAAGGATGAGTAACCCTCTCCCAACCAGCAGCTGAATTACTGCAGGTTCAAGCCCTGCACGCTGAGGCAGGCCAGACGTGGTTCCGCCTGGCTTGGTGAACTGGTCCATAAACTGTGACAGCTCAGCAGCAGCGTGCTCAGCTGTCCCCGAAGCACCAGAGCAGGCGCAGAGGGAGTTAGGACTTGTCCACCCCTCCTTAAACCACAACCACAACTCAAGTCTCCTAGAACAGCAGCCCGTTTGGTCAAGACATAAAAAAAAAAACCCAGGACAAGACCAAAGGAGCAACTCCTCCCATCGAGGCTCAAGTTGGGCCCGAAACTACGCCTCCCATCCCAAAGCCCCAGCGGGCAGAGAGGACTGGCAGCCGCGCCGGTGCCTTACGCGTTCTCGATGAGCTGCTCCAGGTCCTGCACCTTCCTGCAGAGCTCCTCTGCCAGGGGGAAGCTCTTGCCCACCTTCATGAAGAGCGCGGCGATCTTGTTGCTGCGCAGGAACCCGGCCGCCCTCCGCTTGAGCCCGAACAGCACGCAGCATTCCACGGCGGCTGCAGCAGAGCACAGGCCTCGGCATCAGAGCGTTCCCAGCCGGCGGGACCCGCCGGGGATCACCGAGGCCAGCTCTCTGAGCGGCCGGCCCGTCGATGGCACCATGCTCTGCCCAGCCGAGCCAACCTCAGCGTCCTTCCCTATTGGAGTCGGGCTGAGAGAGCTGGGGCTGATCAGCCCGGGGAGCAGAAGGTTGTGTGGAGACCTCACAACTCCTTCCAGGGTCTGAAGGGGCCACAAGGAATGCGGAGAGGGACTGCTCATCAGGACGCCTCCCACCAGACCAGGTCGCTCTAAGCCCCGTCCAGCCTGGCCTTGAACGCTTCCAGGGATGGGGCGGCCACAAGCTCCTAAAACTCCTCCTTCAGCAAATCTGAAGGCAGAGACATCCCCACCTCGGCCTCGGGAAACTGTAACCCCCATCACACGTGGGAACTAACAGCAAACATCACAGCTTCTCCAGGCAGGGTGACTGCTGTGCTGGGCAAACAGGCTGACGCTCTCCTTGTGGGTTTCTCGTGGGTTGTGGAGAAACCAGCCTCTCCCCGATGTTTTCCCTTCGGCCCAATCTAAGGGATGGGCACGGCTGGAACAGGAGGTTTCACTCCCTGCGCTGAGATGGTGCCAGTGAGGAGGGGAAAGCTCAGGAGCAAGGACAGGCACACTGAGGGTTTCTAAAGCAGCACGGGAAACAGGGCGATTTTCCCCCAAAAAATCTGTGTCTGTGCAAACATTTTTCTGACAAACTGAAAGGAACAAAGAACGTGGGGATAAAGCATGGGCAATGCCAGCAGCTCAGCCTGGCTTTGGGGACCCTCCTGGCTCAGCAGTGACTCCACTAGCACTCAGGGACACGGGGACTCGTTAAGTCCCCGTGGAAAGATTTGCCTGACTCCATGTCCTGGACTCTGCCCAGAGGCACTCACCAAACCCCAGTGAGTGCCCAGACAGCCCCAGACACCTCCCCTGTCCTGCCATGGTGAGCAGGGATCCCGGGAGCCGGCGATGACTCCACAGAAAGACGCGCACACGCACAGGCTCTGCCGGCAGCTCGTTCCCAAAGTCCCCTGGGAGGGCTCAGGATGGATGTCTAGTGCCAAACACAGACTGATTAAACAGGCTGATCAAAGCTCTGGAAAATCACACGGACCCACAGTCCTCAGGCCCTTGATCCAGGTCTGCTTCTGCTCCCTCCTCCCCGGGAAGCCAGCACTGCCGAGCCGAGCCCACCGGATGCTGCTTCACCTCCTGCCTGGAAAGCTTTGCCAGAAAACCCAACATCTCCCTCGTTTTTCCTGTGCTCCACAACTGAAATACAAGGGACAAACAGCCCCACCTGCCTGGGACTGAGTGGCCAGCTCAGGCAGGTCCTGAAAGCTCAGGTACCATGGGGGGTGAGCAGCCAGGGCTGCTCCTGCCCAGCTGCGCTCCCAAGGGAGAACCTCCGTGGGCTGCTGGTGCCACCAGTTCCATTCCAAATTCCCAGCAGACAGATGGGAGCACTGGTGCTCTCGCTGTGCTCAGGCCACGGGAAGCACATCCCAGCTCCTGCCAGGCAGGGAGAAATCCCAGCTCCTGAGAGGCCTCTGGCACACGGCATTGAGGCAGAGCTGTCAGCAGCATCTGTTCCCAACACCACATCCGAACCTATGCAGAACACCACTCCTGCTGGCAGAACTACAGGGAAACGTGCAGCTTCCACAGAAAAAAACTCTCCCCTGCTCCACTAAATCCAGGGGTAAGGGTAGGATTTTTGAATCGGATGAGTTTTGGAGCTCAGTTGTGCCACCGCTGCAAACAGACACTGAAGAGGTTCTCCTCACCCCTCAGGACAGAATCTACAGCAGAGCCTCGTGGTGCAGGGGCCCTGTTTGGCTACACCCAGGTGAGGGGGCAGCTTCGACTCCTGGCAAAAGACTGAAGATGTTCCTGAGCTGCCCAGAGCTCTGACGCCATTCAAACCCCTCGGGCTGAGCAGCCTCGGCTGACGTGGACACCAAACCCCGGGCTCCCACGGCCCCGCCGCCGGCTCCCCATCAGCCTCCTGGGGCAGCCTGGACGTGACAGATGCCAGCCCGCGTTTGTCTGCTCCAAACCCCCCTCACGGCACCACGGGGGCCGCTGCCCTTCCCTGCCAGACCACTGGCTCCATCCCGAGGGGTTTGCGCCGCGCTGGCTGCGCAGAGGGCTCCGTGGGGAGGGCTCTGCTGGGAAGGCAGCTCTCTCCAGGGAAAAGGGCAGCTCTGGCAGCCAGAGCCAGGCTTGCAGCACGCTCTGCTTGTCAGGGAAAGAGGTTATGTATTAGCTTGCCCAGCTCCTGGAGAGCCACAACACCAGGGAAGGTGCACGAACCCTTCCAGTGACAGGAACAGCAGACGGAGCAGGAGGGGGACGCCAGGAGCCAGGGAAAGGGCAGCAGCATCTGAGGAGGCCAGAAGGGGCCAAGGAGCCCTTCGTGCCTGGATGCCTCAGCTCCCTGCTGCAGGAGCCTATAAATAATCCTGGGCTGAGAAGCCTCGTGCCGCACAGAAAAGCTGGGAATGAGTCACACCTGGAAGTCTGCTCTGCTCTTTCGATGCCACCCAGAGGGAGCAGGCTCCTGGGTGTCTTTGATGTGAGGGCCCAGGAGGAAAGAAGAAAGTCCAGCCTCCAGGCCCCTTTCCGTAAACTCCTACTCCCTAGCAGCAAAGAAAGATTTGGACTTGACAGAGTTTCAGCAGAATCAATCCTCAGGGGAATTTAAAAATAAAATATTATTTCTAGTCCTTCCTCAATGGCTGCACGCACGGCCAGCACCCCTCCCTCTTTTGACACATCCCCAGATATTTTAAGCACAAAGACCTCAAAGGGACTCCGATCTCTGCCAGGACACTCCATCCTCTGGCACTGCTCACCTCCCCAGCCTGAGGTCCTGGAGCTGGAGCACGTTCCCAGGAATGACTGGTTCCCAGGGATGGCACAGCCCGGGCAGGGAGTGCCCCACACCAAAAGCCCCGGTCCAGGCCAGCATGGGAGACTCACCACAGAAGGAGATGATGTGGCTGCTGTCCTCATGCACGAATTTCCTCGTCACAGCCTCCTCCATGATCTGCTTCACCTGCAGGACAGAGGCAGTTGGGGAAAACACGGAATTACAGCCACGGACCAGGGCGAGGAGAGCTGTGGTGGGGTGGGTGCACAGGAACCTCCTCTGCTCCCAGGTTTTCCCAACGGCACAGGAGCTCTCGTGGAGGATTGGTGCAGCTCTGCCTGCTGAGCATCACCAGCTATCTCGAAAAATCAGATATTGAAAAAAAGGGTTGCTTCATTTTTGAGAAACTTCGCAGTAGGAAAACGATGAGCCGAGAATTACCTGAGGGAACTGAGCATCGTTTAGATAAAAGTCATCTCATAAAGGTACCCAAATCTCATATTTAAGGCTTTTACAGCATTGTTCTGTTCTCTCATTTTGTTTGGCAAATTTCCCGTGACACAGCTGTCCCAAATGACTGCAGCCATCCATCAGTGCCTAATTCAGCGATCACCTGGCACCAGCTGTGCCCAGGAATTCTATTTGCACAGCAGTGCCAGCAGCTCTGCCCTCTCTGACTCACGACTGGCACTCGGCCGATCCAGAGGAAGCCGTCACTTAGTGCTCATCAGGGGCACGATTAGGGGACAGAAACAAACAGGACCCCACATAAATTAGGAGGGTAATGTTTGCAGGGAGCAGATGGGAGGTCAGACCTGCCGGGTCGGGTCTGGCAGCAGAGTGGTGGCTTCCATCCCCAGCTGTCACTCTCCTTAATCCCTCTGCAAGCAGCCAAAGTCCAGCTGGATCTTTGCTCCTTAAACACGCAGTTCCCAACCACTTTTCCTTTTAAACACAGCTGCCAGCACGCCTGGATCTCACCTTCCAGTGCCTCTGTAACACCTTGGGTTTGGAAAACACAGGGGAAAGCGTCGCCAGTGCAGAGCTGAGGGTGTGAAGGAAGCTCTGCTTAGCAAGGTGTTCTCCCTGAGGGCACAGGCAGGAGGGAAGTACAGCAGGTCAAGACTTGGCCAAGCATGAATGAGAGACCTTTAATGGCATCATTTGGGGAATTAACCTCCTCCGCAAGGTATAATCAAGGTTATGCACGGCTGACAGCTCAATAAAGGGAACCCTGAGCGTGGATTAAGAGAAGAGTCCTCTCTGAGCCAAGAGCCATCAGGTGAGGTCCCAGCACTGCTCCCTGCTCCTGGCTAACGGAGCACTGAGCCTTCCCTGGATGCCAGCAGATGAGCTGGTTCTGAGTCAGGGAGTCACGGCAAGGAATGTCACCGAGACACGGAACTCGGGACCGGAGGCGGCTCGGAGCGCTGGGAAATTCCTCTTGGCACGGCACGACCCAGCTCCTGCACCTCCCACATCACCCACACCCCAACCCCGCGCTCCCAGCAGCCACTCCACCTGCAGGAACACGCCGGGGACCAGGAGAAAGCTCCACCTTCCACCTCGGTGCTTTGTTGTGTCCCAAAACTGCAGCACCCACAGTTTTCCCCTTGTCCCGGTGCCCCGTGCTGGGCACCAGGGAAGCTGCAATCCTCACTCAGGGCTCCCTGCCTCAGAAGCTTCTTATTTTACATTTCAGCAACAGAAATGGGGACAGAGCAAGCCCCAGCATGAGGAGAGGAGCCTCTGTCTCCCACACATCCCACGACCTTGGCTGCAGGGGTGGATCAGGGATGGGAAGCACCCCACACCTCAGGTGCCCAGGTGCCCCCCGGAGCTGCCCCTTTTCCTCCACCTGGAATTCCACGTGTCCGCCAAAGACATTCTGGAAGCCTGCCCAGCCCAGGAGCCATCCCTGACCACCCCTGGAGGGGACGTTCACATCTTGGGGCCCTCAGGGATTCCTTGAAATTTGGCTCTCCCAGCCGGCTGAGCCACCCTCGCCCGGATGGCTCCCGAGCCTCACCCGGGCAGGCTGAGCTTCCTCTGTCAGCAGGGCACGGCACTTCCCTCTCACACACCCGACTGATCTCCCAGAAAACGATAACACACGGATATTAAATGTACACTCGTGGCAGCACTGGTGGTACCAGGATTTTAAACCAACCCCCCCAAACACACCCGAGAGTCAACGTGCAGAGTTTTATCTTCACCAGCTTCTGATCCAATCAGGAAATATTCCAGTGTAAGCAGCGTATTCAAATATTTGTTTGAAATTTCGGTGTATTGACACGATGCCTGCAGTGGCTCCGGCCACAGGGCCTTCCCCAGGGCAGTGACCATCTGCCTGTCCAGGGCCTGGGGAGCATCCAGGACAGCAGGACCAGGCTCTGACCGGGCATTTCGGTGCCAACGCCGCACAAACCACCTGCACGCTCGAGGCACAAACAGAACACCTTCCAAGAGACACGGTTTAGTGGAAAATTACTCATTAAAAGTAAAAAAAAAAAAATGCACCGCGTTGACTGAGGTTGTAACGCCAAAAATAAATCGAGGAAGTCTAAAGGACTGGAAGTGGAAAGGGCACTGCAACGAGGGCACTCAGCTGGCGTGTGACAAACACAAACACCAGCCCGGGAGGCAGAGGACGGACAGACAGACACGGCCTTGTGACAGAAAACAAGGGATATCTTGGAATCCTGGAATGGTTTGTGTTGGAAGGGACCTTAAAGCTCATCCAGTGCCACCCCCTGCCATGGGCAGGGACACCTTCCACTATCCCAGGTTGCTCCAAGACCTGTCCAACCTGGCCTTGGACACTTCCAGGGAACAGAATCAACATTTCCAGGGAATAGAGCCAAGAGATCCCAACTTTCTCTAAGCACCAAGAAAATTTTTCAACAAAACCACCTTAACGTGTGCCCGAACAGGCACAGCTGGCACCCATGGGACAGCTCCGAGCCAGAGAACCCCGAAACTCCCGACAGATCTCCTGTGCTGTTGTCTGCAAGACCCCAAAGGACTCTCCCACTCGGAGCAGCCCCTCCACAGCCAGCTGGGATCACCACCACCACAGCTGGGATCTGCCACGTGCTCCCGGATCCGCCGGGAGCTTGTGACACCCCGGGGATGGGGACGGGAACATGGGCTCAGCCACGCTTGGCTCCCTCCACAGAGAAGACTTGAACAGCCTCTGAATGTGCTGCATTCCAGCATTTTAATGCTAATTCTCAGACTGTAGCCAGAACAATCCCAGCAGATGAAGCTGCCCACTCTGGATCTCATGCCAGCCTAGGGAAATGAGATGTTTGCTCTTCTTTTATTAGAAAGGAAATTAAAAACAGCCAACTAATAATTTAGCTGTAGGTAAACTCGAGAGGAGCATCACCAAGAATTCCACAACAGCACAAACAACCCTCCCTGGCTCCAGCCGTGAGCACAGGACAGGTCCCCCTGGAAAGTGAAATCAAACCCTCACCTCTCCAGCAACTCCAGGCCCCAGGGAGGGATGAAGGCTGGGACCTCCCTGCTACAAAATTCCCAGGGATATGCATCATCCAAAGTCCAGCTTTCCTGTGGCCCAGCCCTGTTGTCACTCACACTGCTGGAACAAGCCAAATATTATCACAGCCACAGCCACCACCGAGGTGCAGGGACCAGGAGCAAGCCAACAACTCCAGGTTTAATTAGTCCAAGGCAATACTGGCTCACAACTCTTTCACCTGGGCGGATTTTTCCCTATAGAACCTGTACTCTACGTTATTCAGGGATGTTCACAGCCTCTTTTCCTGCCAGCCTCCTGCTCAGGGATGTTTTCAGTCTCTACTTCCCTGCCATGCCTCTTGCAAAGCCTTTCACTGGTTATTAAGGCATTTCTGTGGAAGCACAGCACCTCCTGTCTATCTGGCCATGCTCATAACTCTGTGAAGTTGTTTACAGCAAGCCAGATGCAAACAGAGTCCCCAGGGAGATCCTTTTCCCACTCCTGTTCCAGGGTCAAGCTCGCTCACGTTGCCACAGGCTGAGGGCAGCTGTGGGGATGCTCCCAGGAATGGGCCTGGTCACCAGATCCAGGAATGGGCCTGGTCACCAGATCCAGCACCAAAAAACTTCCAGATGAGCAAAAAATGTGGCACAGCAGCCACACACTGGAGCTAAAGCCATGGGAGAGCATCCCATCCCAAACCCAAAGGATTTACAATAGAGGTGAAGATGAAGATGGAGATGAAGATGTCTCCTGCTCCCTCTGAGCATCCACCTCTACACGGGGGTGTCAGATTGGGTGGATGAGATGCTGCGGGACCAGAGCCAGGAAGCTGCACGGCCTGAACCCCCTCAGAATCACAGAACTCATCACAGAACCATGGAATTGTCCAGGTTGGAAAAGAACTCCGAGATCACTGAGCCCAACCATTCACCTGGCACTGCCAGGCTCACTGCTCCTGTCCAATCCACCTGGCCCAGGAGAACCACCAAGCCCTCAAACAAACAAACAACAACAAAAACAACAACAAAAAAAAACCCTTTAAGAAAAACCCAAGCCATTGATGAAAGAGGCTTTAAACTCGGTTTGCTTTTGTACATNTCACCCGGCACTGCCAGGCTCACTGCTCCTGTCCAATCCACCTGGCCCAGGAGAACCACCAAGCCCTCAAACAAACAAACAAACAAACAAACAAACAACAAAAAACCTTTAAGAAAACCCCAAGCCATTGATGAAAGAGGCTTTAAACTCTGTTTGCTTTTGTACATTTGCTTTTCAAATTCTTTTCCAAGCTGCAGCTTTCTCGTTCTCGTCACGGTCTTTAAGTGCTGCTTTGATTAGGTGTCTGAAGTTAATTCCTGCACTTAAAAAAAAACCCATTTTCCGTGTCAGTTTTGGTGCAACGAATGCACGTGGGCATTCCCTGCTGCAGTCTGAGCTCTCCTGAAATTGCTTCTCCCAGCCAAGGTCTCTTTCCAGGGAAAAGCTCCTCAGGAAGCAGCTCCATGCTCTGGAGCCGTGTCCCTGGAGCAGCACAGTCACTTCCCAGGTGTTTTAAAGTGCTGAAGGATCACTGAGATGCAATATTAGGACATCCCCAGGCTGGGCTGTATTTGCAAGGGCAAACAGACTCCCCTGCACTGCAGGGGAATATTTCCCAGCAGGAATGTGAGCCCAGTTTGGCTGGATGTACCGAAGGTGTCCCAAGGCAAAGCAAGCGCAGGATCTCTGCTCGGCTCCAGGACATTATTCCAAACCCCAAGGCCTTCCAGAGCCCGCAGGAACCTCTGTGTGCGGGGAATGGTGGATGGAAATCCCGGGATACTCAACAACACCGCCCATGCTGGAGATAAAGCCACTTTATCACCTAAAGCCCAACTTCTCAGACTGAAACCTCTCACCAGACAGGTTCATCTTCCCATTCGAAAATGGGATCTCTGCCTGCTTCCCGCCTTGTTGCTACAACAGCCTTTTTTAGCAGACTCCTTGACAAAACCCACGTTTTCCAACTCGGCGCTGCAGGGCTTCCCGTCCCCCCTGCGTTACCACGTTCCTCATTTTTCCAGCCACAAACCCCCGCCGATGACCCCAAAGGCGGGTGCCAGACAGACTGTCCAGCACCACCACGAGCTGCAGCCACGCTCTGAGAAAAAAAAAAAATCCCAACTCGTTGTGCTCAGATCAGTTAAAACTCAGAGCACGGGCACCGTTTACACCCAGAGACCTCAGGGCTCTCACCAGACATTTCGGTGGCCCCCTGGCACGAGGGGACAGCACGGGGACAGCTCTGGTGGCACCAGACACTTGCCTTGAAAGCCATTTGGCAGCTCCCCGTTCCTGCTGCCACAGAAACATCGATCACGCTCCTGCCCACGGAGACCTCTGGCTTTTCTAAAAGTCTCCCTTAATTATTTATCAGCGCTCGCTGAATAAAACATGGCACCTCCTGCAGCTGAGGGATCCTCCACGTGACACACAGGAGGGATTTCCAGGCCAGCCCTTCCCCAGGAACCATGTGTGCTCACAGCTGGGGACTGGGATGAGGCTCCTTGGGGGAAAAGGGAGGAGAAGGACTCTGAATATTCGTGCAGTTTGCCGGAAAATGAATTTCAAATATATTAATGGAAGGATCCATGATGCAACATCACACCCTGGGGGACACAGGGGTGATCCCAGCCACGCTGATGGTGCTTTGCACCAGACTTTCTTCACAGGGCATCAACTTTTGGCCAAAAAAACCCGTGCTTGCAACACTAATTTAAGCTGCCTAAGATCACATTGTAGCCGGGTTCTATTCCTGTTGTGCTTGTCAAACGCGCATTTCCACGCCATCTGTGGGCACTGCTGGCTCTGCTCGCTGTAAATGCTCAACACAGACATTTAAGGGAAAACGTTTGAGGAAAACTTTAGTCATTTCTGTGCTTCCAGCACCCGACCTCAAAGCCGGGCTCTGTTCTCACCACGTCCCAAAGCCCCCGTTTTTCCCAGGTAGCGGTGTCACCCTGATGGGGTCTTTTGGATTCACCAAAATGTGGCAAAGGGTGATCCTGAGACCAACTTCCAGCTCCAAATTGCCCCGAAGTCCTGAATCTGGGCAAAGCCAGGTATTTCCATGGCAACAGCCAGGACGCTGGGAGGGAGGAGGGGGAGGATGTTTTGGCAGCAGGGGACAGAGGGGCCCCCCCCCGGCACAGGGAAGGTGTGAGGAAGGGAGAAAGCAGCACAAAACCTGCTCTGGGGATGAAGGCTCAAGCCAGGGGTTTCTGGAGCACGGGAGCCCTCGTGCAAAGCCCTGCTTTTATCTTGAAAAGGAGAGGAAATGGTCCCCAGCGATCAGTGCTGCTCTTCAGAGCAGATCGATGCAGGCAATCGAGAAATGCTGCATTAAGGGCCCTCTGTTCTCTCTTGGTACAGAAACATCTGAAAAAAGGCTGCCCTGGGTGCTTGAGAAGACATCAGAGGCACCCTCTGCCAACAGCAGCTTTCATTACCAACCTGCAGCTCATCATCCTCACCCTTATCTTGCCTGAACACTTTTGACAGATACACAAAGGCCTTTTCCCTTTTTTTTTTTTTTTTAAATAAACTGGCCTTGAGAACACTTAAAGCTCTCAACATTAATTTTTCAAGCCCTAGCAGCATTAAATTAATTTACAGTTTTCCACCCATCCAGAATGAAATAGCTGGCACTGACGCCCGCAATCCGATATTTCGGAACGGCGGGCGCGCAGGAAAACAAACCCCGAGCTGCAAAAACGCCGCCTCTTACCAGGCATTCGTGTTTATTCAGCCACAAACCAGGCAACACGGCTGCAAGGCAGGGGCTTCCTCCGAAAGGGTGGGAGGAAGAGACTGACTGTTGTTCCCATGACACACGATGAAGGAATTAGTCAACAGCCACGCAGCGACAACCGTTCCAGCTACTGAAAAATAAACAATATATCTGGTAGGAGACAAGCAGGCTGCGGTCAACCCCAGTTTTTAGAAGAATTTTTTAGAAGAACAGGCAGCAAAATGTTCCATCCAGGCTCAGCAGTTACTGAGGAGTAAAGGCTCAGAGCCACTTCCTGAGCGGCCAGTTAAACATAAACTAAGTTTTTGCAGAAGAACGACCAAGATGACTGTTTGCTTTCATGCACCACTCAGCTTTTCACTCAGCTTGCACTCCAGGGACACGTGTGCAGGTGGATTGCACAGGTAACACCTGCTTCCCTTCCTCTGTGCCGTGCAGCTGCCTGGAGGGGGCTAAAAAACACCTCAGGATTCTCCTCTATCAAAAACAGAACTTGTGAAAAAGAAGGGGAGGAGCACAGGTTGAAAGGGGAGTACTTCTAGTTGGAAACCCACACCCCTCCAAACCTGGGTATTTCAGGCTCTGGGTTTGTAAAGAAGCCTCGTTCCATCTGATAAAAGCTCTAAAAAAAAAAAAAAAAA
>VXAZ01009169.1:4992-16872 GCA_013399875.1 Gymnorhina tibicen
CCCTCCCCACCAGCTCCCCCCCCAGGACATCTTCCCCAGGCACCGAAAGCCCCCGCCCTTTCCCCCTACCTCAACCGGGCACCGGGACACGGCAAGCCCCAGTCAGGGTCACCCCAGGCACCGGCATGTGGGCTTCTGCCCTCATACACCCGTTCCCACCCCCCAGCCTACCTGCTCTCCCTGGAGCCCCCCGGCGGCAGCCGTCGCCGCTTTCCGCTTCCTGCTAACTGTTTTCCGGGCCATAGGAGGAGAAGGAGGAGGAGGAGAAGGAGGAGAAGGAGGAGAAGGAGGAGAAGGAGGAGCCGAGAGCCCAACCTGGGCCCCACATGGAGCAAGAGGGGGAGGGGGCCACCGGGGTACGGGGCAAATTAATGCGGGGAGCCAGGCCCGGTCACTCTCTTCGTCACAGGCCCTACCGACTGCGCTTCACGACATTTTCTCCGAGATGTTTTTACGACAGTCGCACCGTGCCTTTGCGACGGCTGTCCCACCCCTCCCGAGTCTCGTTTCCTAGCAACCGGAGGAGGGAGGGCGGTGAGCTGGCCCACCCTCTTTGCCGCTGCCAGGCAGCGTGGCCCCGTCAGGGGCGGGGCGGCGCCCCCTGGCGGCAGCGCCAGCGGAGCTCGGAGCGAAGCTTCCCGGCTTCGCCACTTGTCAGTTCTCCGCTGCCCTGCACGGATCGGCGGCGCTGGCTGGCGGCCTCCCCGGGCTCCGTCAATTTAAGCATAGGAGAGGCCCTGTATTATCAACACCGTTTCCAGCACAAATACAAACCGTAGCCCCATATCAGCTACTGTGAAGCAGATTAACTCTACCCCAGCCCAAACCAGCACAGTGATCTTTTACTGAGAGCCTGTGAGCATATTCCTGTTGATTGTAATGCACAATTTATACTGAAGTTCTACATCTCTCCTGTGGGAAAATCTGACCACAATGATAGGAAAGATGTGTGCTAATGTGTTTACAAACAATTCTATGGGTGAAGATATGGGTGTTTACGTCTTTGAAATGGGTCTGAATGTCTCTACTAACTTCAAGCAGCAGGTTTGTTGCAGAGCCCAGACAGCTTGGCTCCTGAAACAGACAAGTGGGTCTGCACAAGCCTGAGGTTCTGTACTACTTTGGGGCAAAATGACATGTTCAAGGGGGGATATGTGGTAGGTGGTTCAGGAAGGCTGTACCTTCCTAGTACCTCAGCCAATGGGGAAAGGAAGAGGGCAACATGCGGCCGGGAGTTTAGGATAAAAGGAGGCTGCGCTCTCTGAAGCCTCGAGAGAGAAAACCCTGCAGGTATGTGTCTCAGTGGCCTCTCTCCCTTTATTTGAATAAAGTTGCAGGACTCCTCTATCTCCTTTATGGACACTGGCTTTTCATAGCATGATTTTCCATACAACAAACATAAAACACCTCCTCCTCCCCTTCCATCACTAGACTAGAGGAAATAATGCCTGCACTGGCTTCACTTTGCAAAACTTCATCCCAGATTTCCCTTAGAGAGACCCTTTTAACTAGCTTGGCTTTATCACCTGGCTTCTCTGAGTGAATACAAGAGCCTCGTGCATGAGGTGCTTAGTCAAACTTTGAGGTACTCTTCTCCACCAAAAAACTCCCTTATTATAGGGGAAATAAAGGGCATACAAATATTTGTATGTGATTATGCTGCTTTAAAACTGATGTAGATGGATGTGTGCTTTTCCTTATGTTCACATGGCTCACATGAACTTTTGCCTATGCTTATAGAGGCAAAAATTAAGAGTAACCCAAACCAATAGATCACCAATGAGTAACACTGTAGAGAAAAGAAAAAAGAAGACAGGAAAAAAAATATGTGATTTACAAGCAGACTGAAAAGAAAGCCAGCTCCTGACCACTTTAAACCCTCTGGTGTCTCAAGTCACACAAAATCAGTAAACATACTATTTTCCTGAAAAATATGGCATTTCTTTTATGCTTTTTTTGCGTGTCTTTTCACCTAACAAACCTCAAAGACAAGGGTGCTGCAAAAAGCCAAATTGAAAAAAAAAAAAACTAGAAAAGAACCTATTAGGCTTTCCAACTTCCCCTGAGGATAAAAAGCCCAAGGGATAATAGTCTTTAGCTGTTTTCAGTCGTGATTTACCATGATTAATGCTCATCTCTACATCCTCCCTCACACGCATAGCTACCACCTCCATTTTGGACAAAACACCTTAATTTTGTACCAAGGCCGTCTCAAAAGACTGAAAACCTGCTGCCAAAGCTGCTCTTGGGAGAAAGTGCCACGCTCCAGGGCATCCAGCAGGAGTGCCTCCTCAGCTGTGCCGGGCGGGCATGCAGCCCCTCGCGAGGGGACCAAGGGCAGGTGTCGAGGCAGGTATCTCTGCTAAGGGAGGAGGCTGAGACGTATGGGGTGAAATGCCCCCTTTGGGCCCGGCTCGCGACGTTCATCCAGCCCGGAGGAGTCTGTCGCTGTGCCCAGCTAGGAGAGGGGCAGAAAGTGCTAGAGGAGCCCCCGGGCAGGGCCGGAGCCGGGAACAGACCCGCAATCGAGACAGGCAGAGACAGACCCAAACACCTCCACTCCTGCCAGAAGGAAGTGTAATTATCCTCGCCCCACCCCTCTTCCGCTGAGGTGATGTCACCGTGAGCACCTCCTGATTGGCTCGGCGGGAGTAGGTGACCTCGCGTCGTGACGTCAGCGCGTCGTTGGGGAGGCGAGGTGGAGGGTAGGTAGACAACATGGCCTCTCCTGGTTGAGGGGCTGGGGGTGGTGATACGGTGCGCGTTTCGTACCGGCGGGTGGTGGGCAGTGACCGCGGGGACAGCCGGAACCGCCAGGTGCCGCGCTGGTAACGAGCGGGCCGGTAGGGAATGGGAATGCAGATTCTGGGTGGGGGGCGCAGCCGGCCGCTCCTCGGGCCCTCCACCCCGCTGCCGGGTTAAACGTCGCTGCCGCTTCTCCTTGTCCGGGGCGAGGGACCATCCGTCCCCCCACTGTGATTCAGCTGCTGTGACGTGCCGGCGGGGCGGCTGCAGGGCCGCTGGCCTCTCGGGAGCGAGGGTTCGCATGTTTGGAGGCTGCTCCCCCGGCTGTGGAGGGGAGCGAGCCTGTGAGCGCTGCGTTACTGCATGGCCTTTTTCCGCCTTCACGGCCTCTCGGTACTGCTTTTGAAGGTACCGTTTAACAGAGCTGCTGTACTAGCCATGGGGAAGGGAATGAGACTGAGATGGTATGAGTGGTAACAACATATCAAAGTTGGACCGATTTCTTCAAGGCTGTACGCCAGGATGGTGTTACGTTGCAGTACCACAACTGTACTGACTTCAGGTTTTTGTACATGCAGAGCTGCGATTCAAAAGTGTCAGTGATACTTTAGATCACCGTTGCAATTGGGTGATTTAAGCTTTTTAGACTGTCCTGGTTTCAGCTGGGATAGAGTTAATTTTCTTCTCAGTAGCTGTTACAGTGCTGTGTTTTGGATTCAGTATGAGAATAATGCTGATAACACACTGATGTTTTGGTTGNCTTAGTCAAACTTTGAGGTACTCTTCTCCACCAAAAAACTCCCTTATTATAGGGGAAATAAAGGGCATACAAATATTTGTATGTGATTATGCTGCTTTAAAACTGATGTAGATGGATGTGTGCTTTTCCTTATGTTCACATGGCTCACATGAACTTTTGCCTATGCTTATAGAGGCAAAAATTAAGAGTAACCCAAACCAATAGATCACCAATGAGTAACACTGTAGAGAAAAGAAAAAAGAAGACAGGAAAAAAAATATGTGATTTACAAGCAGACTGAAAAGAAAGCCAGCTCCTGACCACTTTAAACCCTCTGGTGTCTCAAGTCACACAAAATCAGTAAACATACTATTTTCCTGAAAAATATGGCATTTCTTTTATGCTTTTTTTGCGTGTCTTTTCACCTAACAAACCTCAAAGACAAGGGGGCTGCAAAAAGCCAAATTGAAAAAAAAAAAAACTAGAAAAGAACCTATTAGGCTTTCCAACTTCCCCTGAGGATAAAAAGCCCAAGGGATAATAGTCTTTAGCTGTTTTCAGTCGTGATTTACCATGATTAATGCTCATCTCTACATCCTCCCTCACACGCATAGCTACCACCTCCATTTTGGACAAAACACCTTAATTTTGTACCAAGGCCGTCTCAAAAGACTGAAAACCTGCTGCCAAAGCTGCTCTTGGGAGAAAGTGCCACGCTCCAGGGCATCCAGCAGGAGTGCCTCCTCAGCTGTGCCGGGCGGGCATGCAGCCCCTCGCGAGGGGACCAAGGGCAGGTGTCGAGGCAGGTATCTCTGCTAAGGGAGGAGGCTGAGACGTATGGGGTGAAATGCCCCCTTTGGGCCCGGCTCGCGACGTTCATCCAGCCCGGAGGAGTCTGTCGCTGTGCCCAGCTAGGAGAGGGGCAGAAAGTGCTAGAGGAGCCCCCGGGCAGGGCCGGAGCCGGGAACAGACCCGCAATCGAGACAGGCAGAGACAGACCCAAACACCTCCACTCCTGCCAGAAGGAAGTGTAATTATCCTCGCCCCACCCCTCTTCCGCTGAGGTGATGTCACCGTGAGCACCTCCTGATTGGCTCGGCGGGAGTAGGTGACCTCGCGTCGTGACGTCAGCGCGTCGTTGGGGAGGCGAGGTGGAGGGTAGGTAGACAACATGGCCTCTCCTGGTTGAGGGGCTGGGGGTGGTGATACGGTGCGCGTTTCGTACCGGCGGGTGGTGGGCAGTGACCGCGGGGACAGCCGGAACCGCCAGGTGCCGCGCTGGTAACGAGCGGGCCGGTAGGGAATGGGAATGCAGATTCTGGGTGGGGGGCGCAGCCGGCCGCTCCTCGGGCCCTCCACCCCGCTGCCGGGTTAAACGTCGCTGCCGCTTCTCCTTGTCCGGGGCGAGGGACCATCCGTCCCCCCACTGTGATTCAGCTGATGTGACGTGCCGGCGGGGCGGCTGCAGGGCCGCTGGCCTCTCGGGAGCGAGGGTTCGCATGTTTGGAGGCTGCTCCCCCGGCTGTGGAGGGGAGCGAGCCTGTGAGCGCTGCGTTACTGCATGGCCTTTTTCCGCCTTCACGGCCTCTCGGTACTGCTTTTGAAGGTACCGTTTAACAGAGCTGCTGTACTAGCCATGGGGAAGGGAATGAGACTGAGATGGTATGAGTGGTAACAACATATCAAAGTTGGACCGATTTCTTCAAGGCTGTACGCCAGGATGGTGTTACGTTGCAGTACCACAACTGTACTGACTTCAGGTTTTTGTACATGCAGAGCTGCGATTCAAAAGTGTCAGTGATACTTTAGATCACCGTTGCAATTGGGTGATTTAAGCTTTTTAGACTGTCCTGGTTTCAGCTGGGATAGAGTTAATTTTCTTCTCAGTAGCTGTTACAGTGCTGTGTTTTGGATTCAGTATGAGAATAATGCTGATAACACACTGATGTTTTGGTTGTTGAGAAGTGGTGCTTACCCTAAGTCAAGGGCTTTTCAGTGTCTCAGGCTCTGCCAGTGGGCAGGTGCACAAGGAGCTGGGAGGGAGCATGGCCAAGACAGCTGATCTGAACTGGTCAAAGGGATATTCCATTCCATAGAATGTCATGCTCAGTATATAAATTGGGGGAGTTGGCTGTGAGCCACCAATCGCTGCTCGGGGACCGGCTAGACATGGGTCAGTGGGTGGTGAGTAACTGAATTATGCAGCACTTGTTTCTCTTGGGTTTTATTCCCCTTTCTCTTTTTCATCATCATTATTATAATACTTGAAACTTCAAAGGGAAAACCAAGGAAATCTTAGGTATAAGATATGTGAATGAATAAATGTTAGTTTCTCTTTAGTAAATTAAACTTCAATTTTCAGACTATTGTAAGAGTACACTGATTAGGTGGGAGACTTACTGTATAGTTTATGTTGATGAATTAAAAAAAATTAATTATAAAAAAACATCAAAACCACGTGGAAGAGTTCCATCTCTATTGTTTACATGGTGTTTTGCAGTGCCTGGTACTTATCCTAGAGACAAAAATTTCTAATAGAATAGGAGTCAGGTTTCTGGACCAATCCATCAGACTACATCTAATTCTATCACACTGGCAGCCAGAGCTGTTTTGGCTGGTGCTGGTGGCAAAAGTGCTATAATGCCACAGAAGTCATCATCTTAGTCGTTCTCCTTTTTAATTGTATAAGCATATGATATTTTGTTGTTTCCACAAACTTTAGGGATTGATAATTCATGACATTCAATATTGTTGTCAATTTCCAGTTTATATCATAAGTTTTTGACATCAACCTGTTCTCATATTTTACACTTGGTGCTGGGTTGAATATTTTGATAAATTCATCTGTGAGAAATTTAGTTTTACTTATTAGACAAAACTGCTATCCAGCCTTCTCTGGCATTTTGTTTCTAACATAACTCCCAGTCTTTTCAATCGTAAATTCCAAAGCTTCAGCTGTCATTTTACAAGGATGCCTAAAGGCATGACTACCCATTTAGAACTGATCTGTGCAATTCAGATCAATGTCAGTGTAGAGAAGGTCTAATGGAACTGTAATTTAAAAGCTCTGAAAGAGGTTTTTGAAAACGATTATTTGAAGAAAAGGTAAAGGGTGAGCTCACAGTTGTTGTGTGTTAACTACTTAGGTAGGTAATCCTCTCTGGTATGCAAGTGCATTGCTTCATGCTTTGACCCCATGACTTGGTTTAAATAACCTCATGTTCTGTGTCCCTAATGACCTTTTGCAGTCAGTATAGTCTTGTATGAGGTCTCCTAAGAGAAACTGAGTACTGGGATTTTTCTCTCTCTTAAATGATCAGATTTATTCCAAATCCTTGCTTGTATAGGGAAGGCATTTTCTTTAATGTGAAGAAATACTGTCTTTCCTGTGGTTGGGAAATTTTGAAAGAACAGCTTCTATGTCCAGACTTGATAATGGTGGGGGGCTGTTTGTTTGTTTTCCCTTCTTTGTAAGACTACAAGGTCTTTTTGGAATCCTTTAAGCTTGCAATGTACTTGAAACACAGAAGTATATAAAAGGGGAAGCAGAATATAATTTCTCTGACTTTGGTTTAAATCTTTTCTGGAAGGGAAAGCAGATTGGTTCAAAATGCCAGTGTTGCATTAGTAGTGTTACAGTTTTTAACTGAGTTAAAATGGAAATTCTGAGCTTATGTTTTCTCAACTGCATTTTGTGTCGGAAATTCTTACACCAGAGTAACATTTTAAGTGGGCATATCAGAAGAACATAAGTCCTATATAAGAAGCAGTCAGTTCTTCAGCTGGAAGATGGTCTGAATATACTTAAACTACTTAGCTATTGGTAGATGTTTTCATGGAAGCTAGTAAAGAGTTGTGAGCTCCTGGTTAGTCTGGTTTATGTTGCTGAAGATCAGCATTCATGGTAACTATTTACTAGATTATGTGAAAGATTTGATTTAAGCCCTTTCCAAATGTATGTTTGTGCTTGCACCATTTGGCATCTCTAGGCTAGCAGCAGATGAAGTAATGACTGAAATGACTGGTGAAGTTTGTTCCCTGAGTTTGTGAGGTTGGATTTCTAAGAGTATGCGTATGATCAGTTATGTTATGTTAAGTGTTAGCAGCATGCTTAATCTAGACATAGAGATTGTGCTTTTTTGTTTAACTTGATTTGCTTCATCAATTCTGAACTCTAAATTAAAACTAGATTCCTAGTTTATAAACACTGTAAATTGTTAAAGCATTGTTAAATATTTGACTCATTCATAGTAGTATGAAGTCATGTTAATTAAGTTGAAGTAGCTAAATTTGTTCATAATTACTAGATGCTTTCCATCTGATTATTTTAAGCTCTCAGAACTGGTAGGCATTTGCTATTCAAGACTTTAGATATAGGAAAATAGTAGTTAAAAGCAGTTGCTCTGCTCATCAAATTTAGGACTTGTTTCATTGCTGCATTGTGAAATTATTATAGCCCCACTAGTGGTATGAGTGCTGGATCATATTTTCTTGCTCTTTTTTTTTCCCTAGAATGTAGGAATTGCACAGCATATTTATATTTTCTGGCATGGTTTATCATGCAAATGTCTGTCTTGCTGCTATTGTATTTCAAGGAGGGGGAAATGGTCTAGTTTACCACCCTGTCCTGGTTTCAGCTGGGATAGAGTTCTTTTTTTCTTTAGTAGCTGGTACAGTGCTGTGCTTTGGATTCAGTATGGGAATAATGCTGATAACACACTGATGTTTTGGCTGTTGCTGAGCAGGGCTTACCCTAAGTCAAGGGCTTTTCAGTGTCTCATGCTCTGCCAGGGTGGAGCTGCACAAAGAGCTGGGAGGGAACATGTCTGAGACAGCTGATCTGAACTGGCCAAAGGGATGTTCCAATCCTTAGAACGTCATGCTCAGTATATAAACTGGGGAAATGTATTGGGTTTGCATGGCCAAGCTTTGGTAGCAGGGGGGCTACAGGGGTGGCTTCTGTGAGAAGATGCCTGAAGCTTCCTCCATGTCCGGCAGAGCCAAACCCTGGCGGCTCCAAAAACAGACATGCCACTGGCCAAGGCTGGACCAATTAGAAATGGTGGTAAGCCCTCTGTGATAACATATTTAGGACAAAAGAAAAAAAAGTGATTGCGCAGTTGTAATTGCAGACAAAGAAGAGCGAGGTGAGAACATGTGAGAGGAACAACTGCAGATGCCAAGGTCAGTGGAGAAGGAGGGGGAGGAACTGCTCTGGGCACTGGAGCCAAGATTCCTCTGCAGCCTGTGGTGAAGACCATGGTGAAGAAGGCTGTCCCCCTGCAGCCCATGGAGATCCATGGGGATGCAGAGATCCACCTGCAGCCCCTGGAGGAGCCCCATGCCAGAGCAGGGGGATGCTTGAGAGGAGGCTGTGACCCTGTGGGAGGCCTGTGGAGAGAGGGGCCCATGATGGAGCAGCCTGTCCTTGAAGGACTGCACCCCATGGAAGAGTGACCCACACTGCAGCAGTTTAGGGAGGACTGTTGCCTGTGGGATGGACTCACATTGGAGAAGTTCATGGAGAACTGTCTCCCATGGGAGGGACCCCATGTTGGAGCAGAGGAAGGACTCCTCTCCCTGAACAGTGGGAGAAACAATGGGTGCTGAACTGACCATAACCCCCATTCCTGTCTCCCTGTGCTGCTTGGGGAGGAGGTAGAGCTGGGAACGAGGGAGGGGTAGGGGGAAGGTGTTTTTAAGGATTTATTTTACTTCTCATTATCCTGCTCTGATTTTGTTAGTAATAAATTCAATTAATATCTCTAATTAGGGCCTGTTTTGCCCATGATGGTATTTAGGGAATGATCTCTCCTGGTCCTTGACTCATGAACCCTTAGTTATATTTTCTCTTCCCTGTCCCAGTGCGGAGGGGAGTGGGAGAGCGGCTTTGGTGGGTGCCTGGCATCCAGCCAGGGTCAACCCACTAGAGGGAGTTACCCAAAAGGGGGCCAATTGATGTTCGGGGATGGGCTGTGTATCAGTCAGCAGGTGGAGAGCAATTGTGCATCAGTTGTTTTTCTTGGGGTTTATCTTTCACTTTCTTCCCCCTTTTATTTAATATTATTATTATTTTAAACTTTACTTTGTTTCAGTTATTAAACTGTTCTTATCTCAACCCATGAGTTTTACTTTTTTTTCCTAATTCCCCTCCCTTTCCCACTAGGGTGGGGTGGAAGTGAGCAAGCAGCTGTGTGGTACTCTTGTTGCCAGTTGGGGTTAAACCATGACACCCTTTTCTTGGTGGTGATGTAGCTTCTACATTAGTGAAGCTGATCTCAAGGCCAAAAAAAGATGTAAACTTTTTTTTCTTTTCTGCTTATCCATTTAGATGATCTTTAAATAACTTGGGTAGCAGTCAATAGTAGGAATTACACTAAACCCACATCTGTTCTTGGAGTTGACAGAACCTGTGTTATCTCCTTATATGTTGTGTTTGGAAGTCAGGCCAGCCTTAGATGTTAGTTGCAGATGCTTTCCTCTTGTGACAGGGCTCTCTTTTTGGAAAGGGTCCATTTTAAAAAGGTCACCCATTTGCTGCAACAGTTAAATGGGAATTTAGAATAGGTGAATCTTCTAGACTCATTTGACCCCTCAGTCTCTGGCCAAAGAGAAAGCTTGCACTGATCTGCCTTGACCACAGGGCTGTCTATAAGTAATTTTTGATTTTCTTATGTTCTTGCCTGTGAAACTTGTAGTTCTAGAGGCTTCTGTGGTATAAAAGCTTCAGCTTCATTGGAAACTTATATGGCTGGTAAGTCATTCAGTGATTGAAAAACTGGTGCATTAGTGTACTGTGTTTTCTCAACTTTGTAGTGTTTTCCCTTATTTTTGAGTGAAATGTATGGCAAATGAACTTATGTCCCAAATATACAGTCAGGATCTTGAAGGAGGAATAGAGCTGTCCATTATCAGTTAAGAGCCTTAAATCCTTAACCAGCCCAAATAGTGTGCTTTTAGCAAGCGCAGTGTCTTTAATCACAGAAGCACAGAATATGCTGAGTTGGAAGGGACCCAAAAGGATCATCGAATCCAACTCCCAGCCCTGCACAGGACCATCCCTGAGAGTCACACCATGTGCCTGAGAGTATTGTCCAACCACTTCTTGAAGTCTATCAGGCTTGGTGCTGTGACCACTTCCCTGGGGAGCCCATTCCAGTGCCCAATCACCCTCTGGGTCAATAACCTTATATCTAACCTAAACCTTCCCCGACACAACTTCAGGTCATTCCCTCGGGTCCTGTCACTGGGCACCAGAGAGAAGAGATCAATGTCTGCCCCTCCTCTTCCCCTCACAAGAAAGTTGTAGACTGCAATGAGGTCTCCCCTCAGTTGCTCCTTATATGTTTTCCTCTCAAGGCCCTTCACCATCTTCACAGCCCTCCTTTGGATGCTCTCTAATAGTTTAATATCTTTCTTATATTGTGGTGGCCAAAACTGCTCATGATATTCAAGGTGAGGCTGCCCCAGTGTAGACCAGAGCGGGACAATCCCCTCCCTTGACCGGCTGGTGATGCTGGGCCTGATGCCCCCCAGGACACGGTTGGCCCTCCTGGCTGCCAGTGCACTACTGACTTTCCGTCGACCAGGACCCCCAGGTCCCTTTCCATGGCACTGCTTTCCAGCGTCTCATTCCCCAATCTGTCCATACGTCCAGGGTTGTCTCATCCCAGGTGCAGAGTCCGGCACTTTCCCTTGTTGATCTTCATATGGTTTGTGATTGCCCACCCCTCTAATTTGTCGTGGTCTCTCTGCAGGGCCTCTCTGCCTTTGAGGGAGTTAACAGCTCCTCCCAGTTTTGTATCATCTGTGAACTTGCTTAGTATCCCTTCCAGTCCCGTGTCCAAACTCATTTATGAAGATGTTTAAGAGCATAGGGCCTAAAATAGAGCCCCGTGGAACCCCACTAGTGACAGGTCACCAGTCTGATGTCACCCCATTCACTAAAACCCTTTGTGCCTGACCTGTGAGCCAGTTGCTCACCAATCACATGATGTGTTTATCCAGCTGTGTGCTGGACAGTTTGTCTAGAAGGATCCTGTGAGAGACAGTGTGACCAAAGTGGGACATGACATGAAGATAGCTGCGTAACTACAGGTGTATAACATTAACGTAATGAATCCATATGGAACAAGAGTGAGAGATGCCATGCTTCTCTGAGAGTATGGAAGGGCTGCCTTCTGCTTTAACTTCCCATTGACTGATATGTACTGAAGCAGAAGGCCCATTATGTCATGCTAAGCAATGGCACAATTTGAAGAATCAATTTCTCCTAATGTTTGTCACTGCTAGGAAGATGCTATCCAACATCTGCATGTAAAGCCCTATATATGGATGTTATTGCCAACTCTACAGTGTTGTCTCATAATCCAATAATGTGATCTGCATGCAGACCT
>VXAZ01009186.1:0-12825 GCA_013399875.1 Gymnorhina tibicen
GGTCCCTCCATCTGATAGTCAGTGATCCACTCAAAGAAGTAGGAAGGGCCCACAGAAATCAACTCAGTCACTCTCAAAACCATTCTCAAAACCATTCAAAACCAAGTTTATAATTCTTGAGATCTAATTTATTTTAAAAGCTGGTAAGTTCATACTTCATGACAGCTACATAAGTACTTTTAATTTTTTTTAACATATATTGAAAGCTATGAATTAAACCAATACTGATTTTGCTCTGTCTTATAATCTCTTTCTTATAACAGGCACCTTCTATTTGAAACAAGGAATGGTTTGCTCCCAAAAACCTTTGTCATCATTGAATAAATCAATGATCAGACTAATTATAACAGAAGACTGCTTCTGTTTGGCAAATTACCAGCTTTGCATCAGAAGTAATGTCCAAATGAGCACAGGAAAAGGATACAAGCATTTAATATGGTATCATTTGTACATACTTTTAGATCTGTCAGAAAATGGCTGTCATTCTTCAACTGTCAAACATTTCAAATTATCTTCATTAACACAGAGTGACTAAAAGATTTCTAATACTTTCAAAATGAAAATGTCATTCACATTCACACTGTATTTAAGATTAATAAATGTCACACTTTGTTACCTCATTTTTTCAAACTACAAAGTAAGAAGCTTTGTATATGTTTATGAAGAGTATCACACTGCTGGGTAAATGTATTTAAAATACAAACAATTCCGCACAAACATCTGAAATAAATACACATTTTAAAAACCCAACAAAAACAAACACACAATGCAATCATGGATTATCACAACCATTAATTTATTAGGTATTACATAATCTCTTCACGTAATTCTTAAAATAAGTTACCATTATTTTAATACTTTTGCAAATTTAAGCTACTCATGATAGCTTAAAACGTGGGTTTTCTTAAGATATGTGTGTGACTACTACTGGGTTTTTTTATTCTAAAATATTATTAACTGAAAATCAGAACTGAAAAATAATAAAAAACCCCAGCCAGCAATCAAATTTCTCAGACTCTGCTTTCAGTACATATGCTCACTCAGTTTCTTATTAAGTCTGTGTGAAATTTTATCTGTCATTAGGTCTGTGTGAATCTTGTCCTAAGGGGACTCTTACCAGGACAGTAATCACTAGGAATGCACAAAACTTCCTCGCACCTGTCATATCTAAAAAGGCATGTGATCATGATGCCTACTGGTCTGCCTGGTCTTTTCTCATTAGCTGGTAAAGAACAAGATTTAAATTACCATCTTTCACAGAAAGAGGGCAATTCCAGAAGCTGGTACTCTGTGTAGTGATCAGCTATTAACATACACAGGACTGTAAACCAAGAATCACGCTCATCTTGCCAAAGAGGTAGAAAATACTGAAAGGAAATTGAGGAGAAAATGGTTCTGCCACAGGTAATAAATTCTAGGACCACAATTAGGAGCTGGAATGATTGAAGCTGATAAATGAATATGAAACACAAACTTACAGGCATTAATCTGCAGGTTTTGGTCTTTACAAATGAAGACTATGAAAGTTGGTTTAGGAACATTAACCATCTGTGAGTTTATGTGCTGTATTGTTCATGTTGTTGACATGACTGGATATTTTGACAGTGATAAATAATAAAAAAGACTACCTATTTCAGACTGAATTTACAAATTTACATGTATTCTAAAAGAGAAAAAAAAAGAAATCCAACAGAAATAATTAAACATGATCCCCACTTGTATACCTGGCTTTCCCTCTTGTAACCTTATTAGACAGCACCCCAAAATAATTACTTATCCATCATATTAGATGGATAAATCAAGTCTTTCCATTTGACATTTGCCTCTAAGGTCTGAGGTGGCTCTAACAACATTTAGCTGCTAAAGATCTATACAGAAAATTCTACAACAGAAGTCCATCCCCATCTACACCTATCTGTGCATGTACGTGTGCAACACAACAGAGACTCAAGAGTACCATAAAAAATGGAAAAATTATTCCAAAAAATGAAAGTATATAGTTTTAAATCACTGAAAATAAGAGAAAATATCCATTGCTTTGTAAAGGATGTTGTCACTGACTCCAGTCTAGTTCCCTCTTACCACTCAGTCCAAAATGCTGAATGCTTGACTCTGTGTTTGGGGATGAAATCCCCACTTAGGCCTACTGTGCAGAAGATTCAGAATATCTTTAAGCAATAATTATTTTTTAAAAAATTGTATAATCTTACTTAATTTTGTAATAAACTTGCACTAATTTTGTAGCTTTTTTCCTTGCACAAAAGAGGTAAGCTGCTGCTGCATTACAGGTCTACTACATGTTTGCTTTAGAGACACAAAACTAAAGAAAGGCTATTTTAGCAAGGTTTCTTCTAGAACAGACCCTCCTATATCAAGGAAAGAGCTGCTGCCACCTGAATTTGCAGACACAGAGGACAAGGCTGCTACCAAACTTTTAAAACTTCCTTTTTTTCCAGGGTCTTTTTTTGATCAGGACCTCCTAAAAATTCTTCTGGCAGCTGACATCCTTGTTGCTTCCTGCACCTTACCAGACTGAGGGCCAACATTCAGAAATTGTACATCTCATCAAATTCTGTTCTAGGACTATTCCGTGGTTTTACAGCATAGTTTTTATCATGCTCACAAAGGAGTAAATTACCCCGCCTAATTTGTTCTGAGGTCTCTGACAGATGTCCCTGACTGCAATAAAAAGAAAACCATCAATTTCTATTTTGTCCCAGAATAAACTTTCTGATCAGTTAGCCAAACCTACAAACAGCATTATAAATCTAAAGATTACCTTGAACCTAGAGATTTCTGCAGTTTTCTCCAGTTGTGGCTCAAGAAATAGATAGCCAGTTCCAGCTCAGCAAAGCTAAATTAAGACAAACTCGTCAAAACTGTGCAAGCAGGGTAACAGATCTCAAAGCTTTGAGCTGCTCATGCAGAGATCTCTGCTGGTTGCCCTAAGTCATACAAATACATCTTCAGCTTGGATGGCAGTCAGTGTCTCACCCTGGGAGGACACTGCAGCTGTAACAATCAGCTGCCCTTTTCCGGCCACATCAGGGTGCTTTCATAATACGCTGCTCTTTGCAACCCTTGCAAGACATCCACTCTCATGCTGCCAGAGGTTTGCTCCCTGTCACATGAGCTTTGTCATTGTGCTGTTCATCTTCACCTCAGTAAGAAGGCTTGAGTGTATGGCCTACAAGCTACACACATGCCCAGACAAAAACTTGTCCTACACAGTTAAACTGTACTTCAAATATGATGTTCAAATCTTAGTATTATTTGTATTATTGAAAATACAGGGAAGTTTGGGAAAAAATCCAGGTTGTTATGAATGGAATTTCAATCCATGCCAGCAAAGATCAGTTAGAATTGACTCATTGCTTCAGAAAATCCTAAAACAGGACTGTATTAGAGACATTCCTTCCATGTTAAAAATAACCTCCCAAGGATGATCAAAATCAAGTCTGAAAATTAATGATAGGCTTCATCTATGATAGAAAACATGGTAAGAGGAAGAATTTTTCCATAGTATATTCACTCTAGAGCGTGAAGAAGAGAAAAAATGCCAGGAAAAAACCTACTTGTTAAATTCAGAATATTTAATATTCTAATACATGTCTAAGAAAACACTTTTGCTCAGCTATAATACTCCTTCATAATCCCACTGATATCACCTAAACTGACTGCATTTTTAACAAAGCAAAGATCTGATCTCACAGGAAGAAAAGACTAAGACAACATTTTTAAATAAATCCTTTGAGGACAGTATTTTCAGTTAAAATAATAAAGTTTAATTTTTCATTAGAGAAATTAGAAAAAATAGAAAGAAAAACATGTCAGATGAAAGAACAAAGTATGTGGAAAATGTGCCGTAACAAACCAATAATGCAAGTTAGAATAACTGCAGTGTGCTTTATTTAGACTGAGGAATGCATGCATGATGAATCAACCACTCAAGCCTTCCTTAAGTAAAATCTGTTTGTCAGAAAATTAGCTATGGATACCTAATCGAATTAAGAACTTAGCTCTTTCTTACTGTTTCGCTCCATCAAACGAGAATCTGGCATTCTTAATTGTTTCTCATCTTCATATGTTCAGAAAGTTGGTTTGTGCTTTTGAAGATTTGTTTTTCTGGATTTTTTTATTCTTTTTATCGCCTCTGGGGGTTTTTAAAATAATTTTATTTATTTTTATTTCTTATTTTATAAGTCAGTTTACTAACTGCATATTTTCATTTTTTTTAAAGGGAAAAAGCATATGCTATAGACAAACTAAAAATATAATACACTGCAAGTGCCTTTGTGGTTTGTATTTTTATTTATTTCTTACGAAATTCTTTTAAATAGGCTACCTTATGATGCAGAAGAATGGAAACTAAGTGAAAGTCAAACTTAAAAATATTCAAGTTTCATACTGTTCCTGGCAAATTTAAATATATTTAAAATAATGAGATAGCTTAACATTCAATAAAAAGAGGTATGATTGTTTTTCGCTACATTAAATCTCTTTTTATAAGAATTTGAGGTTGAATTTGAGGGCTTTGTTGAACCATTCTTAAAAAAAAATTAATCACATCAGTGGATTCAGCTTTTTATCATTAAGAGATAAGTTTATCATTAAACCAAACTACAGCAGTGTTTTGCATTAATAAAGTTTTCCTAGCTTCAACAATAAAAAATATTATTTTTGCCATGTAATTTATTTATATTGTGTACAGTGTATTTACATATACCTTCTATATTTTCCTCCACCAGCGACCACACAGATTTTGCAGTCTTGCAGATGCTACCACAAAGAGCTCAGATTTTTCCTGCTGGCATTCGTGAGAACCCTTCAAGCTTTCAACTTCTCCTGCCTATGTTGCCAGAGGCAAGGTACTTCTTGTTCCGAAGGCTCACCATCACAAACAGAATTGGAGGGGTTGCAGTTGCTCAAAAGATTAGATCCTGCCCTAAAATAATTCTGACAGAGGATATTTTTTTCAAGTTTTTTGGTTTTAATCTTAGCTCTTTCTTATATGGAAGATAATAACTGCACCAAATATCTGGATCTAATAAATATACACCTCTTTTATTTAAAGACTATGGTCTTCTAGCCTTACTAAACAAAAGTTGGTACAGGTACTTTACTATTCCAGACTAATTTCTATTTTATGTTAGATATTTTCTATGTAGGACTTTTTGGCTTGAGTAGTATTTGTTTTCTGAGATAACATAGTGGAATGCAAACTTAATTTCAACTCCACAAAACACTAATTAAGCAAACTGTAATGCAGACTCCATATGAACAACAAAATCTGTCTTCAAACAAATTATAATAGCATTATGATAAATATTGTCTAAACAGATAAGAGCCACAGAAAATACCACACTGTGATTATCCATTATTCAAACATCCCAAACTTAATATCAAGGATGTGTTTGCCATATGATACAAACCCTTGGTACAATTAATTCTTAGAAAGAACAAGTGAAATCTTCTGTATTTGGGAATATCATAAAACATAGAATATTTATTTCATCAGAGCGAGCATCCCCAATTATTTGCACTTACATGATATTTTCTTTGATGAAATATATAAACTGTGATATGAAATATTCTTATTTTAGTGACAATATTCACCATTACCTTTATCCCTATAAAGACACTCCTGTAATGAATGGAGTTCTTTTTTGAATGCAATAAAAACAAGGAACAGTCAGACATGCTACAGTGTAAGATCTGTCCCTCATTTGGTCTTCAAAGGACCAGTTTAAGCAGCCTACTCAGAACAAACATCCCCAAAGGGATGAGTTTTGTTGAGTCATGAGCAGGGTATGTTATTTCCACTCTGCTGTACTAGTAGAGGCAATGAACAACTGACCTTCTTTTCCTTCATGTCACTGGGCTACAGATTTCTCTTGCGTTCATACTCAATATTCTCTTTTCTAGGCCAAAGAATTCCATTCTATTCAGTCACTTCCTCCATACCATCTGTCTGCTTTTTAATCTTTTAAAACAAAATTTTCTGAATCTTTTCCAGTTCTACTACATTATTTTGAAATGAATGATCAGGTCTGCACTGAAGACATGAGCAACACATATACATTCACAGTGGAATTACAAGGTTTTCTTACTCATTCACTACAAATTTCCTAATAATTCTAACATTCTATTTTCATCTTTGTTCCAGGGGACTAAGTTGATAATTAAAAATGTTTTCGTTTCCAGGTCTTATCCTGTAGCATCCCACAGTCACTCATTTAAGATGGAAGGACAGATGGGTTTTTTGGGGGTTAATTTGGGGGATTTTTTTGCTGTGTACATTTCATTAGCAATGAAGACAGAGTATTGCATTTCTGCTTAAATACAGTACTTTATACATAAACATTAAAAAACCTTTTAAATGCTCCAGGCCAAAAGCAAAGTCTTACTTTTTCTGGGAATAGTTTTTTCTTCTATTTTTTTTTTTCTTTAACAAATTTTTTTTTTTTTAAGAAGGTAAGAAGAAATTTATGACCATATCAGAGAAAATTTAAAATGGCAAGGTCATATACAAGACCACAGAATAGACCAATATGTTAATTATTTCATGTGTTTTGAGTTATGCACTTGTTACTGCAACACATTTTTTCTTACCTCTGGTAAAGAGATGCCTTCAGTTAAGTATTAATTTGGTATGTTGCTTTGAAGAAAATGTGAATCTTCTCTCACGTAAAAAGTTATACTATTGTTTAGTCTAATAAAAAAAAACCAAACCAAACAAAACCCACATTATTTTCAGGAACACACTTTCAAAATTACACGCACACTTTCAAAGACAGTATTTTAAGCTGACGTTTCTATGTCAGTGTGAGAAAGAAAGAGAGAACACTGAACATTTAAGAAAAACTTTACAGTTTCATAATTTTCACTGAAGGAATCTTTTCAAATACATGCATATTTTATGGGAGAATGTTTTCTTTATTAATTTTCATGATATTTCAATATTTGTGATAATTCAGCTATCTAGATGAGGATAGGAATTTTATGAGAGCTCCTCAATTTGTGTAATGTTAGAATCATCCTGCTTCTACCAAAACTAAATGAAGCATTAACAATTTTTTATTTGCTTCCATATCACGTGAATAGTTTTCCTTTCCAGGAGTATAGAAACACATAAAATAAAAAGAGGAGAATGTGAATTGCTAAAATAAACTTCAGGAATACTTCAACAGACTACCATTTCATTTTATCATACGGTAATTTGGGTTGGAAAGGTAATTTAGTCCAAATTCTTGCTTAGACAAAGGTCAGCTATTAGGTCAGATTCTGGGCTTCCCCAGTACCTGTCTTTATATTTTGCTGTGAAAGCTTATATCTGTCACACGAACTGTCACCAGTTTCTAGGAAAATTCTCTTTTCTTCCCTTTTCTCATTTTTACAATAGTGTAGAAAAAGACATGAGACAAGCATAATTAGGCACTCATTCTGTTTATTAAGATTACCCTCAGATTATTAAGGGTTTGATTCTTCCATGATGCAAAGTATATGATTTCTTGATGAAGTCACCAATATGAGACACTACCTCTGGTGATAGCTCTCCAAACACCACACAAAGTAGATCAGAAGTTAACAGAGCAATTTCACTACATATTGCAGAAAATGTGCTGGAGGAGGGATGAAATATCATAGATATCACAGGGTCTGAATAATTATATGCAAGTGGTTGGGGGTGTTTTGCCCTTTTTATTTTTTTTAAAAATGGCATGATGTTGACTGTTACAAACTAAACAGCTTGGGCAGTACCCTGAGGATCCCATTTTATTTGCCAGACTTCTGAAAATAAAAATGGGTTATTAATCCAATTTTACTTGGATTTTATGACCTTCAATTCCCAAATGCCGTTTATAAACAGTGAAAAAAAAAGAGAATTTGATTCTATTTAATTATGTATTAACACATAGATAGTATAGAACATCAAGAAATGGTATTATCTTTCTGTCTTTAAGATTTAAAATATACATGATAATTAAGAATGCATAAAATATATTAGCTATTCACCAATTTTTCCCTGATATTTATGTTTATTTTATCACCTCAACTTCCACAGTACAGGTGCTCAGGTTTTGACATTGTGCCACTGCACTCTCAGAAAATGCAAATGACCGACTATTGTACATAATTTACCACACAGTAAGTATCTTGTAAGTCTCTAAAAGCCTCAGTGCATCCAAAGTATTTGCACCTCAGGAGAATGGAGATATATTTCCATCAGGTATCCCCTAAAGAGTGTGAAAAAAAATACCAGCAGAACCACTGAAAATGAAAGACTATCTGTTTTCTTTACTTCAGTATTTCCAAAAGTTAATGTCTTGTATATAAACTTACAGACTTTCACCTACAGCCTGCTACTAACCTGAATTGCCTAAGACCAAATAAAATCATGGAAGAATATAACTATATTCAACTCACCTAATTCTTCAATTGTGCCTACTTTCACTGGTTTCATCTGACTGGTGCCCTCCTTGATATCAAATCAACAAGGAGAAGCTGAAAATTATCATCGCATTGAGGGAAGAAAAATTATTGAGACAATGCAGATCCTGTTCATCACTATGGAGTCAAGTTTTCTCACATCAACACTGAAACAAGAATCATTACCCTCTTTTACAATTTTGTGACTTTGCAGTGGCTGAGTTAAAGACACACTGCAAAAACTAAGTAACATCCAACACAATTACACATTTTGCTTAGTTGTTTGGGTTTACCCTTCAGAACTAAAAGGTCACAAATCAGCATAATATCATACTAACAATGTCAGGTGACATTTTTAATAATGCAAATTAACTGGGAACTTAATCAAGGTGAAAAAAAACTTAATGGAAACTTTGCATCGAGACCGTGATAAGGCTTTTTCAAGATCTTATCTTCACCATTTTTTATTGTTCCCTTAACTTAAGTCTATGTAAGGCTAGAATCTCCTGTGTCCAGAAGAGGACCATGAAGATGCCAGAGGGCTGGAGCACTTCGCCTGTGAAGACAGGCTGAGAGAGCTGGGCTGTTCAATGTGAAGAGAAGGCTTTAGGGAGAACTTAGAGCAGCCTTCCAGTGAAAGGGGGGCCTACAAGCAAGATGGAGACAGACTATTTACAGTGGCATGAAGTGATAGGACAAAAGAGAACGTCTTTAAACTTAAAGAGGATAGATTTAGATTAGGTGTTAATTAGGAACTAATTTTTTACTGTGAGGGTGTCAAGGCACTGAAACAGTTTGCTCAGAGAAGCTGTGGATGCACCATCCCTGGAAGTGTTCAAGGCCAGGCTGGATGGGCAACCTGGTCTAGTGGAAGGTGAACCTGCCCATGGCAGGGGTGTCGCAACTGCATGATCTTTACAGTCCCTTCCAACATAAACCATTCTGTGGTTCTCTATAGATGTGAATAATATATTTTATAATAAATTGAAATACAGTTTTACACTCTATAAAATATTGTATTACGTCTAGAAAAATATATATCAATGTATAAATATCTATGCCAATAGTACTGCTAATGATATCTATTGCCAATAGTACTGTTAATGATTGCTTTCAACTGTCTTCATCACCTCATTCAAGAGTTTTATCTCATAATTTCAGGTCAGTACTTTTCAAGTCCTTGTTAAAAAAAACCCTCAAATCACAGGTTTTTCATCTATATCCACAATAAAAAGTAAAATGCAACAAAATTATTTCAAGCATTCTTTTAACTTATTTTTGTCAAGAATGTTGATGAAGTATAATTCTGTTTTTTCTTCAGAATCTCTGACTATTGTTTTAGTCATGATAATAAATTAAGAAACAGTAATGGTATTAAATTAAATTCTCAGGCACATGTTGTGACTCTTGGGGATGGTGTTTTGCAGGTCCAGGAGTTCGATTCAATGATCCTTGTCGGTCTCTTCCAACTCAGATTATTCTGATTCTGTAAAATTTATTTAATGATATTTATTTTCTGAATGTCTAATTTCTGAATATGAGAAAATATTATCTTCCATACCTTTTGCCATTCTGTAGATGTAGAAAAAGACATATAAAACTATCCAGACTTCCACTACAGAATAGGTAGCAAAGCTTCACTGCCATGAAATTGGGTTTTGGCAGTTGTTTCATTGCTGTTTTGGTTGGTTGGCTTTGTAGGCTTTTTGGTTTTGGGTTTGCTTATTTCTTTGTTTCTCTAATATTGGCTGGATTCACATAAAATATGGAATCAAGCAGGTTCTTAAGAAATATCAAAATTCATCATGCTCAAAAATATCCTAAGAGGTAAATTCTAAAATTTTATTACCTTAAACTTGACACATGGTTAATTTACTTACTGCATAACTTGGTGCTAAATTTTCATTTCTCTATCTCAGGGAGAAATCCATCAGTGGAGAATCAAGGGAATAAATACCAGGTTTTTTTCACCAGGTGCTACTGCAAATAAAAGGAATGTCTCTGGTAATAAATGCAGATACAATACTATCTGAGCAACATGAAAAGATGAGCCTACAGGGTTCCTTTGGGAAATTTGTGAAGAGGTGTTATGTCAAAATTATTTGACATAATGAAATACAAACAGACTGTACAGGCAATCTGAAAACTATTAATCCCTCAGCTGTATTGCTGGATTTTCCAGCATGCTTGATATTTTTGGGGGAGTGACAGGAGGAAGATAGTTGTGGAGAAGATAAAGATAAGAAGAGGAAGCCATCTGAATTGCAAAAATGATGATATAACAGGAATGGCAGAGGTAGGAAAATATAAGATGATATTTAAAGTCTAAGAAGTAAAGAAAAACTATGACAGTATGTAATTACAATCTTTAATAATTTATTCAAATTAATCTTTACAAACACATTAATATCGATATGAAAATATTCCTTTTATTTAAGACACAACTGAGAGTGTTAACAGCTCCATTTCCAACATTTATTTATTTCATTATTGACCTAAGAGTTTTCGATGTCAGCTATATTTCTAGCATGTCTCAAAATTGTTGTGGTCAACAACCTTCATCATGGAAAGACGACTGAATCCAATTAAAAAAAATAGCTTTTCTGAAGTACTGGAATATACGGAGAAAAGCAACAGTGCAAGCTGTTGTAATGAATTTCAGGCAGAAAGTAATGTTATCTGTAACGAAATTTAGACAGGATAGTAGATGAAAAAACATCAAGGGATGCAACTCTGATGAAAAATATAATTGATTTAAAAATAAATCATAATTTATATTTTGCAAAATGAGAATTTCAGGAACGTACTGAAAAAATCAATCTAATATTGACAAGTAAGGGAATATAAATTTTTCACATTAGGGTGGCTTTTAAATGTCTAAGTAGATGAGGATTTTTTTAAATGAAAAAACTGCTTTTGTTTTTTTCTTTTTTAAAGTTTTGTGAGTCCATGTGTTTACATTGCTATGGCGCAAAGTGATCAACAAACCACAAAAGTAAAAATAATAGTCTACCTACTGTAGCTAGATTTTCTGATGATTTTGGTATTTGAACTTTTCATGAGAACTATATTCCGTAATAATAAAGTGGGTTAAAGTAATCTAAATTTTTAAGTATGAGGAAAACTGAACATACAAAACCTTTAAACTGCACACTATGCAGGACAAGTGCCTTCTATGTAAGAGTATAAAATGTGCTGTAGGATGAACAGACATCATACCATTGTTTCAAATTATTATTGAATGTTATTTTTGTGTTTTCGGTAGAAAGGAAGATTCTCTGCATTCCTAACAAAAAGGACAGAATTCTGATTTAATTCCTCTTATGATGTAAAACTTGCTGTTACCGAGATCAGAAAGATTAGTCATCTCTCTCAAGAGCTGTGAGTTAAGCAGTACAAGTTAAGTATAGACCTACACTGAAGAACGAGGAACAACTGTCAATAATTAATAGTGAATATTAAACTTTAGATGTACTCTTAATAGGGAGAAAACACTCTTGAAATGTTAGAACTTCTTAATATGTGAATTTAACCTGCAACGATATCAAATACAGAAACAAATAAAACACTGCTGTTCTTTTACCTTTACTTAAATTTTTAAAAAAATTGAATTAAAGAAACCTTTCCAATTGATTTTTTAATCAAAAGAGTTGATTCTCTGTACTTCATCTAAGATATATTCATAATATTCCGCAACAGTTTGTTTGCTATTCACAAGTAATGCTGATTCTATGGAACTGTAGTGCTAACTTCTCTCAGTTACTTGAAGGTAGAATATTAAGAAAATCCGAGCTTGTAGATATCAACTGCACCTTATTGATTACTATTCTCTACTTGCAGCTCCACATATTTCATAGACATTTCCATTGGAAAGCAAAAATTACAAAAATTAGACTTACAAGGAAATGGTGGGTGATATTTTCCTTCAAAGACATTTATATAAATTAGAAACTTGATTTCAATACTATTGAATCAGAGAAAATCCTCTTCACCTGGATGCAAACTGTGCCTGAATAATCAGTTAACTCAGAATTGTTTTGTTATTGCAAAAGGAATTAAATTGAAGTACTTATAAATGCCTTAGCTTTTCACATTTGCAATGTGTCCCGGGTTACAGTGTATTCTATTACCATGAGCTGTTGAGACCAGGTGTAGCGATGTTCCTTGCCTCCTCCCTCCGGACTATCTCCTGTTAATGGGCCCATCAGTGCCTTGTCCCATGACTCACCATCCCACTGTGAGATGCTCTGCCCAGGGGGAAGGAACCAAGCATTCCCACCAGGATAAAAATCTGGGGTTTGGAACAGCATGAGGAGCCTTACGTGCTGGGATCCCAGAGGACAAGAGCTACACCACCACTGGATTTTCGGAGGAGGACCAGACTTCTTTTTTTCT
>VXAZ01009186.1:12981-23559 GCA_013399875.1 Gymnorhina tibicen
TTAGCAGACACCTGTCTTTCAAACCAAGACACAATGACACAAAAATATTGATATTTTTCCAATGCAAAAGAAAGTTTCTATTAATGGTAATGATGTAAGGCTTTACAAATGCATGACATCTGTTCTGATGCTGAGCGCTACAAATCCTGAAACAGCAGTTCTGAAAAGTACACTTTTAGGTAGCAAAGTTACTTTTTTTTTCCTATCAGAAATAAACAGATTTATTTGAAAATCTTCCTCCAATCTCAGACCCAGAATAGCAGAGTTGTCTGGCATAGAAAACCTTAGACTACATACCACAGGTTTACAGATATAATCTTAACACAGACTTAAGCTTTCTAATGGAATCTTACTTAAGTCTTTCACTGTAAACATTATCTTAATATTATTTTAACAAAGTAACCTCAAAGTACAAATAATTTTCCCTAGGATACATGCTATAGTGTAGCATATGATCTGAGAAAATAAACAAGAGGTATCAGAGGTTTCCCTATAGAATTCTAGGGACTGATCCTATGATATAAAGCACAAACAAAATCAAAGGCAGGCCACAAAGAGAAAACGCAATATAAAATACTGTGCAGAGCAGTTTCCATCTTGACTGCAGTTGAAGAATAGCTGTTGCTACACAGTATATCATTTTTATTGTAGAACTCTCTCAGCTTCTAGCACATCTCTGAGGAATATCTTGAACCACTACTCAAGTAAATCAACAAAAATGAACTATAACTTGATAGAAGTGCCTTTTAGAGATTTAAAATTATTTCCATACCATTTAAGTCATTGTCATCACTGTAATTGTAACTGTCAGGAGCCCAATTAATTCATATATTGAAGCCATCGCTCTTTGGTACACCTGACCAAGATGGAGCTATTACACCTGTGCATGAATTCAGACACTGAAGTGAGCAAAAAATGGGAAAAGCAGCTTTTTATTTCTAGGTGACCAGTTCAAATTCATTCCAACTCAGGAGTGATTGACTAACACAGACAAAGATTGCATATTGATCTGTGTGGAAGATTTTGTTTATCTTAATCCTGTTTCTAGTGGAAAGGTTCAGCATTCTGTCATTCTGTACACCATGAATCTGGCACTAGTTTTTGTGTTTTGAGTCTCACCAGCTTCCAAGACTGGAAATTGCAATAGTGTCCTTTGGTGGAAGTGACACTTTTAGGTTAGGAATGAGGAGCTCTGCTAGAACAAAGGTAGATTCTCTACTTAGTCAGTGGCCTGTTGTAATAGTCACTAAAAACTGACTTGTTTCTCTGCCTGAATACATGGTATATTACAAATATATGCTCTTGCACTACTTATAGGAGATTGGTAATAGCATTGTTAAAGTTATCAATTTTCAAAGTAATTGGTGAACTTAAAAATCCAGAGTAAGACACATATCTGCTGTGATTACTATTTCTGATAGATTACTAATTACTGTTACTAATAGACTACTATTTCTGGTTTTTCATCCAAGCGATGTACAATGGGAATAATGTAATATTTATTTTTACCAGATTGTTTTTCTTTTCTTTATGTAAATATGAAATAAAGAGGTAAAAAAAGCTTTCTCAAATATTTTGGTCACTTTTAGGGTTTTTTTTTAATACATTAATGGTACATTTACTTGTTTATGCCTTCTAGGTTATCGAAGTTCAGTTGACTTGAACTTACAAATAAAAGTATCTCACTTTAGATAATTCTCTTCCATTTAAAAAATAAATATAAGCAAACCATAGAAAGCTTTAAATAAAATAAAAAAATAAATAAAATATTTTGTCTTTTCTTTTTACCTCAGGTGAGAACTTTACTATTTTTCCATTCAACACAAGCAGATTTTTCCAGTTAAAAAGTCTTTTGCTTTACTACTCATTTGAAAAACACTCCCCACTCTCTATATCATAATGACTGTCTTGGGAATAATCTCAAAGCCTCTTAACTACACCTTACTGTTCTTTATGTAAGTTCTATCCTAAGAACCAGTTCTATTGCATCCTTGGACTCCTTTTTTTCTCATGTTCTTTTAGAATGTTTGTATATTTCATTCTTCTTCTCAGAATGCAGCAGTTATATATTACTAAGCACATTACCAAGAGAAAGCTATTTTAGCAAATAAGAAGAAAAAATCTCCTTAGCTAATATCAAGATCTTCTTTGACATTATGATCCTAGAAGACTTTGGATATAAAGTGATCACCTCAAGTTTAATTTCAATTTTCCTCATTATCGGAGTGTCTGAACTAAACATCTTTTTCATCCCACAGACACTAGATTTTTTCATTCTGCTCTTAGAATTTATTTTTTTTTTCTCACGAGTTTCAGGATTTTTAGGTAAAATTGATCCTGGTTTAGAAGACAGTAGGAGTAGAAATATATGACACCCCACAGTATCAGTAACCCAGTACTGTTATAAAAAGTAATAAATACAGCTTAAATGCTAACTTGATCAAAAGAAATTTAAGTGGCTCATAAAGGTCTTGAGCAGTGGAATGCTGTTTATAGCAAAACTTTCCATATGCCCTTCTCATATATAATACCTTTTTCTTTCCATTAATGTCTTTTGAGAATTAAAATGGTTTTACTAAAAAGAGTTTTACTGCAGTTCCTTTTTAAATAGCACTCTGTAGGATGGTATATTTATGCACTAATTTGGTACTCCTGAAAATTTATTATCAGGAATTAAGTCAAATAATTTACATCACCTTCCAGGAGCATAACAGTAATATAATGCTAATTTCTTCCCTCCCCCTCCTGAATTCTGCATTACGAGGCCTTAAATCTGCTAAGGAGGCAGTGGACTGATTTGTGGAAAGTGTTCAGAAGAGGATTATGTCTTCAAGTATGTGAATGTAACTGGGATGGAAATATTTTCTAATGGGAGACTTCTATTTTTCTCTCTTTCTTAATGGGACAAGACAAAGCCTTTTTATTTCACTGTCAAATCTAAAGTACTGCCACACAAAACAGAAACATTTGCTTTTAATGAAATCACATAACATTATACAATTTCTGAATGTTCATTAATTGAGTCCATTTTAAAAAGCAAGGTGAATTCAAAACATGGTCCTAAAAGTCATGCACATTCATCTGAGAATGAGAAGTTATGTCGGGACTGATCAGGGCTGACCATGCTTATATTAAACTGTAATAAACTTAAATGAAGTTGGAACTAACACCCACAATAAACCTCTAATTTCCACAGACCAGCCTCACTGCCCATTGTTTTTTTGCTTTGAGACATCGTTTAGTGAAATCAAAAATGGATGCAGGCAATCCTGAAGGCTATTAGTTTCTTCAAAGTAGGATGGTAAATTCTGTGCATGAGTGATTTTCCAGAAATCCATGATACCAGATAGTCAGGGAGCTGAGCTCACTGGAGTGGCAGGCAAAACAGAGCTAAGTGCAGATTGCTCCAGTCCTACCTCTCCTGCTCCAGCATTGCCCAACTTCTCCTTTTTTAGCATATGAAGAGTAAAGACAGCATGTAAAAAAATGACTACCAATCCAAGGTCATCAATCACAAAATGCTGAAACTGATATTTATGTCAGGAATTAATTTTCTTCTCCTCCTTTTGGATTTTTTTGTTGGGTTTTTTAGAGGTTTTTTTTTTGGTTTGTTTGTTTTTTAAAATTTTTTAAAATTTAGTAACTCGATGAAAATATTCTAATTCTTTTAAGATTCAAAAAATGCTTAGAATAATTTCTAATGGCAAAATATATTTTCCTCTTTGCAGAATGGTAAAAATGACCATGAAATGCAAGTATTTTCTAGGAATGGAATTTCAATTTTGAAAAGCTGAAAATATTTCTAGGAATGAAAACTGTTGTTTTGAATTTTTTTAAATACACAGCTGCAAATATGTAATAGCTGTTCTAAGGACCAGATAATTTACCTTCTTGTCCCTTCTGGTAGCCTGAAAAGGTTAGATTTCTTTTTAGTGCAATGTTTGTTTGAGGAAAAAATGAACTCCATATAAGGTAACTAGTTCCTTGTTGATTTCAAATTGCATCATATATAAAATATGGATAAAAGTATTTCTTTGTAACCTGGATTTTTCTGCTAATATTTCACATATTGAAGTCTATTTAAAATGTATTTTTAAAAAAATTTACTGAGCCTGAATGTATATGAGATTAAAAGACTCAGGATATTTATCTACACTGAAATGCATTCAAATGTCAGCACTACTTTCATGGAGACATTGTGTCATACCAAAGATGTTTCATGCTCTTCACAGAAATTAACAATTTTCTTTCTTGGCAGTGTTTAATGCAACTAGAAGAACAAATTAACAGCTTGGGAGTAAAGCAAATTCCCACCCGGCCTCAAGAAGGGCATACGTTTTAGACAAAATACTTAATTAAACAAAATACATTCTTTCTGGAACTTTTTTATATATTTAACATATAAATGACATTGTATATACCCATACAAATATTATCTGCGAGCTAATCAAATTTGATCCTTTGTTCAACTGTTACCAAAATGTAATGTCTGGAATCCATTTTGTTCTTCTTTCATGTGAGATTTTATATATTAGACAATAGAAGACTAGCAGGTCAAATTTACTGAAGATGATGCTAGAGAAATACATAGAGTTTTCTATGACTTGAGTGAGTGTGCTTGACTCACATTTCCTGAGAAACAAAGAAACATAAAATTCATACTAAAACAAATAGGTGTTTTCAATTTCTTTAGTCTCTGTTCACCTTGGAAATCATATGAATAATAGGTTTAATTTTAAGTTTCAATTCTTATTTTTACTAGAGATATACACAGCAAAAAATTGTGGCCTTTTTTTCACTTTACACCCTGATTACACCCTGATGAAATCCCACTACTGATTATTTACATTATACCTGAACTAATCCACTATACTAATTTTCATCTCCTTAAAATGATTTTGGCACCAACAGAATGACTGCCACATTCTAATTTCAAGGTGAGATATTGTAATGGCAATGAAATAAATGTTCTCACACCATGAAAATGCATTCACAAAATCCTAATTGGTAATTGCATCAAATCTTATGCTTAAATGACATGTGCTGAGACATAGTAACTAAAAAAAATTAATTTAATTTTAATCATAAATCATTCGTGATGCTTCACATTAAATTAAAGCCTGAATCAAGTTTTACAGTAACAAACAAAAAATTTCAAAATACTTCAGAAAAAACCCAAAATCCTGATAAGCCATTTATAAACCAGTAAAAAATTCCACCCTGTTCAAGATACTTATAACAGTAGGCTAATCAAGCAACTCACAGGAAACAAAAGATATTATCCAAAGCTAAATTCTATCCCACAGAATTGATAAATGAACTCTGCAGTCTGAAACAACGTGTGGCTACAAGAGCCATTGGGGCTCTTGTAAATCCCAAGAGATATGGGGTTTTTTAAGACTATTTCATAATACTAAGTACAACCTCCACCCCTCTTGTTCTGTTTTCTGTGTAGTTCAACCCACTGACTGGGAAAAGGGGAATTAAATATTCAGGTGTCTTTTTTTAGAGTAGGAAACAAAAAAAAAATTGGTTTTGTTTTCTATTTATTGTCTGCAATATTAATGATCCCTTAATGCTCACTCCATGCTCTAATGATTATGTTGTATATCCAGTACATGGAAGGAATACACTGGAAATATTATGTGATGTCTTATGACATTAGGACAGAAAGATGTCCTACAAAGAAACACAATCTCTATGAAAGTATATATATATCATGTAAAATATAATGTATGTCAGTTTCAGAACAGGTCTTGATTCACTGTTTATTGTTTACTGATTGTTACACTCCTTCAATAGCATCTTATGTCTCAGAAAAATCGTAGTTACATTTATTTTATTGAAAGTCTGAAACATGTCTAATTTTCCCATTGAAACTGTCACATCCAGTCAAAACTAGTTGCTCTTTTATAATGACACAAAATTGTTATAAATAAAAGCGGGAAATTCGTGCTCAAATATGTAATATCAAAATGTATGTTATAACTAAGTTTAAAATAACCAGAAGCTTTCCCAGAGAAAAATCTTAACCTTGAGCAAGGACAGATTTACATCCCAAAACAAGGCTGCAGAGAACTGATGACCTTTCAAAGAAAACATTGAGCTTGGCTCCTGAAATTTGCAGTTTCAAAAAGAGCTTCCCGGCAGAGCTGATGAGCTATCTCCAAAGAACCCCTCCCAGCTCAGGTGTTAACGACCGGATCGAGAACCAAGATACGGAACATCATGAGCCATCAGATAACATCCTCTGGTGATGAGTGATTAATCAAGAGCAGGATGCTTTTTGTCCACCTCAGATTCATGAATAGCATGCTTCATGAATATACTGATGGACAAAAACAATACCCGGGATCCGGACTTTATGGGAAAACCTGTATAAAAAGCAAGTTGTTGGAAACAGTCGAGGGGCCCCGCGGGAGGTCTGATGCAATAGAGGTCAGACCTGCGTTCACCCAGTTCCAATCCAGGGCTTGGCACTGTCTCCTTTTCGATCGTGGCATTGCATGTACGAATTCTCGGACATGAAATAAATTTTATACTTGTTTTACTTTTAAATTGGGCGCACTTATTTATAACAAAATGATTTTGAAATGTATACTTCCCATACATGAGGTTCTTTTCCACATTTCTATTAGAAGCAGTTCTCAATCACTCAGGAGCATGAAAGAAGAAATCCTTTCCATCTAATTGAATACGCATGGCTAAATACCATGACACAGCTTCATACACACTGGATTAAACTACTTCTATCTCAATGGCAGCAAGCCAATCCCTCTGAACAGCCAAAAAAACCACGAGAGGCTACACAGTCTGCTTCTGAATGGTACTTAAAATACACAACTTTTCTGAGTGTGGTAAGGAATACAAAGAAAATTAAAGAACATAACTGTTTCACAGCAAAGTTTCCCCAGAACAAATACCTTCTTAATAGATGTGCCATACCCTCCCTGAGAGCTATCTGCAGTGCCAGCCACACCCAGTTTCAGCCTTCTGTTTCTGCTTTTCCCTAAGGAATTGCCTGCTGAGTTCAAAACCATGATGGTCTTTCCTAAGGCTAGGACTGTAACTCTGCTGTTATTCAGAAAATATTCCTAAATGTAAATGGACAATCAGCTACAAAGACAAGTATTGGAGTTAAACGGGATATTTATGTGATTGATGACAAGCACAAAAGTTGGATGATAATTCTTGTAGGTGGTGTGCAACAACTTCTTTTTTCTATTTTTTTTTCACCGACTCCCAAGTATTATTATTATCTATGTAGAAGAAAATAAAATAGAAAAAGGAATTTATCTAGATTCAAAATTACCTTTATATGTAAGATAAGAAATATCTGAATATATTAATATTCACAGAAGGAAATGCATGAAGCCTCTAAAGCAATACTAACCTGCCATGACTGTCAAAACTTTAAAAATTCAAAAATATGTAAATTAAGGAAGGTTAACCAATTTTTCAGATTCTTCCTGAGAATGTAAAATACTTTAGTGTGGTTTCTCAGGTTTTTCTGGACTACTATGAGAATGAGAGAGAGAGAGAGGAAAACAAAGGGAGGGAGTCAAGCAGAGGGAGTGGGACAAGGCAAAGAAGAGGGAGAGGTAATTAATTTCTTGAAAAATAATTAATTTTTGGTTTTGTTTTCTATTTATTGTCTGCAATAGTAATGATCCCTTAATGCTCATTGCACACTCAAATGACTGTTGTATATCCAGTACACAGAAGGAATAAACTGGAAGAAGAAGTAGTTTGGAAAATGAATTTGACTTGAGAAATGTGAACATTGTGTAGCGTTCTTATCAGTCCATGTGTTTATATTTTCAAGGAGTATGTAAAAGGATTTTAGTCTTGAGCATCCAGTTGACCCTACCAAGGATCCTAAAATTTGCTAGCTACTCATCATGTGTGCATGTATATGGCAAAGGCATCTTCCAATTACTGACTGAATTTTGAGGAAAAGAAAAAGGGGTAATAAAACTGCATTTTTCATCCTACCAAGGGAACAAATTGCACCTGCAATGGGAAAGAGTGCTAACATAACATGTAATGAAAGACAAAAACCCAAAAAGTAGTTCTTATTGTTGTGTTAATGATCATAAGATCCACATATCTTGCTGCTCATTTATACCCTGTGAACAAGTGTCATCACTCAAGAATGTTGTCTAAGTAAGTGAGGTAATTAGGGCCTGTATGCAGTTGGTACCAGTGCCCTAAATCGAAAGAAACTCCATGCTGAAATGAAGTGTTCTTGCTTTCAAGCAGCACATCTGCTGTTTGAGATACAGCCCTTCAGAGGGATTTAGCAGGTAACATAAATTTGTCAAAATAACCAGAAACAGAAAAAAAAAAGTAAAAACCAAATCATGAACAAATATGTTGAACTATCTCTAAAAGAAAAGGTGAACAGGTTTCTGCTGAAAACGATGAACAAAAAAAAATGCATTCTGAGCCATCTTCATATGCTGCAATTTCTCATTTTTATGTTCTCTCTCTTTATACCAAATTAAACTCTAGTTTTATAAGGAAAAATCCAGGAAATGTTTGATTATGATATCTAACACAGCCAATACACTTGTACAACACTAAAAATCTTGGTTTACAACATTTAAAAATCCTCTATTTGAGGATTTTCTGAGACGTTTGCTAAATATCTGTGAACCCTCGTTTTATATATTGTAAGTAATTTATTGTATCTAATCAAGGTATTTGATACGTTTGCTGTCATTAAAAGGAAAACATTCCTTCTGCAATTTTTTCTCTAACTAACAGTTCTGTGATTGTCATTTCCATGTTGTATTTTAAAAGTAATGAATAATTTTCTCTAGTAATAATTTTCGTGTTTCAGTTATTATAGCATTCAGTATGTTATCGGTTGGATCAGTAACATCATAAAAGAGAAAATGCCACAGTACATTTAAAGCACATTAACATATAGATTAAAAACAATTTAGTCTTTTCAAAATGTGTGTAATGTGCATTTATTCACAGCTACATACTTTCAGTGAGTAAGCCTATAAAGCTAAACCGAACAACTAACCTGTGAGGTATTTCATGGAACTTTTCATTATAAACTGTTTCTGAAAGCCACTAGGTTCCTGACCCGAGCACAGTCATTATTTTACTAAATTTACAAACACTAATATATAACGGTTTGGAAAAACTGGAATTAAAAATTCCATATTTGCTATCTTTAGTTTTTCTTTTTGCAATGTTATATTCATGAGTAGTTAAATATTTACTTGAATTCAGGCTGTACAGGCATATAAGATTTTTTTTCCTAAGTACCTTTGTATAATACATAACTTAAAACTTCTATAATAAAAATGGCCAAGAATAACACTTTACATACTTCCTCTCCCAAAGCAATCTTATTTGTTTTGTAGATATAAAATAAAATAATGCCTTTTTAGAAACACAGAGTGAGTTGGACAAGAGGAATAATTATAATTTGGTAGGATCTATTCTCTGCAAAGGCCTATATTACTTAAGGCCTTTATTACTTCAGGCCTTCTCTCTCGTGCGCAAAAGTTCCAAGAAATACAAAAAAAAAATCTCTGTTTCTCCAGTATATTTTTGTATATTAGCACATGATCAAACTAAGTATTAGGCTGGTGTGATTGAAGCACTTATTGATACACATGTCTGACTGTGCTAGAATTGACTCATTTATTAGTCTCAGCTTGCAGACATTTAGGCAATCATGCACAGTTTCCTGACTTGAGTTTATATATTGATTTCATGTGAACAATATTATTAACACTAGGGCCCCATGAGTCAGAAAGGCAAGTCACAAGCAACAATGTCATGTCATTTCCACATCAATAATCCTAATCAAATAATCCCTAAAGTGCTTAAATCTCTCTCTGAAAGAGAAAAGCCTTTGTTTAGTTTGTTTTGTTAATTATGAAAAGAAAGGGAAACCACTCTCAAAAGAGGGTATGCAGGTGAGTGCATGCAAAACTACTTCAAGAAATTAAATCACACCCAAGTGAGGATCCCACAGAAACTTTACAAAAAGTGCAAGGATATATCTGAATAAGATCATTAAAAAACCACCAGAAATAAAAAAAAATTAATAAAAAATAATAATAAAAAATTAGATGAAGAGTTCATCAGTTCCTGGAAACAGGATAATTAAGAAAACCCAAACAACTAGACAGAAAAATATTTAATACCTGCTTTCCTACTCTGTGAAAGAGTAGGACAGCGGATGTCCAAATAAAATGCTTAATTGTACAGACTAGATAAAAATAAGCACAGCTGAAGGTTTTATCACCTTGATGAAGTTCTGACTGTGTACCGATTTGTACCCTGGTGCATGTAAATATGAAGTTCTCCCCATATTTTCCAATAGTTTTAAATGGTTTCTGGACCTGTCGGGTGTTAATGCTTCCATACCCCAGTAAATCTAAGTAGATTCCTGGTGTGAACCACATTATCATAGGCCAAAATATTTTTCCAGGTGCTATAAAAATAAGTAAAATTAGCTGTATCAGTGTTTATGTCCCAAAGGCATCTAGCAGAATGAGGAAGATAGCACAGAATTGGATGGCATTTACATTAGAACAATCTACCAGC
>VXAZ01009208.1:0-39527 GCA_013399875.1 Gymnorhina tibicen
TATATATATATATATAATACAGTATATGCATCTACATTGTGTGTGCATATATATGCTTTTGCACACATGGTGTTTTTCACAGGGTCCAGGACCACTCATGTGCTGCCACTTCAAGGCAAGGAAGACACTATGTTGAGGTCAGGTTTGATCTGGAAACCCCCCAAAACTTGAGGAGAAATTTCTCTGTTTTAAGAGATTAATCCTTTCCACTCTAAATGAGGGTTTCATTCTCTCCCTCTGCAAGGGTCCTTAACTTAAACACTTGTCTGAGGCAGAACCAGGGCTTTTTCAGCAACCTTTCCAATTTACCTGGCATAGATAATTTACTCCACTTTACTCAACGAGGAGTGAGAGGGAATGGACAGAGCTGTAACACTGATGGTACTCTGGCAGAAGGTTGGAAAAGCTGCATCTAGTTCATAATAGAAACCTAAGCCTGGGGTTTTCAGACAGGATTTAGAGGCTATCCAAAGCCACTGGAGCCCATATGTGTTTCGGAAATACCATTACAGGTCTTTCCACTTTTTTCTTAGTAGAGGTTCAGAAACAGTTATATTCTTAACAGACTTAAAAATCAGATGCACAATGACATTAGAAAGGCCAGGATGGCAGTTTCTAACAGAGGAGCATAAATGCATGACCACAACACAAGGAATACAGCAAAACAGCCAAAAGGTTAGTGAACCTTTATGCAAAAAAATGTGTCAAGACTGTCTCTTCAGTCAATGCTAGGGTAATAAAGAGGAATCCGAGTCCATTCAGTGATTCAGGCAGGAGAAAAGACTGTATGAGGTTTGCATCACCCCAGTATATAGGATGGTAAATGGAAGATCTTTTGTCATTTAATGTTGGGTTTTTTTTTCCTTCAGAGACTTCTTAGGACTTCTTCGTTTTGAGATTATAAACCTTTATTAGAAATTATCTGTGTCAAATCCCCTTTAAGATTTAAATATGCCGACAAGTATGTACTTTCTATGGTAGAGATAAAGGCTTCTTCCGAAATTTTTTTCTTAACTATCCTATTCAGTGCACAGGAAGTGAGCAGCTTGATGGTTTTGTCTCAAAGATTCACTCTACCATTGGTCACCTTGTCTCAGACAAAACACAAAGGTGCTGGATATGTGATCCTGTGCACAGCATAGCAGGTTTTGTCCAACAGCTGGCTTGTCTGGCAAGATTTTTGTAGCACTTGGTTTATGAGGGGCTCTCCATGGCCATGAGGCAAGATTGCTGCTTCCCTCTTGGGCCTAGGTGTGCTGAGGGGTCAGCCAAAGTGCCTTCGGTAGGACCTCTGTCAGGTGAGGATAGATACCTTGATTGAATCCAGCCTGAATGCTTCAGCCAAAATCAGGCTGATGACTCACAGCAAGTTAGCCTGCTTAGGCTGGTCCAGGTGAGTTTTGCCAGAAGCAAATTAGGAAGCATTTATAAATCCTCCTCTGGTAGAAAATAGGTTTGTTAGTTTGCATCTGGGTGGAGGTGTATTGTGTGAGATTTCCTACTGCATTAGCTACATGCAGGAGGAGATCTGTTTGGGGCCCTCACGTGACTGAACAGAAAGGTAATTCTTATCACAAAGTTGTCTGCAGCCCTTTTGTTGTTGATATGTGTGCATTTGGGGAAGTGTTCCTTATAATTATTGTCTATTTCCATACAGGAAATAAAAGTAATAAGATGTATGATAGTGTAAGTTGCCTTAATGTTCTTCTAACTGTATTTATTCCAGATGGTGTGATAATGGTTTTTAAAAGAAATCACATCCCAAAGTAGGTTTGTGTGCACAAAAAACCATGCAGGACTGCTCTGAGTAGTTGGGACTCTGTGATGGGTCTGACTCCTTACTATGCTGCTTTAGTATTATACTGTTGTGGCAGTCAGAGAAAGGAGTTTTATTTTACCACATTCTCTTGTGGGCTTTCTCAATCCCTTTGGATGCATAAATCTGGACTTGTGAAACAGCTCAATCTTAAAAGTCGCGTTTCTTCTGCAAATTTAGTGTATGGCTGTAAATGCCCAAGTAGGGATTATTGTGCATTGTCCAGCACAGAAAATCAACTGAGACAGGAGATTCCCATCCAGAAAATTTTCAAGTATGTGCTGAAGCACCAACCTTGTAGTTCCCATCCTGGTTGTATGGAGCATAGAGGCAGAGAGATTTCATTATTTTGGTCTGAACCAGGAAGTCTGTTTGAAACTTCATTTTTACTTGTGCCAAAGGCCACTGCTTTATCCACTGAGGTGCTGCGAGACTCAAGGCATTGGCCAGAAGAAAAGATGGCCTTCAGTGGCCATGACATAAATAATGCAGTTCCCTTCCTGGAAAGGCTGCCAGGATAATGCATGACTGTGGATTGTCTGTAGTGTAGGATTCCTCATAAGAAGCTATTAGCTGATTTTTTTTTTTTTCAAGGATTAATAGATGCTGTAAACACATGGAGGACTTGACAGATCCATATTAAAGTGGTAGTCTTAGAGCCATGCAGTCCATTCACCTGTTGCATGCTAAGAAACTGAACATATCTGTACAGCAATTAATAGCTCCCAGTAAATGCAGATCTGCAGCATTCCTATTTTGGTTGACTTCTAATTGTATGTGTGAAACATCAGGATTAATAGACACCCAAACACCTTGATGATTCTTCCAACTGCATGCACGTTTGCAGCCTACAAGCTGCTCTAGAGGTCTGAGAACATGATCCTTTCTGTCTTTACTCTCAGTAGTGGCACAATAAGTCTGTTCCCATGTCATTTCCTGGCTCTACATAGAACTAGGACATACAAAGTAGGGGAAAATGAAAATTGTCTACAAAAATTACTTTAAACTTGTTTTGTGTTAAACACCACCATGAAACCTTCTGGTGAGTCTGGGTGGTGCTGTCTATTGAGGCAGGAATTCTATTTTCAGGAAAGCCCTTGCCAACTTCTACTGGCTTGGTTCCAGCCAGCCCTGCCTAAATTAGGTTGCGGCCCACCCTGCAGAGATGGATGTAAAGGGCTTAATGCTGGTTTTCCATCACCTCCCTCCACAGTGTATGGAACTGCTCCAGGCCACATAAGTTCCTGAAAGGAGTCAGAATGAGCTCCAATCAAAATTATTTGCTCTGTGCAGCAGTAAGCTGAACCTCATGAGAGGCCCTTCCACCAGGTGTGATGGCCATACTGGGTTTGCAAAGGGGAGCCTATTATGAAGATTTACCTGCTTACCTGGACTGTTACCACACTCCCAGTGTCAGCTTCCTGAGTCTTCTAATAACCAGGATAACAACTGACTGGAAAAAAGCAATGTCTTATTCCTTAGCTGACCTCCTTAGCTGTAGCAATACCAAACAGGATTTTGCCTTTGTGCAGTTTGTGGTTTGTGAAACTGGGATAAGAACTCTGTATCACACCTGATGTGTACAGTGGACAAACAAAAATTGTAGGTGATACAGCAATGGGAGCTCCAGAGCCATCTGAGAAGCACAAGAGTTTTGTTTTTCAAAAGTGGCACCTTACCTGTAGCTGCAGGCATAGACTTAATTCTGACATAAAATGAGCATGGTTTCTGCCCACCACTGGCTTCACTTTTCTTTAGAATATAACAGGTAGTGGTGAAATCACTCAAAATGAGAAAATGTCACTTTCCCAGAGTTTCTTGCTTATTCTTTGGCTGAAAATTTATGGAAAAGATCAATTCTTTATGATAACTTCCTCAGCCTTGCTGGTTCAGCTGGATTCCTTGGTTGCTAATGGTGATGTGATGATCCCACAAGCACACCCCCCATTTTCAGTGTTTTCCAAACGTGTAGTATAAAGATGTTTCTCTGAGTGAAGGGTTTGAGTGCTTTGGAAAACATGCTGTTTAAATCATAGGGTGCAACATTTACATGTATTTTTTCCACTGAATGAGCTTTCTGTGACTGTAAGGTGGCAGCAGGCAGGGACAAGATAAAATATTTTTTAAAATCTTTGGGGTGTTAAATCATAACAAAACCAGAGCAGGAACTGCAGACAGCAGTTAGCTCTTTCTGATCCATTCCAGCAGAAACTTTTCTCTATGCATATATCTGTCCATCATGTTGTATGTTTTTTGCTTTGTCTCTTTTCATGAGTTCATCAAAGCTAATTACGCAGCCCTACTGTAAGTGAAGGCTGTGAGGCTGAGCAAATCAGACCATCTGTTACAAACCGGTTTAAACACAGAAGAGCAAAGGAAATGAAATCTCTGTAAATTAAACAGCTCAAACCCAGAAAGGTTTGAAATATACCCCAAAACTTGATTAAAACCAAGTGAGGTTAGATGTTGGTGCCAAAAAAAATGGATATATTTTATTAATTAGTAAAAGAGGCAAAGAGAAAGGAAAAGAAAGAAATAGAAAAAGAGGTTTGAAGGGTGGGGGGTGGGACAGGGAAAGAGTGATGGGGGTTAGGTAGATGGGGGTTGGGACCTTTCTGAGGGTCCCAACAATGTCTCATGGCTCCCCTCCGTCTGGTCTTCTTGGTGGTGAGGGTCCCCTGCTGCCAAAAGTATAGAATCCAGTAGACTCTATAGTTTGGGTCAGGTGGGAAAGCCCATGTGCCTTCCCTGGAGAGGGTAAGTTTTACACTGTCCCTTGCAACACTGTGGATTTGTGCATCATGTGCAGTGCTCTGGTGCAGGGTCTGGGGACCCCTTTGGGGGGGCCTTTGATGGGCCAGGACAGCCCCTCTGCTGTCCTTCATGTGCATGCGGTTTTTCCCAGGGTGAAGGAGACCCACAGCTGAGCTCCTCTGCACAGCAGAGGATGGGTGTTAACTGCTTCTCACCACAGGCTTTTTCACTACACACCCAAAACGTCTTCTCCTCCCTCCACCCTTTGGTGTGAGGGTCTGTGGAAGCCTGGTAGCTGATAGCCCCGGGGCTGATCTTCTCCCCGAAGGTGCTAAGTTTGATCCCTCTGCGAATGTATTCTTCTCTGGAAGCCCAGACTTGAGTTACGTCATCTTATCTCCATCAGTGAGCAGTCCAGGGCCTTAGTCAGGGCGTGGTAGTCTTCTCTGCAGCTTTTATACAGTTTTGCTATAATAGGCAAAAGTCCTTCATGAAGATGTTTAAGTCATAAATGAAGAAGGGGTAGTCCATAGCTAACTCATGTAAGCACAGTTAACTATTAGGAGACAGCAAATTCTAATTCCGACAGCAAATGTAAATTACAAAACCTAAGTAGCCAGATTCACCCTAATCTTGTCAAGATAGAGGGGACAAGGATCATCTCAGAAACCACTGAATCATTCCTCAAAGGACTATGCATGCCCCAGGGAGAAAGGTGAAAAGTGCATTGTGAGGAAGACCACTTATCTTCATCAGAAAGACCCCCGAGGAAGAGGAGAAGCCTTCCTCAGTGCCACCACCAGGACACAGCGCATGCGTGGCACGTATGCTAATGATATTAATGACTTCCAATAAATAATTTGTATAACCACGCCTGTCCCAAAGAGTGTAATGAATATTCATTATTTAACCCATAATACTGTGTTGTAGGGAACACCGGTGTGTGTGGTTTTGGAGGAGCGATCCCCCCACACCCAGCGCGCTGAATAAAGCAAATACCCACTTCTCTGTCTCTGTCTCTGAAGTGCCTCCTAGCCCAGTTTGGGCCGATTCATAGATCATAACATTTCAGTCTCCAACACCATCCTTGTGGATGTATAAATAAGTCAAATGACCTCCAAAAGCATGAAATCTTAAAATATGGTTGTATAAACTAACAGGTTTCAATGGTGATTAGTGCAAGGGACTCTTGGAACATCAGAAAATGATGGCAGAGAGGAAGGGGGGAAAGAAGCAGCAGCAACCTCTTTAATTATCATTTTGCTCTTCCAAAACACAGTCCTGACACATCCAAGCGCAAATATGTGTAGCATGGAAATGGTGGTGAGGGAAGGAATGTTAGGAACTACTGCTGAGGTACTACAGCTGGAGTGAAAGTCACTTCTCTTGGCAAATCAAAGGCCTTGTGGAAGTCAAAGCTGGAAAGGGAACTCCTGTTCCCTAATGGAGCAAATGGGAGCCTTGTCCTTGATGTTAAAATTTTAAACGCTTTGTTTGACCTGTAAAGTAGAGCAGCAATTATTTGATGGGAAAATTATTGAATATGCTCATAACTTGCATTTCCTTGTGGAATCATGGGTGGACATGGGGAACAGGATATGGGATGTGAAGTGTTGACATGTGTGTGCATGGACATGGTCTGGGTCTGGCAGGGCTTCTGTGGTTGGGGGTAACTCATGGCTGTTACAGTGTGGTGTGTTCCTGGCTTCTTGGAACAAAAGAATTTAACAATTTCAACCAAGTTTAGGGCAAGGACTATTGCAATAAGAATGGTAATAATAATAATAATGGCTACACTAGGACTTGAAGTCACTTGAAGACAGGCCCTGCTAGGAAGCCCATGGTTCTAGAGAATTAAATTTTTGATTATTGGAGTAGAACAGTTATTTGATTATTGAAGTAGAACCTGCTCAAGCAGGTCGTGGCTGAAGGGAGAAGGAGGTTTTCTAGTGCATGGAAAGCCATAAGTGATAAGAGGTAGGTAAGGAGGGGTGCCCACCAGCCTTTCTTGGAATGCCCAGCCTGCCATGTCTGCTGTCCCTTTGCAGGTGCCACTTCTCATCCTGGGGTGGGATGTCCAACCAATCCCACTCACAGATGGCAAATAACTAACTTGGGTGATCTTTTTGTGGCTCTTAGCTTTTGTTTGTACTTCTGAATGCACAGCTCTGTCTGCCAAGGCTGTCGGACCAGTTGATTTTATAGATTGGATTTGATGGTAAGGAATTTCCTTCTAGGACTAAAAGACCTACTAGTGCAAGAAAAATACAGCATTCCCATTGCATATTTTTCTCTTCATTATACTTGAATTTTCCCAAGTGTCCTGTTTTGGTGGATTCCTGGTACAGATTTGAAAAAACACTAAATAGATGTAGATTAACTCTTTTATTACTAATTTTTTGTATACAGCAAGTTTGAAGGCTGAGAATGGGATTGTTCTCTGCTGGCCCAGCACAGTGGAAACTAAAATAACTTTCAGCTTTTGCTATATTTAGTCACTAAACTTTGCAGAGCTCAGTGGAAAAATGTGAAACAATATTGACTGGCAATTGAGCTTTAGTTAAGAGAAGTGTCCCAATATGTGAATGCTGTTCTGACTTTCTTAAAGCTGCTTGTTTGGGAAGCTTTTCACATTATCCCAGACCTTTCTTTTTGGGCCCTTTCCAACTCTTGCTTGATCCCCATGAGATGGTAGCAAGACTTTTCTAACATTTTGGGGAGTGTAATTCCAAATTTCCCATTTTACAATTCTATGATGTATGTTCTTCTCTGATAGAAAAAAAAATCTTCTATGTCAGGTTGAAAATTTCTGGATGCTGACATGTCAAAGCAATTTTTGCTAGCTTTTGTTAGTTTTTAATTAAAATACTTATTCTCCAGGGGATAAAAAGTACAAAACTATTATTTTCATGAAGGCTACTGAAGAGTTGGAACACCTTTCTTCTCTTCTTGCTAGGCCCTGGTTCCCAGGTTATTAGGTGAGGAACTCATTCATATTGGGTTAAATTTGGAGGCAAGTTGTGAACCATTTGCAGTTGAACCTATGATACTGTGAGAGCTTGTTCTTTAACTTCCAGGCTTCCCTTGAGTGCTGAGATCTGGAAACTTGACTGATAATCATGGTTACTACTTCGAGTTGATGTACTTGTGCATCAGCAACTGCTGCCAACTCTTGTAAAAATGTTAGTGGTTGGTTTGGTTTTTTTTAAAACAAGCGTGAATGCAAAGTTTGTTTCCAATGTTGAACATGGGTGACTCCATATCTGAATTATTGTGGAGTTCTTCTTTGCACTGGCAAAATATCTTCTGCGCAGTAAGGACTCGTCAAACATCTACCTTTTCCTTTGTCCCCACTCTTGCTATAAAGTAGATGATTCCACTCTGATCTCTCATCCAGGTGATCAGATCAGAGGTGGTACTTGATAAACTGCGAGGCATCAGTGGAATTAAGTCAAAGGAGCTACGAACCCCTTCCCTGGTGGCAGATCAGAGAAGGATTTAACAGCTTCTGTAGGAAGTGCAGTTACATTGATGCTCAGAGTAGAAAGCTGGAGGTGTCTCTTAAATGTCCAGTGAGCCTTAGTGACTCCCCTTTCCACACCCTGGAGCATGCTATTTGTCAGAGAAAGGAGTGGTGAAGTGTGTCTGTATGCAAGTCCTCCACCTGTAACAGTTCTGTCACTTCAGGATGTTATTCAAAACTGGCTGTTTGGGATTGCTGTGTGGAGCCCTCTTAGGGGACTTGCTCAGCCCTCTGTACCTGTCACTGGTGTGCAGGACACCTGGGGGCTGCAGTCGGGAGGAGTTTCTGTACTTCCCTTGGAGCTCCCTTCAGTAAGTCAAGGTCATCACACTCCACACACAGACCATTGCAGGAGTCAGACATGAATGGAGAGAAACTCTGAAGATATATCTGATACATATTTTTTTAAATTTTTTTTTGTTAGCCCTTGTAATGTAAAGTATTCAGACTTGAGCTATGCAGAGCTCAAAGGGGCAGCTACATCATGCATATGCTAACTTCAAACCAGCTAAAAGTGATGAAAATTGCAGGAATGGGCTGAGAGGAGGCTCTGAAAACCCAGCTGGACTTTAAGTGCCTATGCACACTATGAGCATAGTGATTGGGATCATGTGTGTAGCCTGCATGACTGTACATGAAACTGGCCGACAACCCTGGTAGCTGTTTAAGCAGCTTAAAATATACCATGCACAGGAAACACAACTCAGTGTTATCACACTAATTTAAATAATGTAGTTATAGCACAAATTTTTAAATCCATGTCTCTGGGATGAGGTTTCTCATCACACCCAAATTATGAAAGTCCCAGCTCAAGCTCCTCTTGTACCAGTAGGTTTGGTCAAGGTGGCAGGAGTTAAGGCTGTGTTTCCCAGCAACCAGGTCATAAAACATGTAGGAGGTTTAACACTGAAAGTGTTAATTTGAATGTGATTTGGAAGTAAATGTATAACCTGAACTGTTTGTAGATATGAGACTTCTCACCTCTATTTCCAAACCTCTTTGACAAGGGTGAGACAGATTCTGTTCCTGTCCATTTGCTGTGGGGCTTTTGAGTGAAAATAACAGAACTTACAGTTGTAAGCTCTCTTTGAACTGATTAGTGTAAGGGCACACTTAGAATAAATGGAAGTTGCCCTATGACAATGGAAGTGATCAGAGCTGTTTCAAAAGGTTACCTGGGGCTGTAGGAATGCAGTATCTCAAAATGCCAGGTAAGCAACAAATAATTATTCTTGCTTATCCAGCTCAATAAACTGAGATAAAATGGGACTCCTACCAATTTTTTCCAAACTTGTATTTAGTATTTTCAACCAGAAACAAACACAATTTTAGGAGCACTTGAAGTGAAATTATTAGTTTAGATTGTGCTGTATGAAAAAGAAAACCTGCCTTTTTGTTTCTCTCAAGTTTTAAGCTTCTGCATCTTACTAATAACAATTGATGCCTCAGATTTTAGCTTTTATATTTTGCAAATTCTGTACTTTCTGTATTCCTAGTGTGTAACTTTGAACTGTCTTGAAGCCTGTTAACTGCTGTTCTCTCATGCTAAGATAGACATAACAAAGCCTCTCCAGGCTTGCTCTTCAAGGACACTCAGACTGTCCTAGGCCCAAAATGTGTAAACCAGCATCTTGAGAAGGGGGGCAAGTTGGGGGGGCGGTTACCTTATTACCTAAAGTTTAATTGGCGAATTTGTGCTGATATGCAAATGGACCAAACCCATAACAGGGGGAAGAACTCGTGACCTGTCGTCCATCTTGGGGTCCATTCTCCCCAGGGTGTACCTTTGAAGACCCTTCGAATAAATACCTGCCTTTATTCCCTTACTCTTTGTCTAGTCTCTGTTTTTTAGGTAGCCACTTCAAGGCATCACAATGGTATAGGAAGATGTGAATTTAAGATAGGAAATGAAAGCTGTGAATCTTTCATAATCACCTGATTCCAGCAACTGAGGCTCTAACCACAAAAATGCTCCAGTTGTATCTCATCTAAAATTTTGTATGGGCAATGAAAACCCCCTGCAGCATTCTTTGTCTTTAAGGCTTTACTTTTAGGGGACAATTGAAAATGTGATTCACTTTGATAATAAAATTCTAATACTGACTTTTTTCTTTTGAGTCAGAAGCCACATTTTGCCCTGCAAGTTTCACAGCCATTGAGTGGATTAGTGGCGGTGACCTCGGATGTGGCACCCTGTTAACAAGCATTGCTGAAACTGGGAGGGGTTCAGGGGTACCAGTGACTGACCCAGCTTAGGTACCATGTTGGAGGGAGATAAGTGAATAAATATTGTGGCAGAAAAGATGTGTGAACTGTACAGGCAGATAAGTTTTTGTAGAACTGGAGGAAACTGAGCAGGATTTTGAATTTAATTTATCTTGTAGTCGTTTGTTAATAACATGAAAATTCTGGAAAGAGGATGAGTGTATATACTCTAACTACCATGCTGACTATCTGAGAAAACATTGGAAAAGATAGCAGCTCACAAACCATATCATAGCGTTAATTTCTTTTAAAGTTCACAATTGATTTCTATTTTAAAATGAATGCTGTGTTATGACCTAAAGACAGGAAAGAGGCTGACTATCTAAGAAAATATTTCTCCAAATACCTTTAAGAGATCAGCTTCATGTTCCGCAACAATGTCAAAATCACTTAAATGAAACAACAGAACAAAGCTCTCTTCTAAAAGAAAAGGTTTTGTTCATGTTGGCATCTTCATTATAAGTACACATTAGCTAGAAATAACAGCTTCAGCTGAGAGAAATTAAAACAGCCTTGTTTCCAAAATAGGATAAATGAAGCTTGTGCACTTAATCACAGTTACAAGATACTCTCTTTGCTTTTAATAGTAATTCAGCAACAGTAGGAGTCTGTGGCCCAGACAGCAGCTCTGGCTCCTGGCTGTGGCTCTTTCACCCATTGGACTGGCTGGTGGATTCATGCACTGGACCCCACACTCTCAATCCCATACATAGCAGCTTCTCCATTGCAGAATAGTTACTAGTTTTACTACCTTTGCTAAATTATACACGTTCTTGTAGGCACTCCTTTCCAGGACTGGAAGATGTTTCCCTCATTGTAGATGTGCCCTGCTGGCTCAGCTGGCTCCGTTTTGTTGGACACCAACAGCTTTTATAAATCTGTTCATTCCCTTAATTGGAGTTCTGTGATGGGAGGTTTTGTGCTTACTGATGTAGCATTTAAACCTCACGATATGGCCTTGTGCTGATGTTGGTTAAATCTGGATCTGGGATCCTGGATCCAATCAAGCACATGTTTTTCTTTGGTTAATTTGGTGCATTAATATTTTGGGGGGGGCTAAAATTATGGTAATGGAGGATTTCACAATTTTTTCACTGGGGACATGAACAGTGCATTTTCTGTCAGTAGAAGAAATTTAGTTCTTATGTTCAGTGCAACTTAATACATATTTAATCATTGATTTGTATAATGGGGAACAAAAACTATGCCAAAACCAGCCAAAAGAATTAAAACACCTTTGCTTCCCTCCTCCTGATCTCAGTTTCACTCTGGATTCTTCCCCTGCCCTTATTGCTGGACCCCACTCTCTTCAGTGAGAAGTGCCATAAGGGATATGAGGGGATTGCAATGAGTATTCAGTGGCTTCTCTTCCACACCCTCCTCCTCACTCTGCTCTGCATGGGTGCTTTGGGCTGCAGTCCCTCTGGGAATACCTGCTTAGCCATGGGGTGCCTTTCTTCTGGCCTCCAGGTTCTGTTTCTTGCTCTTTATTCCTTTCTCTTGCCCTGTAGAGTTTTCTGCCCTTTCTGACATGTTTTCTGAGAGGTGCTCCCAGTCTGGCTGGTGGCCACCAGACCTTGGTGGGTCTGTTACAGAGCCATCTGGAACTGACTGTGTCTGGCAAGGAGGAGCCATTGGACCCTTCTCCCAGAAGCTGCCCTCACTATCAGCACCTTGACACCTATGTCCAGCTTGGAAGGTTATAGGCTGGTTAAAATGAATTGCAGGAAAAATAATGAAATTAGATTGGAAGTTTATACAGAATGTAATTCTATGGATATGGGTTCATCCCCCAACCAGTGTGGGTAGCAGGGGAAGGGGGGGGTTCTGCCCCTCTGCCCTGCTCAGGTGAGACCCCACCTGCAGAGGTGCCTCCAGCACTGGGGTCCCAGCACAAGAAGGATGTGGAGCTGTTGGAGAGAGTCCAGAGAAGGCACCAAGATGATCAGAGGGATGGAGTAGCTCTGCTGGGAGGAAAGGCTGAGAAAACTGGGATTGTTCAGCCTGGTAAAGACAAGATTTGGAATGACCTAGTTATGGCCTTCCAGTACTTGAAGGAGCTGACAAGAAGGATGGAGAGAGCCTTTACAGTGGCCTGGAGTGACAGCACAAGGGGGAATGGTCTTCAAACTGACAGAAAGTAGGTTTAGATTGGATATTAGCAAGAAATTCTTCCCTGTGAAGGTGGTGAGGCTTGGCACAGGTTGCCTGGAGAAGCTGTGGCTGCCCCACCCCGAAAGTGTTCCAAGCCAGGTAGGACAGGGCTTGGAGCAATGTGGTCTAGTGGAAGGTGTCCCTGCCCATGGCAAGGAGAGTAATGGGATGAGTTTTAAGGTCCCCTCCAGCCCAAATCATTCTGTGATTCTATAAATAGTTACTACAGTTCTATAGCTAGTAAACCAAACTTTACCTGAAACCCAACTCACCAAGCAAATCTTATGTAGCCCTTGATTTGACTATGAACTTGTTTAATAGAAGTACCATGATGGAATAGACTTAGTTATGTACAGTCAGCCCAATGTCATTACTCCTTTTCACTAATGACCAGAAAAAAATGTATAATCCCTCCTGGGGAAACCTGAATGTAGCAAAAAAGACAGGTGTCATGGTTACAGAAGAAAGAGTGCCGGTATGGGCGTAGCCAAACTGTGTATTCCACACGAATCTACATTATTCCTGATGAAATGTTAATGGTGGGTCGTTTGCAACAGCTGTCCAGTGCACACCCCACCCCTCAGACTATGAGCTGGATGTTTTAGATAAGGAAAAAGAGGCAACCCTGAAAGGCAGGGTAATGTTTCTTTTTCTTCACACCTATGCTTCAGCCCTGGTAACTCCCTTAGGGGAAGCAGCAGCACAATCCCACCCATCCTGAAGGAGTCGTCTCTGCTAATGGGACATAATGAACTGAATAGGCACCAGCCAAATAGGCAGCTGGAAAAACCATCAAGGACTCCAAAAAATTCCTATGACTCATTGGATTACATCATTCCATTGTGACATTCCCTGCCCTGGGGATCATTCCTGCCTGTATATAATCTGGGCACTTTGGGACTTGGGACACCACCACCACCACCACTTGGGACATCCAGAGGAGGACCCAAACTTCCACAGGACCACCACTTTTGACCAGAGTACAACCATCACTCCAGTGGGACTGCAACCACTGCTTAATTGGACTATGACCACCACTCTGACCAACAGGGTGTCAGGTTGTACTGTGACTTTGTTGGTTTAAGCTTTGTTGGTTGTTTTCTGTATTACTGCATTTATTGTAATCTTTCTATTAAATTGTAATTCTAACCCAAAAATCTCTCTCAAGATATTTGCTTAGGGTTCATTTCTCTGGCTGGGTTACCTTCAAACCAGCACAATGGGACCAGCAGTATGCAACCTAGAGGGCAGCTGGATTCCTCCAGGTTTCTGTGCAGCAAGGGCTCACCTCAATGACTTGTGCCATCATCCAAGGGCAAACACTAGGTTGAATGTGTCAGACTGAGGGATGAGGATAATCTGTATTACCCTGTGGCACAAACACTGGAAGGGATTTACAGAAGCAATGGAAAAGCATGAACTCCAGCATTCAGTGTGATATAGAGAAGGAAACAGAGGCTTTATGGCCCTAGTGAGGGAGAGCAGTAAGTAGGAGCACGGCGATGATCCTGTCTCTCCATGCGGTGGAGCAGCATTTTAATTCTGTATCTAGTTTCAGCTCTACGTCTTGGAACTAGGGTAGAACACTGGTGATGGCACAGACCTGCAAAGGTTATTTTTGGGGCAAAAATCACATGTTTTTCTTGGGATTGTAGGCATGCCCATACAGAGCAAGGTACAGTAGTATCGAGAGTCCTGGGTTGGTGTTAGACAAGGAAGTTTGTATACTTGAAAGCATCTGGCAGCTTCAGTGCCTTGTTAGGGGTGGTTCTGCTCCTTGTGCTGCTCGCAGCAGAACTGGTTTTGCTGGGGGCAGGGCTGTATGAAAATGCTGCTCTGCTCTTGGGCCTGTGCTGGTGTTTCTCCCTGCATATATCAGTATGAAGTCCCTGGGAGACAAGCTGGCCATGGCTGCTGTTCACTTCAGGAGTTCATCTTCCAGATCTGTCAGGTTACTGTGAGAGTGCACAAGTACACTGACAAAAAGAAAATATTGGTTAGCCAGCCTGGAGACCCTTGAGCTCTTGGCACCTCCATTTCCTTCTCTGTAAGATGTTGGAACCAGGGAGGAAAAAAATTATTTCAGTCTGAAAAGCATCATGGAGCAGCCTTGTCTGGCACTGCTCAGCTCTGGTTAAAGAACACCATGTTTGGATGGGCATCTAACAGAACCAACTCTTTGGCTTGCTTTGTTCTCTGGTTTTATGGCATATAGTGGAGCTTCTATGCTTAAGCTTTCCATCTGAGGCAGGAAAAGAAGACTGATGTTCATGTAAATCTGGAGAAGTGAATAAACATCACCGTGCTTCCTGTTAGCTACTGGGCAAATAGTGGCTGATAATTCACTAAACTCAATGACCTCTCCCTTTTGCTGGAGTTTGAAATATTTGGAGGTTCCAGATACCTGGCCTGTTATTATCCCTATTGTATCTATTGGTGCATTAGCAGAAAATCTTGAACTATGTACAAATCTTCCATTCTGTGTGTTTATAAATGTGTGGCTAATTGCTTATTATCATATTGAAAAGCTTCACATGACAGAGTAGATGCCAGAAATTCAAGCAGCTGAGTGGAGCTTGGGTACCTACTTCAGCCTGCTCAGTGTGGTGGCTGTGAGAACAGAGACACTGAGGAACAAACACTGGGAAGTATGAGCCAGAGGCAGCCTTCTTAAAAATCAGACTATTCAGCAGAAAATGTTAAATATGCTGTTAAAGACCACAGATTTTCCTGCTTTAATCCTTTGGCAGTGAAGGAATACATCCCATGAAATATATATAATGAGGGTCTTCCACAGAGGAAGCACACTAATCATCTGCTAACAAATGCTGGGGTAACCATTAGAGTCCTGTTGTCTGCTGTGCATCTTCTTAAAATTTTTGTCATTCAAGTACGTGTCTTTGCCTACAGTGTGCACCTGAGATCGCTCTTTTGAGCAGTTTTGGAAAAGCTGCTCATAAGATCCTGGTCCCTTTTCTGCCTCTCTTTTGCCAAGTAGTGTGTTTGACAAAGAAATCCAAGAGCAATTTACCAAGCACCACCTTCCCCCTGCATACGAGCAGCTCCTTTCTGCCCTTACACTCTACTTCAGTTTTGCCAGCAAAAAAAATCTGTGCTGTAAAGTGCCCTGGATCAAGGAACTGATCCAAGCTGAAAATAACTTGGCAAAAACCTGAGGAGTTCTCCAGAAGAGCAGCTCCTTGGTTTGTTTTGAAATGTGGATGTATCTACATTTACTTGAGAAAGGGTCCAAGGGCAGAAATAGGGACTGGGGCAACTTAAACCAGTGTCACTGACAGAAAAACCCCACAGAGCCACAGTCTTATTAAGATACACTTTGTCCATCCTTGTTTTTATTATTATGGGTCTTTTTCTTCTCTATAACACCACAGTACCTCTGTGGTGACTTCGTAGTTCCATAACAGGGCCTATAAACTGCTCCATCCTAATGCCCCAAGTCCAGCTACCTTTTCATGGGAAGCTACTACAAGGTTAAGGCCATGGAGGCTCTGATATCTGCCAAGATCTTCAAATACTCTAATTTTTACTGTACTGAAAATACCTGGCTGAGTGCTATCTGTTGCTGGGGATCTATTGCCTGCAAATTACCCAACTTGTCACTCATTTATTTTATACCAGCACAGCTTGATCTTCCAGATCTACTCTCTCTTCTAGGGCAATAATCTTACTGAGCCAAATCTTAAAAGGCACATGTCTGCTGAAACAGAATTTAGTTGAGAGGGTGGAGCATGAGATGATGGAGAGTAAGAGTAGGAGCAGCAGGAATCACCCTTGTAAGCTCCACCATCCCTTGTGATAAGACTGATGTAAAGAAACAGTCCAAGTGATATGCAATTTTTTTACCTCCTGTCATTTCTATCTCCATTTTGGGCCACTTGCCTGCTATTATAGTAAACATTTTAATAGAGCATGTATGTAGCTGTAAGTGCTTTAACAACAGAGATTACACAGATCCAGCAGTTGTTCCTGACTTCAGGAGGAATCTTGGCTTGGCTGAGTTACCTGGGTCATCTCAATCAGTCACTTCAGCTTGTAAGAATTGGGCAAATTTTATGGAACCGAGAAACGTGTACTAAAGTTTTAGATTGCAGAGTTTTGGGGGTTTCTATCTACTTGCAAAAAGAAATTGTTCCTTTTAATCCTTTAAAATGTGAAGTTTGGTCTTTAAAGACAAGAAGGGTTGAATAAACACCATGTAGAGCAGGCATGAGCATTAACAATATTGCAATCCTTTCCCTTTTGTCTTCAAACTTACCTGTCTGCATGATTGTCCTAATTGCAGTATTTTTTCTTAAACTGTATATGATTTATCTATTTTTGAATATATGTTTATATCACTGCCAACAGTAACATCAGTGAGATGCTGATACAGAAAAGATGTTCATTTTTCCTCCCTTTTCTTATGGATCCAAGAGGATCATAACTGATAGCTGCAGTTTGGCTGAGCCAAATGCAAATCAGAACAGGTATCAGAGTAAAGGAGATGGTGTTGATCAAGGCAAAAGGGGATAGTGACACAGGCCAGTGTTTTGCCTTCTGGAAAGGGCTGCAAGGCTGCAGCAGAGCTGGCTGTGGTAGGAAGCGTGTTGTCACCTCTGGAGAGGGGAGTGACAGGAGAAGCAGCTCTGGGAAGATCATGTTGTTGTCTTTGCCTTTCCCACAGTGTTTTTCACAACAGTTACCTGATGCTTTTTTTTTCCACGCGATTAAATTATTTCACTGAAGTCTGATAACTGTAGCCACGACTGTGATTTGTCTAGTCTAATTTTACAGGCTGTTCATTGTAAGGGAGGTAGAGCTGGTTGGAGAAGAGTTATTGAATGCTGATGGAATATGTCCTGGTTTAAGACCCAGGTTGTTACTATATTAGCTGTCTGGCAGACAGGAGAGTGTAAAAGTATTTCCGGCTTGAGTGGAAGGGTTTTATGAAGTAAGCACCTGAGAAGCTTTCACTTCCATGCAGGTCCCTAAAGAAAGACAAATAAGGGTTCTCTGAAACTTCAGGATGATGTTTTCTAGAGAGAGGGTGGTTAAACTGATTTTTCGTCTTTTTTTTCTATGTTAAGACCAAAATAATTAGGTGAAAAATAAAGGTGGAAAAAAGCATCCTGCAGTAGAGGAGGTGAGGTTTGCCAGACAAAGCCATCTAGTGGTTACTGCTTACTGCTCTCACTGCTCATGGACTCAGACTTCTCAGTCACCAGGGGTTTGGTGCCTGCTGCGGGACCTGGTCAGCTCGCTGGGCTGTGTCTGCTCCCTCCCGAGCACAGAGGGAAAGGGCTGGTTGCTATTGAGTCAGTAAAGTAAAGTCCCCTTGACCAGAAGGAAAGTGTGGGTTGCCCATGACAAAATTGCTTGTGTTGTTGAACAGCAGAGGTCAACAAAGGTGGTGGCTGGTCTGGAAAAGCACTGCCAGAAGTAGTGATTCAAGTAAAAGCCTGACCAAATGAAGTGTGTGAGCCCAACCCAGGTGTTGAGAGCATGGTGACCCCGGCTGTGCCTGGGATGGAGGCACAAAGGACAGCCAAGAAACAGCTCCCAGCTGCTGCCGGCATGCTGCACTTGTGAGGAGATGTGAACCTTTTTTAAGCAAAATGCTCTGTGGATTAGTGCTGAATTTATTAAATTGTTCTATCCTCCAAAAAAAAAAATACACTTTAAAATCCAAAAGGTTTTGCTTTGACACATTCTAAATGTTTTGATACTTATATATAATTTTAAAAGCTAAAAACCACAGAGTTTGGACAGCAGCTTTCACTTGATCACCATATGCAGTTTTTTCTACTTTCCCATAAAAAAAAAATCTACAAAAAATGTTTCATATTAACCTAAAATACTCTCTTCACTGCATTCCATAGTTTGGTAATGAACAAAAATCATTATTATTTCCATTGTGAGGCCTTAGTTTAATGCCCACTGGCCTCTTAAAGATGATACCTTTGAACTTTGCCATCTGCTGTGCTCAGAGAGCTGGCATTATAAACTTTTCAGAAGGTATCACAGAATCCACACTGGAGCTGGATATTTATTAGGAAAACAGCTATCTTGCCAACATCATGTGACAGTGCAGGAAGTTTATATTGTGAGGAAGCACAAAGACCATTGAGAGGGCTGAGGAAGGGAATGTGTGTGCTGAGTATTTAATGTGGGTAGAGGTGAACAGTCAATGCTGGTGAAGAAATGTGGCAAAGTAGACAAGCCCAGTGGAGATTTCTCCTACTGTTGCAACCTTGTCAGGGAGAGGAGACAAAGGATTAAACAATTCTTTACTTCAATAGCTTCAGTACTTTCACAGCTTCTAAAATATCTTCATAGTGCATGTACTGTGTGTTCAGCCACAAGTACAATCATGTTATTAAAATGCAACTCCAATGCACCTGGCAGTTACAGGGCTGCACTGTTCACTTTTCTGAAACTCTTAAAGGTACTTCCAATGTTGAGGGTTTTTTTTCCTTAAGAGCCTGTTTCTAATTTTAAAAAGATTCCAAGGAATGCTGAGCTTATCAAAAGCTGGTGGGATTTTTAGGCTCTAAATCACCAAAGTGCTTCCTGTAAGTTTGTTCATTGCCAATATCCAAACTCCAGCACACGAAAAGTGAGCCCAAACTCAGTAATGAGGAGGCAGAGAAAATGAATGTGCATTTGATCACTTTTTTACTACCCCTTTCTTTTATCCTGCCCTTGGTAGACCATTTTTGGTTCTTCTATGGATCCAGTTAATGAGTCTTTGTATATTTGGAGTTTGCAATGTTGCACCTTCAATAGCTGTAGAATCAGTTGAGTTCTTCAGATGTGAAGCTGAAGGGAGTAAGGGGGCAAGTGGTGTGTGTGCCTCAGAAGCAAGCAGTCAAGTCCAGCTTCTCTTAAGGAAAGAAAAAACTGGGCAGTTTTTTTCTTCCACTATCATTTTTTGTTTGCCTGTTTCTTTTGAAGAGCAGAAGTACAAGACCGGATATCGGGTCAGAAAAGATCATTTTCTCTGTTAGCTGGAATGGAAACGACTGGGTGACACATCCTTCTCTTTGTCAACACCACATGAAGCAAGTAGCACTAACAGACTCAGCAGGCCACATTTCCCCATTTTCAGTGTAACTGCTCATTTTAAGTTGTTTTAATAAGAAGATGGATTTTTCATAATGCTTAAAAGGAGTTAAAGCATGAAGGCACTTAAAGAAATCAGATGTCAAGTCTTTAACTAATTATAAAGTAGAGACCCTTTAAAGACGGTTTGGTCTAAGTGATCCAGCAGCCATGAAGACCTTATTATGAGTCAACAGTTTATTTTGTGAACAATAGTTCCTTTTGAAGAACTCACACAATCAAAATTTAAATTTGTGCAAAGTGCTTAATTTTATTGAAGTATCATAATATAAATGCATGAGCTTCCCTGAGTCAGCTGTGTGTGCTTATGTCTGTAGTTTTCTAGAATGCAGGCTCTTTTGCATCTTTAATAAAAGACAAATTCTGTGGATTTCCTTGTTCCAAAACAGCATTTTTATCATCTTTATGATCCAATGAATGCCATCCTTTCAGGACTATTTTTATAGAAGCAAGAGGAGAGGGGGGAAAAGTCACCACAATTAAAAAAAGCTCTTGATTTAGTATTTAATAATGTAGGAATGTTTCTTTAAAAGCAGCTGAAATTCAGCTATGGGCTAAAGGCCATTTCTGTTATGTTAGACTGTAAAAGGCAGGGTTTTGTAAAGATTTGAGCATTTGAAAACATAAGGTTTTATAGAAAACACTGCATCTCTATTGCCTTCAGTGCTGGTGAAAGTCTGGATGCCTTATGGGAAACATAAGGAGTTGCTGAGGAGACGTGAATATTCTCCTAAATGTTCTAAGGTCAAATTTCACCCATGAATTCTCCACTGACTCTTAAAGGATCTTCCTCTGTGGTGTCTACCGCCTGATCCAAAGGTATTCAAATAAACTGGAATTCTTGCATTGATTTCCAAAACCTTTAAATCCCATCCTAACTCTTTAACACATCTGATTTTGGTTGATTTCTCACTGAAATCAATGGGGACTGTCCCAGGCTCATGAGAACTTTCCCTTGTACCTCCCAAGAGTATTCTAGATACCTTTGGAAGGTATCTGGTTTTGTTGTCCGTGCTTTTGAGCTGAGTCCTGCCTCCAGTGCCATGCACTTGACCCAGTTTATACTGATTTCGGGCTTTGGGCATGAGGTGCAGAAGCAGGAGACAGTGCAGGTGTGGTACCCGTCCCTTGGTGCTCGGGGTCCTGAGCAGTTCTCACAGTGATCCTGCACTGTGCTGACACCACATCCCAGCCAGCAGGATTGCATGGGCACACGGGCTGGTGCTGCTGCGGCTTCCTCACTCTTGAAGGGCACAAGCTGTCAGAAGCTGATGGGAGCAAGAGGCACATACAGATCTGCTGTTGCCCACAGGGATATTCTGGGGGACTTGCAGACAACCACTATAATCTGACTCCTCAGCTATTTCTGGAATTAGCCCATTTTTCAACCTCACAGCTGATGAGGTCAGGAAGAATGGTGACTCTTGGGCTATGCGTAGATCCTCCTGGCAGAGTTTTCATGACATTAAGTCAGGGTGACATCCTGGTGAGTCCAATGTCAGGAGACCCACCTCCCTGAGAGTTCCTGGGCAGCTCAGCGTAGACAGAGGTTGCTGTACCTGCACTTGCAACTTCCTACTGGGACTGTAAAACTTTCAGGAGGCCTGTGAGGGGGGATGTTTCTAATCCCAGCAGTGACTGGATTGCATAATTGCTGTTAATTTGGCCTTTCTGAAGTGCCTGGGCCAAGGAATAACTTGAACATTCCCACAGAAATGCTGATTCCAAGCCTTCCCTGAAGTCTACAAGAGGAACTGACCTCGAGTTAGCTGAGTCCCTTGGGTGTGGTGTGTTTTGCTAGAAAGGCAGGTCTCTTGCAGGCAGGCAAAGAGCCAAACCTGACTGAAATGTTCAGTAGGATTTAGATTAAGCCCACAAATCCTGATTCGGCAAAGATTTAAGCTTGTGCATAACTTTACATATATGACCACTCTCATCAAGGTAAAATTAATTAAGATAATGTACAAATAACAAATTAAAATAATGCACCTGCTGAAGTCTTGGCAGTATCGAGGCTGTAATGAACTGGATAAAAACGTGGAAGAGAAAAGGTGACTTTCTCAGAGCTATTAAGGCGTTATTTCAGAAACCTAGCCAATGACAACTGTATTTACATGTACTATGCAAAGTCTAAATGAATGGGAGTGTTTATTCATCCATATGTATGTGGGTCAATAAGGGATCCCACAGAGCTTCAAGAGTTTGGCTTTTCTATTCTACTCAAAAAAGCACCTGAAAGTATCAGTTTTACAGTCTGATCCTAGTGCAATCATTGGGTGTTTTTACTGTAGAGAAACTTCAGGATTCAGATTGCAGGCCTTATTAAAAATAGGCCCAAATTGAAGGAAAAAACAGTGTGACAGTGTTGGAAAACATACCAGTTTAAAAATTTTTTATATATAACTTTAGCCAGGTTTGTTCACCTTTGCCCGGGGGGAAGGGAACTGAAGCTTCTTTCCAGGGCATTGTTTCTCTAGGTGAGGCCTGATGGGCTTAAGCATTTCAGCAGACTGGGAGTAGCCCCAAAGAGATAAAGGCCATCGACAGAACATCAACAGAACATCAGTGGTCATCTACGAACATCTACCCCAGACTCTGCCTCTGGCAAAGTTGGAGACATCTCCTCCGTAAAAGACTGATAAGAAAATCAAGGAAAGAAGACCTAATTAGCATCGGAGGTGAAGAAACCTGGACCCAGTAAGAAACCAAATACTAAGAACTACACAACTTGAGACCAAGGAACACTGACCCAATTAGTTTCTATGAGTTTTGACTGTATAAAAGATCTGAAAAATCTAGTAAATGTCATGTATCGTGGAATGATTCTCTCTGCATACCCGGGCTATGTGTGGATAAGACGATTTCTGTGGTACATCCTGGCCAGAACAACATCCTGGCCAGAACGTAAAGTAATGCCTTGACTCTCTAACATTAAAAATGCTGTTGGAGGGTTTTTGTTTTTCCCGCAGTTTTGGTGACACTGGTGCTTGCAATGACTCTGCTGGCCACCTGTCCTGCCATCTCCTCCCCTCTACCTTCAGCCCTGGGCTTCAGTCACTGGACTCCTCTCAGCTGCCACTGGAAACCAGTGCATTCCTGCTCCTCTAACAGGTGGCAAAACTGTGGAAGCAGGAAGCAGTGGAAGCAGCACCCTTGTCGAGCACACTTTTTGCCTCACCTTTCCTCTGGTGTTTGAGGGGCCCAAGCCTCCTGAAGAAGGGGCAGTGAATAGCTAACTCACATAAGCACAGTTAACTATTAGGAGACAGCAAATGCTAATTCCGACAGCAAATGTAAATTACAAAACCTAAGTAGCCAGAGTTGCCCTAATCTTGTCAAGATAGAGGGGACAAGGATCATCTCAGAAACCACTGAATCATTCCTCAAAGGACTACGCGTGCCCCAGGGAGAAAGGTGAAAAGTGCATTGTGAGGAAGACCACTTATCTTCATCAGAAAGACCCCCGAGGAAGAGGAGAAGCCTTCCTCAGTGCCACCACCAAGACACACAGCGCATGCGTGGCACGTATGCTAATGATATTAATGACTTCCAATAAATAATTTGTATAACCACGCCTGTCCCAAGGAATGTGATGAATATTTATGATTTAACCCATAATACTGTGTTGTAGGGAGCACCAGTGTGTGTGTTTTTGGAGGAGCGATCCCCCCACACCCAGCACGCTGAATAAAGCAAATACCCACTTCTCTGGCTCTGTCTCTGAAGTGTCTCCTAGCCTGGTTGGGGCTGATTCACTCCCTTGGAACCCGCAATGTTTCTGGGGATGGCATCCCCTTCAACATGCTCTTTTGCTCCTTGCTTGGATCTGATCCCTGCATTTGGGTTTTCAGAGCCACAGGTTATCACTGCACAGGTAAAGAAACCAGAGAGGGGGAAACCCTCCCTGTGCCAGCAGCCAGCAGAGCATGTGCGCCAGTGGAGCTCTGACTGGGGCTAAGCCAGAGGTGAACTGTGGGTGCTGGAGCAGCTCTGTGTGCAGGGGAGATCTTACTGCTAAGGTGTAATCATCTTCCTTAAGATTAAGAAGCCCTCTTCTTCATCAAGCACTGCCAAACCAGGATTAATTAGGAAGGCAGGACTGTGCCAGACACAGCCAACATTCACACTCACTGACAGCAGTTTAAGGTGTCTGCTCTGGGTCTTATCAAAGCCAAACTCTTTTTCAAAGTTGGAGAACTCTTAGTCCTATAGTTCCCAGACCCGGAGGAGCAGGAGGACAAAGCTGACCTTGCACATCTGGCCCAGTGTCACCAGCCAGACTTGAGGCTATCTTGCTTGGCTCACTAGCCTCAAGCCTTGAGGGAGGAAATGGAGCTCACCAAGCAACAGGTGACACTCCTAGTGTGCATTTGCTGGAAACAGAAGCCCCACAAAGGAATAATCCAATGGAGCAGTCTGGTCCAAGGCCTAGATTTGGGAAGCCAGATGTTACTCTGCAGTAGGAACTCAATTGAGGAAGTGAAACATCTTCTTATAGATAGGGGTCCTGGAGAGACTCTGTGCAATTCCTGTCCCAGGAACAACCTGTGCTATTTGACAAACCACAGCCAAGAACATGGCTTTTAGTGTCCACACCTGCCATCAAGAAACAGCACTTGTGGAAATCAAAGTCAAAGAAAACCCATCGCCTGGGCTGAAGGGTCCTGGGGAGCTCCATGGACAAAGAGCCTTGTTCGCAGAAGGTGTAGCTGAAGGAGTGTGGTTGGGTGCTCCGTGTTGGGGGAAGTACATACATACAATATGCTACAGTACAGGCCAGTACATACAGGGAACAAGTCATAATCCAGAGGGTAAGACCTCATCATCACACCACAGGGGACTAGAGGCTTCTGCTGTTGTTTTTGCAGGAAAGGATCACCTGGGGGGTTCTGTTTATGGTGGCATTGTATGACACCATGTGGGGCCCAGATCTCAGGGGGAGGGAGCAGATTTATTGGAATAGTGAAGTCTAATGGAAATCAGAAGAACACTCATCTCCTCCATGGCATTCTGCATAAATAGATCACATGTCTCTCATGCTACATGTAGGGAAAGAAGGTGAAATGGCTTCTTCCAAGTCACCCAGCCAGGCAGCACAGAGCTCCCCCGGCTGTGGGCTGTTTCTGCACAGTGCTCTGTCCTCTAGGATAGACCAAAGAGATCCAGGGGAGAATAATGTCTTCATTCAACTCCCAGTGGCAGGATTTTTAATGATACCTTTCTTATAAAATAAGTCTTTTTGTGAAGAGGGGAAACTGTCACAGTGAGAAAGCTCTGCTCTGTCCCAATTATTTGTGTATATTTGCAATTACTACTCACGCAGGCACATACATACATACACACACATGCCTTATTAGTGGCCTCAGAGCCACAGAATCACTCCTGTAAATATCTCCTTAGGCACAGAAGTAATAGGTATAAAAATAGGAAAAAATATTTTCTTGCATTTGCTATTCATTTGCTGCAGAAAGACATTTTCAAACTACAAAATGCTATTAGACATTTTAGAGAAAATAACCTGCCAAATGTGTGTGTTTGTTTTAGAAATTCTTCAGGACCAGAAGTATGAGCAGCTGGTAAACTCTTAATTATTTTCCCCTACATTTCTAACAATATACTCAAATTATTTTAGCACTTTAAAAATGCTCTGCTTAAACAGCCTATGTGTCAGCAAATTTAGAATTCTACAGATGTCCTGAAACAGAAGTAGTGATGGGGGGAAAAGAAAAAGAAAATTGAGAGGTAAAGAGAGGAAGAATAAAAAAGCCATTTAAGGGACACACAAAGGGAAAGTTAAAAGACAGGAGTCCTTACAGTAAAGGGTGTTGCAGATTTACAGGGATCTGAAGAGCAAGTTGTTTATAATAACAGCAATAATTTTGGTTGTCTGTGAGCTGAGGGAAAGCTGAGGATGAGGAGATGAAAAGATGGGAGGGAGGACTTGGGGAGCAGAGAAGCTCTCCTTTCCCTACCCTCCCTGAGGGCCAAACATATTGCAAGCAGGCCAGGAGCCCCTCTTGTCCCTCCACTAAATTCACCATGCCAGAGGGGGACAGGATGGAAAAATACTGCTAGTTTGGGAACAAGTATGGGGTTTGTGGCCTCAGCTGTCCTTGTTTAGACCATTTGTAGATTGTTTTGGAGGACACCTTTCCAAAAGTCTCCCACTTAAAGGGCAGCCTCTAACTGGGACTGTGAAGAAGGGGCAGTGAATAGCTAACTCATGTAAGCACAGTTAACTATTAGGAGACAGCAAATGCTAATTCCGACAGCAAATGTAAATTACAAAACCTAAGTAGCCAGAGTTGCCCTAATCTTGTCAAGATAGAGGGGACAAGGGTCATCTCAGAAACCACTGAATCATTCCTCAAAGGACTACGCGTGCCCCAGGGAGAAAGGTGAAAAGTGCATTGTGAGGAAGACCACTTATCTTCATCAGAAAGACCCCCGAGGAAGAGGAGAAGCCTTCCTCAGTGCCACCACCAAGACACACAGCGCATGCGTGGCACGTATGCTAATGATATTAATGACTTCCAATAAATAATTTGTATAACCACGCCTGTCCCAAGGAATGTGATGAATATTTATGATTTAACCCATAATACTGTGTTGTAGGGAGCACCAGTGTGTGTGTTTTTGGAGGAGCGATCCCCCCACACCCAGCACGCTGAATAAAGCAAATACCCACTTCTCTGGCTCTGTCTCTGAAGTGTCTCCTAGCCCAGTTTGGGCCACTTCAACTGTATGTCTTTTTAAACTCCATGGAACTTTCTTAAGGAAAGACTGATTTCATGGTGGTTTTGAACAACACCTGGCACAAATACGATCTTTTGAATTCCTTCAGTATGAATATTTAATAGAAGTAACTGCAAACAAAACTGAATCTGGATCCTGTTTTTAGGAGACCTTGACTGTGCTCTACATTTTAATAGTGTATTTGACAACTCTTGTTATATTCCCCCATAAGTGAAACTATGCGGATAAGGAAGTTTAAACACCAAAAGTGTTTCTCATTTTCCTTGAGTATACCAGCGTTGCGGGTCAGGTTTTCTCAAAGGAATTTCTTCCCATTTGTTGTCAAGGAGATCCGGGGGTACGGGGGGCCGGTGGGGGTAGCTTTCTAGGTAAAATGGTGGCAATTAAGAGAAAAAAGGAAATGGCCAAGTGAGTTGGTTTGAAAACAAACCAGGGGGAGATCACAAGTCAGGATTTAAATTAATAGGAAAATAAAATTAGAAACAAATGAAATAATATAAGGAGAAGCACTGACAAAGTCAGATACAACCTGACACCCTGTTAGAGTGGTGGTAGCAGTCCAGATGAAGTAGCTCAATTGGAGTGATGATCCTACGGAAGGTCTCCAGGTGAAGGTCCAGTGGTAGCTTTGTCCGCTGGTAATCCAGTAGACAGGGCTAAGTTAGGCAGTTCTGAGGGCAAGTTATATCCAGGTGGGAATGCTTGGCTCCTCCCTCCTGGGTGGAGCATCTCACAATAGGATGAGGTAAGTCCATGAGTCATGTGGGGGTTTCTTGATGGCCCATTGTCTGTTATCAGGGGTGGGTCATTAGCAGGCGATAACAGCTCATGGCCCACAGCTGGTGGTAATAGAATACTTAAATACATCTATATTTTAACCTAGGACACCAAGTATGTACGTTGACATACCACTGTTACGGGTATTGGGTTTTGGGGAAGGGAATGGACTTTTGGCAGTCTCTTAGCTGAGGGTAGGCAGTCTTTGCCCGGCTTGGAGGGGAGACAGTTGTGGCTTTTGGTGCTGGACTTCTCCTGCCCAGGGACTCAGTGCTGCTGTGGAATTCTCCTTGCTGCCTGTTGGCAAGCCCGCTGCTTGCAGGAGCTGATGGTTGACTGGGAGTTTTCAGCACCTGCCATTGCCAGGAGATCCTCACCATCTGCATGGGTGTTTCAGGGGAAGACTGGGCCCCCCACCTCCTCCCTCTCTCCAGACAGAGGTCCCAGCTGCTGGTTGACTGGAACCTCGGTGACTGCCACCGCCAGGATACTGCACCGGACATGTGAGAACCCTGGGAAACGGAACCCCCCACCTTCCGTCTCTTTCCGAGGCTGCCATTAACCCCCGAGGCGGCTCAGGGCAGCCCCTCCGCCCCGCCCTAGCCACCAACACCTCCTGCTAGTTGTGGCATAACACCAAACGGGAAATTTGCTTAACAGGTGGGAAAATTCTGTTACTCTTTTTGTTGCTGTTGTACTTTGTTCTGTTTTATATATATATATATATTTATATATATGCTAGTAAAGAACTGTTATTCTTTTTCCCATATTTTTGTCTGGAAGCCCCATAATTTCAGAGTTATTATAATTTGGAGGGAGGGGGTCATCTTTCCACTCCAGGAAGTTTCCCACCTTCCTTGGCAGACATCTGTCTTTTATACCAGGACAACCAGAAACAATTGGAGGTTATGAGCAACCTGCACCCTTGGTCAGAGCTCCAAATCCTCTCCCAGCCAGCTCTGGCTCCAAAAGTTTCCCCCCACCTCTGTTTACTCACAGGATTTTTTTTAAGTTTTTTTTTTTTCTCCTGACAGTCTTGGCTTTTCTGGTTTTATCTACTACTTTCCAGGGTGGCTGAAGAAAAAATCCTTTCTCCTCACATCTGGGTGGAATTTGAAGCAGGACAGAAGAGCAAAGGTGAGGGTGGTGAATGATACTTCCCTGCAAGATCTCATAAGTGATGCCTGGAAACAGGGAGGCTGGAGGTCAGCCTGGCTGTACTGCTCTTCCTTCACTCGTGAGGTGTCTGCTGACTTTGAGTCCTCCCAGGATTTCCTTGTGGAGTTGAGAAGTCTCTCCCTTCATTGCAATTCACACTCGGCTGATAAAAGTTTGAATTTTGATACTGACATTTTATGACCAAAAGTTGTCTTGAGGATTCTCACGCAACTTGACTGCCTGTTTTTCAGGAGCATGGTGAGGTGAAGAAGTTATTCTATATTTATAAAATCAAGGAATAGGTTAATTGCCAGTCACCTGTAATCTAACTGTGTGACAGCAGCATGAGGGCCATCTGGAAGGACAGAGCATCCCCAAGGATGTGTCATTCCCAAGCTCCCCATAAGGAGATGGAAAGGTGGCAGTGCTGTCACCACTGCATAAACTTCCTTGGAGCAGGAATACATCAGAGGTGAAATCAAGCTGACGTGGTGCAAGACTGATGCCCATTTTTCCCACAGGGATGTCACCTGGAGGAACAGAGACTCTGCTCTTTTCCTGATAAGTGCTTTAGGAATGCCCATTCCAGACCTCTGTACACCTGGAAGGGTCTTCTCCAGACAGTGGGAAATGTTCTTCTCTCCCCACTGTGGCCTCATTATGCTTGTGTTTTCCAGCACTGGAGGAGGAGCAACCAGTAAGACACATAGTCTAGCTAACAGATATTTGCAATTTTCCTAATCTCCCTTCCAACTTTTCCTTTCTTCCTGCTGCTTCCATCCCAGCAAAAGACAGGTATGGAGGTTATGGAGCAAGTAAGTTCATAAACATTAAGGAGGGAAGCTATGTGAACTTGTTTAGGTAATTTTCCTGTGGGCAGTTGGCATTTAGCACTTGAATAACTGTGTAAGCAATTCAGGGGAAACGACTGGCGTGCTCAGGATTGACGCTTTTAAATCTTCCTTGGCTTTTGTCTGCTGAAAGCCCTATAAAAATACCATTAAGAAAGTAGAAAAGGAAACAGCAAAAAACTGTTTCTATTTCTATATAATTTTTGTTTTGTTACAGAACTGGAAAACAACATATTTTTACCTAAAAATTCATTTCTGATAAATGCATCTGACATACTGCATGTCCAAAATTCTATCCTAAAAGTACCCATTCTTAAGGCAAAGTTGTGCTTCAAGGCCTTTGTTAGCAGAATGACAAAATCTTACCATGTGGTCTCTAATATTATCACAAATGGCCCTTTTAAGTTTGACTGACAGCTCTGGCCCCTGTTTCTTTGGTTATAAATTAGGTAAAGTGTTTGCATAGAAAAATGGTGTTTTATAGAAGGTCTGTCAGCAGCAGAACTAGTAAAATTTTCAAACACAGAGTTTACTCATTGAAAAGTGAGGTTTTGAGTGAAAAAGTAGGAAAATCTGGATCTCTAACTACTTAGATTACTACCTTGTGTTTCATTTTAAAAATGCTATTAAGCACAGAACAGGAAAACAGAATATTTTAGGTTGAGCCAAAGATTTAGTGTGACACCTAAAATATACCTTTCAGTTCTGTGCAGTTTGGGTTTTTCTTTCTGGAAACACAGTTTGATGAATAGAAAGTGTCCACTTTCGGGGACACAAAGCAAGTTTTTAGCAGGTATTTTTTTCATCTATCATTCTAAAAAAAGTATATCTATAAAGTCAGTTTGATGTGGTGAAGTGGCCTTCAACATTTGAATTCAAATGTCTTAGAAATTTACCTCCCCTCAGTTAAGATATGATAATTGACCAAGTGTATTTTCCTGTTTTAAATTCAAAGTAAACTTATCCTATTTACTGTTCTGGTAACATCCTAAAATATTTGCAGTTAGTTATTTGTGATTACATTTCTATGTTCAGGTGAGCTATAAGTCTGGGAGTGTGTATTCGCACTAGTGAGATAACTCCTGAACTTAAGAGTCTCAAAAGGCAAAAGTTCATTTAAGAAGAAAGAACATATTTTCTGCTAGCATATATTAACATTTAAAGTATGACAAATAACAAGTCAAAGCTGGTTCCCTGTTACAATTTGCAGTTCTAGGCTATGTCAGAGAAAACAGCTGAGGTCTTTGAAATAAGCTGAGTCAAGGACACAGAGAAGCTTCTTGCTTTGGCATTCAGGCAATGGAGCAAGGCTCAGGAATAATGCTTTAGAACACAAGGAAAGCAGTTAAGGTTATAACACTACACAAGTAGTGAAAATACTTTATCCAGATGAAAATAGTACTTTTATATCAGTGCTAAAAAATAAGTTTAAAAGATGAAGTATTCAGTGCAAAAAAAAATTAGGCAATTTCTTCAATGGAGAAACTGTTTTATTGGCTTGTAACCTAATGAATAATTATAAAAAATAAGCAATACAAATGTCAGCACTGTCTGTAGCTCATTGGGTTACCTGAAACAATGGGACAGATTCTGATTGAATTCCTGTTGGATATAAACCTAAAATAAGTTCCGTGATGCCATCACACTTTTTTTTACTGCTCTGGAGAACAACCAGCAAGCAGGTCCTTTTGCTTTCTTTCCAACACTGTCCAGGGAAATTGTACATCCTTGTTTAAACCCTTTTGGTTACTTCATGAAGCCAACATGAGCGTTTGTATGAAATGAATAAATAAGCATAGTTCCCACCACAGAAACACAGAGATACAGGGCTTCTCATCCCATCCTCTCTTACATGCCTCTTGCCAAGTCTGACTTGGGATCCATCACACTAGGAAATTCTGCCAGACTAGTGTCCCTCTGAGATTAATATATTTGAACAAAATATAAGGCAGTGCAAATTTTGTCACTCTGCAGCAAATAAATTAGTCTGTTTTTAAAACTGATCTGCAGATTGGATGTCTTTCACAGAGGGCATTTGTTCCAGGGCATTATTTCTTAGCAGGGAAGAAAACAAAATCAAGAAGATCAAGAACAAGATTTTACTATTTGCCTTTGTATCTGTTTTACTTACCATCTCTAGAAAGAGGCCTTGTTTGTGGGAATTCAGGTTAAAAGGCGTATAGATTAAAAATCCCTGGAATATTCTACCATATTGCCTTAGATTTAGAGTTACTTTTCTTCAGTATTCAAGATACTGCTCATTTACTATCAGACATTTTTATTTCAAGTCAATGTGCTGCAATTTATCTTGGAGAGAATAATGGTAAAAATGGAAGCTTTCTATCCCTAGTTTCACTTTTGCCCTAATTCTGTGGTCCATGGTCTCCACTGTCTCTGTGCTGTTGGACCATGCCATTGTCCCACAGGAGACAGACATCTTTTTTAAGTGGCACTAGCTGTCAGCTGGTCCACACAAGTGCACATGATCCCATTCTCCTTTTATTTGAGGGGCAAATAGATTTTTGAGATGAAGATGACACAAAGTTGCAATTCCACTCTGGTCTTCAGGTGTGTATGTTCCATGCCATTCACCTCCTGTCACTGATTTTCAGCAATTTTTGCAAGGAGATTTAACTGTGCATATGATTAAATGGGTAAGATTTTGGAGTCTTCCTCTGATCATTTATTTTTCCTTCACAAGTGTTGGGGTTTGGGAGTTGTTTCTTTTTTTTTTTCTTTCTTTTCTTTTCTTCTTTCTTCTTTTCCTCTTGAGGAATTTTTCCCCATACTAAGGGATAATTGCCAGATACTTAAGGGGGACAAAAGGTCTGCCCGCAGCAGGGAGGGGACTCAACTGCCCTGTTACCTGGGCAAAGGCTAGGGTTTTTTTTGGCTCGAGCTCTTCGGCTTTCAGAAGACACAGAGGCTGCAGTCGGTTTTGGGGAGAGGTCGCCCTCACTGCAGGTTTTCTGCCTTCTGCTACCTTCTTTTTTTTTTTTCCTGCCGTGAGTGGGGATTTCTGCTGGCCGGAGCCACCGCTGAGAGGGACCCTTTTCACCATCTGCTGGGGTGCCTCAGGGGGCCCGGGACCCCGAGCCCTTCTTTCACTGCGCCGCCGGAAGGCAGTTGCCTGCCTCCGCTGTTTCTTTGTTGCTGTTTTTGAGCATTCGCTACACTGCAGTGCCGCCAGCACCGCACCCCCTGCCTGCCGAAACCTCCCGGAATTCCCGCTACTGCTTCGGAGTTCGATACATCTCATCTACCATCTGGGATTTTTGTGTGCATCCCTGCTGTTCCAGCTGCTGCTCCCGAGGGTCCTGCTGGGGCACCGGGATCGGCTGCCCCAGGGGGTTTGTGAAGCTTCTTTCTCCCATCCCTTCCCGGCTCACGTCCACCATTGCCACGTGCTCCCCAAGCTCGCTCCAGAGCGTCCCCTGCAGCCGCAGGGGAACCATCGCACCCACCCTGCTCGCCGGGAGCCGCCAGCGCCCCTGCCGGCCGTGAGCGCCACTGCACCGAAGGGGACAGGATCTGACAGCCGGGAAGGTGTCACTGGGTTCTGTTCTGTTTGCTGTTACTGTCATAGTTGTTGTTGTTTTGTTTGCCTTGCCATATATATATATATATGTATATATATGTATATCAGTAAAGAACTGTTATTCCTATTCCTCATATCCTGGCCTGAAAGCCCCTTAATTTCAAAATTATAATAATTTGGAAGGGAGGGAGTTATATTTTCAGTCCAAAGGGGGCTTCTGCCTTCCTCAATAAACACCTGTCTTTCAAAACCAAGACAACAAGTCACAGGGAGAGAAGAGTTTAAATAGCAAATTGACATCTGCCACACAGTCGCATGGGGCCTGCCTATATTTAGATTGATGTCTATAGCAGCTACACTCATCAGGACGATCCTTAGTCAGATGGATTGTAATTACAGCACCAGAGTCTTGCTTTCCTCCTGGACTGAATCTGGAGTCACATCACAGAACTTGCCTGATGGAATAAAAAGTAATCACTGCTTCCCCATTGCTCAAGCAGGGCTTCCAGTCAAGTTTAAGCCAGGTTGGAAGAGTTCCTGGTTTGTGAGCATGGAGAAGATGGCTTCTGTCCATGTACAGCTAGAGTGTTGTCACATGGCAATGGAATATAAAGTTGATACAGCATCTTTGTTCAGAATGATTAAAAAAACACTGTTTTGGTACATAAGTGTTTCCTGAAATTTTGAAAAGAAATGGCTAAGTGCAGAGGATATTAAGACTTTTAAAGTCTTTTCTTTGATAGACTTATGTCTTAACTTAGCTTGCTTAGAACTCAGAGAAGAAAGCTAAACTTGAATAAAAAGAAACATCTGGAAGTGTGTCCCAAACTAAGACAATTTTGGTAGCAAAATTCTCAGTGTTCAAAAAGCCTGCAGGCTGAGATGGTCAGCAAGAGCTTCTGGCACCTGAAACACATTTAAAACTGGCCTAAACATGGCAACTTTGGGTTCAAAGGCATCATCTGGAAAATGTTTTGATTTGCTAATTTGTGCTGGTTTGAAAGTAAACCAGTGGGAGAAATGAACCCCACACAATTACCTTGAGAGGGATTACAGGTCGGAGCTACAGTTTAATAGAAAGATTATATTAAATGCAATGATACACAGAAAAACTGGCTTAAACCCAGAGTACAACCTGGCACCCTGTTGGTCAGAGTGGTGGTTGCAGTCAAAAGCAGTGGTCCTCTGAAAGTTCTGATCCTCCTCTAGATCCATCCTGTGGTGGTGGTGGTATCCCAAGGTCCCAATTATATATGGTCAGGTTCAGGTGGGAACGCTCAGTACGCGGGAATTTCACAATGAATGATCTAATATTGTGAGTCATAGGATATTTTTGGGAGTTCTTGATGGTCTTAAGTTGTTGCAGCCTCTCATTATGCTGGTCCTGTTGAGCAATTACAGGCCATTAGCAGAGATGACCCCCCTCAGCATGGGTAACTGTACTGCTGGTACTTTCCCCAGAGGGAGTTATCATGTCTGAGTCATTTGTGAAGACCAAGAAACTCGCAGGGTTTGCCTCTTCTCCCTTATCTCATCTAACACCCAGCCTGTAGCCTGAGGGGTAGGGTGTGCACTGGGCAGCTACTGTGAATGACCCATTATTATCAGTTTGTCAGAAATGGCATAGAGGGGAGTAGAGTACAGGGTTTGGTTATACCCCACATTGGTACTATCCTTCTGTAACCCAGGACATAACTGTATATGAATAAATTCACATTGACATCACACCACATTGCATGAGGTGGGGGGTGCTGCCACCACAACCCTGACCAAACTCCCACTGTGATGCAGCTACTCTTTGGCTTGAGGGAACACAAACAACATGGTTGTGCTGACAGAGCAGTGTGAAAACATGCTCTGCAGTGTGCACAAGGCTTTCAGGCATTGCTTTGATCACACTTTGGTTGTATCTGCCTTTTTTGGGTCAGAGCCTGAAATGCCCTTCACATGCTCCTTGAAGGGACCAGTCCTCTCACAGAAAGAAGAAGATGTTTTGCCAGCTGAGAAACACCTGACTTTCTGTGACACCAGACAAATGTGGAGTGCAAATGGCAGGTATATCTAACATATTTTGAAAAGGCTTGTGCTTTCACCTGTTGTACTGCAGTGCTCCAGGGCCACTCCTGAGCTCCTCTTTGTCTGGTGCAGTGCCCAAAGGTGGAGGGAGCAGGTGCCTTCTGTTCCTGCCAATCTAACCACAGTGAACAGTGTTGTCTCAAACCAACATGCAGGAAAGCTTTTGTAATTCCCCTGCCTGTTCCAGTGATGCAGAAACCAAAGTAAGATGTCCTTGGTAGGAGATTATGATATTCCGAGGAGAGGATTTGAGAATTTCTCACTTTCTGGTGGTCAGTGATGCAGCATTCTCTGGGGAGTAATCAACTGACAGGGAATGCTCACTCACTCATTTCTGCAGAGAAAATGAACAAGAGAAAGGGTTTGTATATTCCTAGTTTGGGTTTTTCTTTTTTTTCTATTTTTTATTTTATTTTAATAAGATGGCCTGTGCCAGAGAAAATAAACTCTTTTTCTCCATTCCTAATCTCTCAATGTGATATAAATACCATCCCACAATTTAGCATTTTTAATTAATATGTACTTTCCATTACCTTCCTTTTGGAGAGCTCATCTCATGGAATGTAAGTCTTCATTCAAACATTTCATTTTGTAGCAGAAGAAAGAGACAGAGGCATGGAAGAACTCCTTTAACTGGATTGTGTAACAATGGCTGTGGGAATAATTGTCTGGGAGAATTATACGTAACAAAAGGACTCACAAAATGAATACATTACAAATACTCTTTTATGACTGAAAAATACTGATGTCCTTGAGAGAGAGAAGTAGGAGTTGGATGATTTTGTAAGAAAATCTAAAGATTACACTGAAGTTTGTCTTGGCACAGGGAAGATGTTTTCTTAGGATTGCTGAAGGAAAGCTTACACTCTGTTCCATTGTTTCCTCACCCCTATTTCCACAGCACAAGTTCCTTGTCCTGCCCTAGTAGCAGTGAAAGGTTAGGCTGAACTAGCCTGGGTTCCAACAATTCTGCTGCCACCGAGTGCTCATCAAGCAGAGCAGCTCTGTGAGTGCCTTGGCTGCTGTGCCAGTCTGATTTATCTCTGCACAGAGAGCTCATGCCCAGTTAATTTCGGCAGTCGAGGCTTGGTGCCAGTATGTCACCCTTCAGGATCCAATTGTGCAAGTAGGGTAATCCAGGATGGGGTCAGTAAGTGGGAGATTAAGAGGAAGGCAGAGAGGGTAACTAGTTATTCTGGACACTCATCACCATGACAGCTATCTATTTCTAGATCTATCATATACACACTTATTTCCAGAGCATAAAGGGGACTGGTCTACTAGGTAAAAGATGGGGGTTTGCCCCTTTAAAAAATATGACTCTTTATTGGACCCACTTGACAAGCAGATTCAAGCTTGTTAGTTTTCTCTTTAAGTTATAATCATGAGAAGTCTGTTTCTCTCATCACTTATTTCAGCTAAAAGGTTGCACTTGCTGTCACCATTTGGAACATTGTAGATGTTTGTACTGAACACTGTGTTTAGGAATTTTTATTTTTGTCATGAGAGTACAGCTATATTGTGAAGGTGGTACATAATCAGAATAAGGTATAATGAGGTACTGTAGGTTGCTAATACACATTACACTCAGCAGCACCTTGGCATGTGGAAATGTGCAACTTAACATATCTGGATAACAGGAACCAAGAAAAAAGAGATCGAAATTCTTTTAATGTTAACAAGGGAAATGTCATCTTCAATGAAAAGGGTTCTTTCTTTCTGTAGTTGGTGACTCCCCAGATGACCACCTTTCCATGGCTAGTGTTAATGTTAAGCTCTTCAAAGGCATGGGAATGTGGGAGGGGAAAAAATCTGCTTTAAAAAGTAATTTATTTTTCTGAGGGGGTAGTGGTTGGCTGGATCAGTTTCTGGCTTGGCCAGACACATAACCATGAGTGCCACTGCTGCAGAGAAGGTGGTGGTGGGGAACAGGGGTTGTGAAGGGAAGCAGGAGAAAAAGCAGAGCATGGACATTCCAGCATGATCTCTGTGGTGGAGGGGGCTCTCTGAAGCGCAGCCATTCCTCATTTCTGCAGGCCCAGTACAGAGTGGAATTTTCAGCCTTTTATGCACAATGCTGGGTTAACAAACTGTCATGGTTTGACACTGGCCAAACACCAGGCACCCACAAAAGCTGCTCACTCACCCTCCCCTGCCACAGCTGGGCAGGGGAGAGAAAAATTTATTGAAGGGTTCATGACTTGAGATAAGGACCAGGAGAAAACACTCCAAGGGCAAAACAGGCTCATCCTGGAGGTATTAAGTGAATTTATTACTAACAAGGAGGATAATGAAAAGTAAAATAAGCCCTTAAAAACACTTTTTCTTCCCCCAACCCCTCCCTCCTTCCCATCAACAGCACAGGGAGACAGGGCATGCAGGTTTCGTCAGTACGTCACCCAAGCTTTTCTTCCACTGCTCTGGGAGAGGAGTCCTTCCCCTGTGAGACCATGGGGTCCCTTCCCACGGGAGACAGTTCTCCGTGAACTTCTCCAGCGTGGTTCCAACCTCACAAATAGCAGTCCTCCCAAAACTGCTACAACATTAATTCCTCTCACGGGCACACAATCCCCCCACAACTGCTGCAACGTGAGTCCCTCCCATGGGCAAACAGTCCTCCCAAAACTGCTGCACAGTGGGTCACTCTTCCACAGGGTGCAGTCCTCCAAGGACAGGCTGCTCCAGCCTGGGAGCAGGAGCTCCCTCTCTCCACCAGGTCTCCCACCAGATCACAGCCTCCTCCAGGCATCCACCCGCTCTGGCATGGGCACCTCCCCCACGGGCTGCAGGTGGATCTCTGCATCCCCTGTGGATCCCCAGGGGCTGCAGGGGCACAGCTGCTTCACCATGGTCATCACCATGGCCTGCAGAGGAATCTCGGCTCCGGCGCCTGGAGCACCTCCTCTCCCTCCTTCTGCACTGACCTTGGTATCACATGTTCTCACCTCCTTCTCTTCTCTAGCTGGAATTAAAACTGTCCCACTATCTTTGCTTTGATTTTCTTCTTAAATATGTTATCACAGAGGCGTTACCACCATCTCTAATTGGCCCAGCCTTGGCCATCAGCATGTCTATCTTCAGAGCCATCAGGGATTCGCTCTGCCAGCTATGGTGGAACCTTCCAGCAGCTTCTCACAGAAGCCACCCCTGTGGCCCCCCTGCTACCAAAACCCAGGCTGTGTGAAACCAACACACAAAGGTTAAAGAACAGCCAGCAAGCAGAGCAGTCTGCTGAAGGTTAACAAGAAGCTCTGAGTAGAATGGCTGTTCAGGATGTCTCAGGCAGCATTAAGTATCCTTTAGACTTCAATTTGAAAGTGTCCTGTTCAGGCAGACATCTAGAGTCTCTCTTTGATGCAACTGTGGATGATAGAAATACTGAAGTCCATTTCCCTACGGATTTTGTGGCCCATCCTGTCCCACAATCCCACTCCAATGACCCTCAATTCCAGTTCTGTTTCTCTGCTGCAACATGGATTTTGCCCCATAGGGAGATGATTTCCCAGTTTTGTGTTCAGTGCTTCCCCTCACTGCAGTCTGTAGTTGGAGCAGTGTGGTCACTGCCATGTCCCTATACTCCACAGACAGGCCCTGGCTTTGGTGTGTGACTGATTGAAACTGAGTCACTGAAGTTGGCTGGGAAAGAGAAGAAAGATTAGGGATCATACATATTATCATCGAATTACTTAGGTTGGGAAAGACGTCTAAGATTAGCAAATCTAACCTGTGACCAATCACCAGCTTGTCAACCAGACCAGAGCACTGAGTGCCATGTCCAGTCATTCCTTGGAGACCTCCAGGGATGGGGACTCCACCACCTCCCCTTCCAAAGCCTGACAACACTTTCCATGAAGAAATTCCTCCTGATTCCCCCAACATGAACCTTTCCTGGCAAAACCTGGGATGCTATTTCTTTCTATCCTGGGAGCCTGAGCCCCATGTGGCTGCACCCTCATGTCAGGGAGTTGTAGAGAGAGAAGAGGTCCCCCCTGAGCCTCCTTTTCTCCAGGATGAGCCACCCCAGCTCCCTCAGCCACTCCTCATATGCCTTACTCTCTAGACTCTTCTCCAGCTTTGTTGCCCTGCAACAGGTTAACAACAGGAAAAGTGCCTAAGAATGCATTTCAAGCGCCAGCAGCGGTTTTTATAGTGTGTGTGAAATTGAGCAGTCCTAATCCTAATCTCATTTTGACTACAAGGTTTCTAATTCCTGTAAAATTTACTGCCCGGTAAAAACCGGGCAGTCCTGGTACAGGGGCAGGTGGTGGTCCCACACACCCAGGGCAGCCTGCTGGGTGCTCTTGGGAGCTCTGAGTGGGGCTCTGGGGCTCCAAGTCGGTGGGACTCCTCACGGCTCCTTCCGAGCAGGAGACTCCCGGAGCCTAGTGGTGGCGTGAGCGCGGGCGGCCCGGCAGTGACCGAGCGGCTGAGCTGTAGGAGATGTTTGTTCAGCCCCTATTCAGGGAGCACAGGGCACAGCTGCTTTTCCAGGGCTCCCTGTTCAGCTCGACAGATGCTCCTTCCTTAACCCTTCCCCTTTCTCCTTGCCTCCCAAACAGATCCTCTCCCCAGTCAAAGCCGGTTTTTCCCAGCCAGTCACTAAATCAGCCGGATGTGGCTCCCTTCCCCCACCTGACACGGTGACGAGGAGTGCCTGCTGATCAGTCCTTTCATGTAGTCTCTGCTGATTGCTGCTTCGGCCACTAAAATTAAAAAAAAAAAAAAAAAAAAAAAAAA